>CM076575.1:931478798-931795198 GCA_034641835.2 Pinus albicaulis | reverse complement strand
CCATTGATCCATACAACCCTAACTCATTTTCCCTGACCTGGCTTTCCTTGACCTAATTCCTTTATTCAGTGATTTCCCCAACTAAATCAATTCAAAACAACCCCATGCACTCTATATCTAGCCTAAATCCCTAATTTCTATATCCCTCCTAGTTGTGACCCTTTTGGAGAGAGCCCTCTCTTTCTTGATACGGCTAGCTATCAAGTCAAAAGCTTGGTTTGTGGTTACCTCTGTTGGGATTCCTTCCTCAGCCTTGGGAATCTTGTGGAGTGATAAAAAAATCCACAACTGTCATTGGGATTCTAGAGAATTTGTCCAACCAGGGCTTCCAGGACTAGTAACTCAACCCACCAAGGTTTTATAAAGAGTTTGTTCAGCCAAGGCTTCCGGGACTAGTAACTCAACCTAAGATGTTACAGGGCTTCCAGAGTGTTTGCCCGGAAAAGGCTTCCATGAACTAATAAATCAACCCACAAAAAAAGGCACATGAAAACCAACCAGACAAATAAATTAAAACCCACAACACCATGGCTATCCAATAAATAGAAAGGCTAGGAAAAACCATTGTCAATCTAGGTAATCCTCCATGCCAATGACATATCATGACCAATAAACCACCTACATGCCATGCATGCCAAAACTAGTGAGGAAAACATACATGCAACTTGGTACCTACAAGAAAAACTCGTTGTAGATGTTGATCCTGATGTCCTCTTGCACTTTCCTTCTCTTACTTTGCCTTCATGCTCCAAAACACCAAGTATGCCACACTCTCCAACAGTGCTCCAAGAAACTCTAAGTGTCCAAGAGTATGAGAGAGAGAGAGAGAAATGAGATCTCTAAAATTGAATTGACAAAATTTTCAGCAAAAGCTTTCCAACTGGTCCTCAAAAGAATTTTTATCAATGAGGCCTCTATTTTATTCATTTTCCATTATTTTCCTTAATTTTCCTCCTCACATGAAACTAGTGACCTTTCACTTCCCTTTTCTCCCATTTTCCATTATTTTCATAAATCAATTCCAACAAATGCCACGTTACCTTTCCAAAGCCTTTGTCATTTCCTTTTACAATTTAATTGATGCAGGGCTAACCCCTGCCTCACCCAGAATCCCTCCAATACTAGGCATATAAAAATTCCATTCCAAATTCATGCCAAGTAATTCCATTCACTGGGCAATTTCAACACATATATATGCGGAAGCTTCAGAACATAATTAAAACCCAAACACACCAATTCATTTGGTATATGGAAGCTTTACTTTTCATCTTCGAACTTATGGTTAAAACCCATATTAAACCCACTTTGAAATTGTTTAATTTCACAACTTTTAGAAGCAATTTCAAATGTAAACTTCCACTCTTACTTCATGGGCTTCAAATCATTATTCGAACTTCATAATTAAACCTATAAAGGTCCAATACATACATGCTCTCATTTCACATCAACATAATATGTTTATATATGTGATATCTTCAAATTTCATGTTTGACCATCACTCATCAATGCCAGCTTCCATTTAATTCATATTTGTGTGAACTTATCAATGCATGTTAACAAATATTATATGCAACCTTCATGGCATAAAATCAAAACACAAACGCTACTATTAAAATAACGCTTGGGCCCACACAGCTTACCATTCTCCATCCATTTCACTGCTGTGTTAATTACTATTCCAATTCAACAGTCTTTCAATTCTGAGACTTCGATCTCTGCAATTTTAATTCTGTTCCATGCTCATTCCCTTGCAGCTTTGGAAATCGCCCAATCGAAGTTCCGCTCTCTAATTTCAATTTCATCAACCTTCGGCTCCTTCAACATCCGATTGCCATCGACAAACTCATGATCCTCATTCCGATTTGGATCAAAAATTAATTGAATGTGCTTTGCCTCCAAATTAAATCATTCCTTAACCCCTTCGATGGTTAAACCTTTCGCACCGTTTCAAGAGCCGGCATCCATCTGTAATTGAATGATTTTGCTAATAAAATCGACTTCAATTACACCAATTGAACCCATCTGGAAATTTTGCTGTGCAATTCAGGTTTCACTGTTCAATTTAATATCCAGCAACATAACTCTGCGTGCTCAGCGTTTAATGAACCAACGAGTCTCACATGGATCCGCTCCAGTTACTGGTTCTTAGCATGAGATTTTCTCCATTTCGATAACCAATATAACTCTGCATCAATTCTGACTCAATTCATAACATCGTGATTCAGCGTCCATCACTCAGCGTCCATGATACCATCATTTCATTGTGTATATGTCATGCAGTTTTCCTTTAACTTCAACGCCCATCAACATTCCATTTCAGGAAAAAAACCAACTGTGATTTCAAATGGAGCTGTGCTGCATTCAATTTCACAATTTCCCATTGTGGTTTCAAACAGAAATTCCACGACATTATATGGGTTTCACAACTATAAGACAGTGCTTCCTTAGCATCGTCAATTCCATTCGATTCTCCATTAAACTCTTCAGACCAGTTTAAGTGTACTCTAAATTAGGGATTGTGGCTCTCATATACAATTCGATATCGATTAACAAAATCGATACCGTTCCACATCACCGGACGCAGATAATAGCAGTTGCATTCCAAAAAAGGCCAAAATTCTATACATATAGAGTTTCATCGAAATTTTATGAGACAAATAAAGCTACCCAGAGCTTAACAATATAGATTCCTCCATAACACAATAATCTCAGAAAATAAGAAGGATCGAACCTTCCTTCCACACATCGAACACATGAATTTGATCCTACACAAACTCAATAATGGGCATAAACTTCAGAAAATCAAATGCTGTATTAGTACACACAATACTTACATAACAATCTCCTTCCTTGGCCTGATTTCCAAATCATTGGCCCTCTTACAATCTGACCAAAGGCTTCTAAATAGAAACCCCTGCTCTCTACTCTATTTCTTTTCTCACTCTCTCTGATTTTCAATGCCTTTGAGGCTTAATAATTTATACAATTTAGAATGATCTAATCTAAGTTCAATCCCTTCAACTTCTTAAAAAAATCCTAAAATCACTCTTGAATCCCTAAGGATCCTCTTTCACCCATAATTAATGAAACTAATTTCTAAATTAATATTTAGAAAAATCTCTCATCCCTTTACATCCTCAACTGATCAAATCCTTCTCATATTCTCAAACATTTGAGAATTATTTACAATATTTAATCAAAAATACATAAAACCCACTCAAATCATTCATAAAAATCTAGCTCTTTTAAAAACTTAAAAATCCCTAAGTTTTAATAAAATACAAAGTATTTTCTCTTTGCCTAATGCTCCTGCATCAGACTCCTAAGGTTGAAAATGATCACGATCTCCTGATCATGCGTGTTAAGTCTTTGTCCTTGTCTTCCCAGATCCCATACTTTGTTCTGCAAGTCATCATCTGCTGTCGCTTGCTGCTTTTCTCCAGGTTTCCATATCTTGTTCTGCATCCTGCCTCTAGCTATGCTTTCATACTCTGCTTTTGTCCTTCCCTTGCTGAAATTCTTCTGCTTTTTTACTGTTGTCTGCTGCTTCTGAGACACCTTCATCATCAGTCTTCTGATGCTTTCAATCTCTATGTCCAACCTTTCCTCTGTCTGGAAATTTTTTTTCCTACTGCTGTCTCCAATTTATGGTAATTCAGCTGTTGTAGCTGCTTTTGCTGTGACTTCTGTTACTACTCTTCTTGGTGCCAACATTGATGTTGCTGCTGTCAATGTTGCCCCAGCTGTTACCTCCCTGATTGTTGCTAACATTGGTTTTATTCCTGCAGATGTCACCCCACATGTTGCTGCCTTCCGAACTTCCTGTCCCTCTGCAACATTCTTTTGCTCATCACCTGCAAATTTATCTTCAGAAATAAATTATCATCTAATTCTCTTCCTGCAGTAACATATCCATTTATCTCTATTTTTATACTAGTAAGCAAAATAAATTTTAACAAACTAGTATCTGCTCCTTTCTCAACTTCAAGCAAATTTACTTTAGTGCCTGCAACTTCTTTCTCTAGTTCAAATGTCTCCAACAAACATTTCAGCCATTTCTTCTCAAGCATTTCATCAACATGCTTCAAATTAGTTCCAGCATAACCTTCGTCTTCCCCTTCGACAATCTTCAGTAATTGTCCATCATCATCTTGATTGATTATGAAAATCAAATCAAGTTCTTCAAACACTGTAGCCTCATCCTCTATCACTGTAGCAGTTCCAAAATTCTGCCCCACAGTCTTCTCTTGGCTATACAGACAAGCCAATTCTTCCTTGTCACGAATAGTAACAAGTTTCTGCGTATGAGACATGACTGTCTAACCTTCTTTTTGCAACAGTTCTTTTTCTTCCAAGACAATTCCAAGTGATGGAATGTCTTCTGCATCACCTGTAAACACAATCAAATTGTCAGCGTCAAAATCACAAGACCCAATGCTCTCACTTGTTGATTCAGTCACCAAGTTTTCTCTTTGTAGTTCCAAGTCTTCTTCAGGACTCAGAAAATCTTTACTGGATTTCTCCTCAGCTTTCTCTGGCAACACTTCAGTATGTTGCTCTGAGTTTTCTTCCAACTCCTTTGTCAGCACATCAATATGCTGATTTGCATTCACCAGGAGACTGTCAGCTAGTCTCTCCTTCTTTCCATCCTCTGCTTCATGACTGTCATTCATGAAAAATTTCTTGTCTTGCTTCTTTAGTAAATTATCCTGTGTGTAAGTTCTCTGCCTCTCCAATTCTCTTCTCTGAAGATCTAGTTTCCTATACAATTTAACAATATCATTAGGAGTGGAACTTGGAAACTTCACACAATTTTCCATACCTTCACCGATTCTTGACCAATCATTAGCTGGTCCTTCTCTCTCTACACCAATATTATGATTAGACTTCTTTGTCTTCATTTCCTCCTGAGATCTTACTATCTCACCATTGATTTGAACAGACTTCAGATTCAATTCTTTCTCTTGCTCTTTAACAAACTTTAAAGCTTGTTCATCTCCCCGTACTGTACCTGCAAACATACACAACTTATTAGTTTTAAAACCATAAGACTTTTCAGTCTTGATTGTTTCCTCCAACACTTCCCTTTGAACAGATCTGCATGTGGAATCTTCAAATTCCATCTCTGGCTCAAGAACTCTAAGTTCCTCCTTCAATAAGGCAATCTCACTTTGCCTCAACTTCATTTGCAATGGTTTCCAAATTACTCTCTTTCCTTTCACTGGAAAGATCCATCCTCCTTTCTGGTTTTCCTGCTCTTGTAGCCATTCCTGTAGTACCCGCAATTGTACCTTCATTACTGCAATTTCTCTTTCTCTGAATTTATTAGTCATCTTACCTCTGTGGCATTCCTATGAACCTCTTCTCTGATCCTCCATGATCATCTTCTCTATGAGTTTATCACTCACCATGAGTTGCACTAGCCTCTACAACAGCAAGCTCTCCTGCTACCACTTACCTCACCAATCCACTTCACTGGACCTGGTCTTTTGGTAAGTACTGGTTCACTACCTCTGGAACCTCTTGAGCACTCTCTTATGCTCTCTCTAGGCTATCTCTTCAACTCACCTTCTCTTCATAACACTTCAATTGTCCTCCCTATCCAGCCTTTAGCTGAATGTCAGGTTCACTGCCATCATCTTGTCTGCAACCATAAACCTTAATCACAAATTTCAAATCAGAAAATTATCTCACATTTAAGATCCTGCATGATCTTGTCCTCCATTCATTTTTGCAATCCTTTTCACTGCAGTTGTGTACCTTTGCATATCAGATTTAAAAATCTGATCTTCCTTTCATTCTCTTATCACAAATTCACACTTCAGTTCTCAACATAATCTTCCTACACTCATTCAGAAAACAAACATCTTCAATTTCAACAGAGCCTTCCTGCTCTGATACCACATGATGCAAGGCTAACCCCTGCCTCACCCAGAATCCCTCCAATACTAGGCATATAAAAATGCCATTCCAAATTCATGCCAAGTAATTCCATTCACTGGGCAATTTCAACACATATACACGCGGAAGCTTCAGAACATAATTAAAACCCAAACACACCAATTCATTTGGTATATGAAAGCTTTACTTTTCATCTTTGAAATTATGGTTAAAACCCATATTAAACCCACTTTGAAATTGTTTAATTTCACAACTTCTAGAAGCAATTTCAAATTTAAACTTCCACTCTTACTTCATGGGCTTCAAATCATTTTTCGAACTTCATAATTAAACCTATAAAGGTCCAATACATACATGCTCTCATTTCACATCAACATTATATGTTTATATATGTGATATCTTCAAATTTCATGTTTGACCATCACTCATCAATGCCAGCTTCCCTTTAATTCATATTTGTGTGAACTTATCAATGTATGTTAACAAATATTATATGCAACCTTCATGGCATAAAATCAAAACACAAATGCTACTATTAAAATAACGCTTGGGCCCACACAGCTTACCATTCTCCATCCATTTCATTGTTGTGTTAATTACTGTTCCAATTCAACAGTCTTTCAATTCTGAGACTTCGATCTCTGCAATTTTAATTCTGTTCCATGCTCATTCCCTTGTAGCTTTGGAAACCGCCCAATTGAAGTTCCGCTCTCTAATTGCAATTTCATCGACCTTCGGCTCCTTCAACATCCGATTGCCATCGCCAAACTCATGATCCTCATTCCGATTTGGATAAAAAATTAATTGAATGTGCTTTGCCTCCAAATTAAATCATTCCTTAACCCCTTCGATGGTTAAACCTTTCGCACCATTTCAAGAGCCAACATCCATCTGTAATTGAATGATTTTGCTAATAAAATCGACTTCAATTACACCAATCGAACCCGTCTGGAAATTCTGCTGCGCAATTCAGGTTTCACTGTTCAATTTAATATCCAGCAACATAACTCTGCGTGCCCAGCGTTTAATGAACCAACGAATCTCACATGGATCCACTCCAGTTGCTGGTTCTTAGCATGAGATTTTCTCCATTTCGATAACCAATATAACTCTGCATCAATTCTGACTCAATTCATAACATCGTGACTCTGCGTCCATCACTCTGCGTCCATGATACCATCATTTCACTGTGTCTGTGTCATGCGGTTTTCCCTTAACTTCAATGCCCATCAACATTCCATTTTAGGAAAACAACCAACTGTGATTTCAAATGGAGTTGTGCCGCATTCGATTTCACCATTTCCCATTGTGGTTTCAAATAGAAATTCCATAGCATTATATGGGTTTCACAACTATAAGACAACGCTTCCTTAACATCATCAATTCCATTCGATTCTCCATTAAACTCTTCAGACCAGTTTAAACGTACTCTAAATTAGGGATTGTGGCTCTCATATACAATTCGATATCGATTAACAAAATCGATACCGTTCCACATCACCGGACGCAGATAATAGCAGTTGCATTCCAAAAAAAGGCCAGAATTCTATACATATAGAGTTTCATCAAAATTTTATGAGACAAATAAAGCTACCTAGAGCTTAACAATACAGATTCCTCCATAACACAATAATCTCAAAAAATAAGAAGGATCGAGCCTTCCTTCCACACATCGAACACATAAATTCGATCCTACACAAACTCAATAATGGGCATAAACTTCAGAAAATCAAATGTTGTATTAATACGCACAATACTTACATAACAATCTCCTTCCTTGGCCTGATTTCCAAATCATTGGCCCTCTTACAATCTACCCGAAGGCTTCTAAATAGAAACCTCTGCTCTCTACTCTATTTCTTTTCTCACTCTCTCTGATTTTCAATGCCTTTGAGGCTTAATAATTTATACAATTTAGAATGATCTAATCTAAGTTCAATCCCTTCAACTTCTCAACAAAATCCTAAAATCACTCTTGAATCCCTAAGGATCCTCTCTCACCCATAATTAATGAAACTAATTTCTAAATTAATATTTAGAAGAATCTCTAATCCCTTTACATCCTCAACTGATCAAATCCTTCTCATATTCTCAAACATTTGAGAATTATTTACAATATTTAATTAAAAATACATAAAACCCACTCAAATCATCCATAAAAATCTAGCTCCTCTAAAAACTTAAAAACCCCTAAGTTTTAATAAAATACAAATTATTTTCTCTTTGCCTAATGCTCCTCCATAAAATTTGGTTTATGGTAAAAAAGCTATGATGCCATCAAATCTAGCTCTTCCATCATTAGCCCTAGTACAATTCATTGAAGAAAATCCTTCTTCATACATTCAGTTGAGATTTGATCAAATTCTTAAATTAGAAGAAGATAGAGAAAAAGCAAAAGATATTCATGAAAAACATCAATAGCTTGTAAAATCTTCTTTTGATTCAAGTTCCACCGGCTCAAAAAATTTGTCAATTGGTGATCTTGTTCTGAAATGGGATAAAGCACATGAAGAAAAAGGTAAACATACCAAATTTCAGAAAATGTGGCTTGGACCATTTCAGATTGCTGAAAAGATAGGCTCATATACATTCATACTCCAAGATTTAACAGGAAAGAGAGAATCTCTTCCTATAAATGGGCTTGTCTTAAAGAAATTCTTTTCATAAGGAAGTAACCCCTTCTTACTTGTACATATTCCTTTCTACAGTTTTTATTTATTTTTTTGTAAATAAAGGTTGTTAATATATTTGATTGAATTTTTACTATTAGAAAATTGTCTTGGAAAGAATGTTATAAATACTTATTTTGTGTAAATAAGAATTTTCAAGGAAATGATTACAATTTTGGATAGTTTAAAATAAAATGTTAAAATTTGAAAATTTGTTGAAAACATTTGCATGATCTTTTGAAACCTTAAGGAAAATGTAAATCATTATAAGTTTATTAAGCAGAGAAAAGTTATCTCTAAAAAGTAAAGACTTTTTCAAGCTTTAGCAAACAAAAAACTCTAAAAATTGCCATCCATTTATTCTTAAGGATACAACTATTTCACCCCATTCGTTTCGGTTGTGATTTTTTAGAATGTAATTCTAAGAAATTATATGACAAAATTTAGGAGATAAGAGGTCTCATCACGAGCCTACTTACCATGATCATAAGAAGTAATAAAACTGACATTACCAATACTGCATACCAAAACATGGTAATGGCTTATAAAAGTAAGACAAGGGGTCTCATCACGAGCCAACTTGTTTAGTTTAATTACAACTCGTGAATGGCATTGTTACTAACTGGCTACCAAACCAGAACAATGGCTCTTAAATTAAAAAATAAATAAAAGACAAAAAACATGAGATAATATGTCTTATGAATTTATTTTTAAAGAGTCATAATCTTAGTTGGATGGGATAATGGATGGTTAATGGTTAAAAGGTAACCTTGTCGAGACAATCAACGCTTTCTGGCAGCAGAGGTAATGCCTGTGACAATAGAGTATATTACAAAAGCTAAATTTGAAGAAATCCACTTACTTTATTATTATCAACCAATCAAAGCTTGAGATAACCCAAAAATGTTTTTATCTTTAAGGAATTAGAAAGAAATTGTAAGTGATTTTTATTCTTTTTTCACAGTTATATTTTATTTGAATTATCCTAAGATAAGTTTTCATTATCTTTAGAAATTTTTACTTACTAGAAATACAGTGTTCATTTCATTTTTCAGAGATAACTGTTTCTTCCAGTGAATCTCCAATTGTTGTACTGTACAACAACCCTCCCCATTTTTAAATTTTAGAATAAATCCCATTTAGAAATAGGTCCCCTTTTTATCTTTCTTTCTAGATAGAAATAAAAGATTCATTGAAAAAAGGAAATATCACTTATTTTTATTTTTACAAAGTGTACAACCTTTGAAAAAATTTCTGATACGATGAGAAACAAAGCTTTTAATCATATCAAAAATATTATATAAAGTCTTTATATTTAACAATATTCGATATGTACAGTAATCACAAATCGGAAAATCGTAGAATTCTTTAAGTCTATTTTCACTTTGTAAAACTCCGATGTGATGGCACTCAATTGCAATTGCATTTCAGATAAAATTTAAAGTGTTATGTTTTCTTTACATACTTCCGATGCGATGCAATTCATCACAATCACATTTCGGAGAATTAAAAAAATATATTCATGTGGTTGAAAGACTCCGATGCGGCAGACCCCACCTCATCGCAATCGCATTATCGGAGAAACTATTTAATGATTCATTCCATTTGAAAATCCTCGATGCGCTCTTTGCAATCGGAATCTAGCATAAGTCTTATTTCATTTTCCTTTTAAACGAATCGCGATGAGAATACAATTTAAATATTCATATATTATTATTCATCGCCTTCAAAAGATTTAAAAGGTAATATATTTACACTTATTTTGAAATATGCCAATCTCTTATTGTACGTTGACATTAATTCACAAATAAAAAAAATAACAATGATTTGTTTTGTTATTTAATGCATGAGTGTGATTCCCTAGAGGGCATTTAAGTTTTAAACCACAGATATAATTAATGCAAATCAGTGAATAATCCCTTTGTATAGCTATTTTCATTATTGTGTTTTCACCTTGGCTAAAAGATTTTCTTTGTTGCGGAACAATAGAACATCCAATTTTTCATTTCGCAGAACAAGAGAAACACTGCCCGATACTGAAATGTCGAAGAGATTCAGGAAATCGAAAGCTGCCATTGTTACAAAAGCTCCTGTGTTCACTATGCCGCCTAAAGAGAAACCAACAAAGCTGGTTACAGATACCTCATCCAGGGACTTGGTAAAATGACATGGGAAAATGCATACAACTTACTTGAAAAGGAAAACCCTAAAGTTGTTGAAGCTAAGGCCATAGTTCCTGACGAAAACGACTCAGATTCTGATTTTGAAAAATCTTCTTAGTGCATTAGCAAACTCATTTCTGCACCGAGTTGCAGCTCGGGAAAACATTCTCCCATATTATGATGTTATTAGATGGGTAATTGATAATGTGGCTATCAAAGACAGAACCTTTTTTTTTTGCATCTGGAGCAATATTTGGGTCATTCAAACTAGAAGACATCAAAGCGATGTACCACCTTCTAGACCCACAGAAGATTTATAACAAAGATTTTATCAAGGAATTTGCTGCGAATCATGAAAATCAGTTGGAACCAATTAATGACTGGAGAAGGGCTCCTGAAAAACACAGACACAAGGCATCAGGTATGTGCTCTGTGGAGTCTCTTTTGCCTCCATACTGTTATGCCACATCAATGATGTGTAGATTGTTTGGAAATGATAACTTGGCTAGGTTTTCCATTCAAATGGTGCCATTAATTCATTCTACTGTTAGTTCCGAGATAATGGATTGGGTTGTCATTATTTCTGATAAGATAGCCAACAGAATTCTTGAGTATAGGAAAGAAAAAAATTCAGGAAATTCCACTCCTTTTTATTTTTGTGCTTATATCCTAGATGCTCTTTGTTTCAATTATGAATTCCCCTTATTAGGATGGAAATGGAATCCTAAAGAACCTATTCCAATTCATATATATCACAAGTTCTTATGGAAGGGGCAATTCAAAAGTCATGTTTACCGAGTCTGTCATGGTTTTCTTATTCCGATTTACCAAATCATTTTTGGTCGATTCCCTCCTAGACTTTCTGACAAAGCTAGAGTTGATTTGTCCTCAATTGGATATTGGTTTAGAGAGGAAAAGTTCACATATATCAGAGTTTTTGGAAGTATTGTATAACCACACATCCTTCCTTTGTATGTTCCAGACAAACTGTTAGCACATGAAATTTCTTATCAGCTGACAGTAGAAGGCATGTTTAGAACTTTGAAGAACAACAAGAAGCTTATGTGGCCTACTTTTCCTTTTAAATGTGGTGAATATACTCTCAGTAATTTTGTCCATGCTGAAAAAGAAGTTGTTAAGTTAACTGATCTCAAGCTTTCAACAATCCCAGGGAGGAAATATGATCGTAGGAAGGTGGCATATGATTTTACTACTTCTGTTTCAATTGGTCGGTTCGAACATGAACTAGATATGTTTGATGATTTATTTGTTTCTATAGATAAAATGTCCCAAGTTTTTTATTTGGCCAAGTCTAAACTTCAAACAGAAGAAATGAATAAATTTTTGTTATTTAGAAGTCAGAGGTTACTCAAAGTTCCTCTGGATTAGTTGAGAGTTTCTACACAGGAATATGAATCACAACAGAAACAAACATGGAATACATCTAGCAAAGAAGTAACATGAACTAATCCTGTTTTACAAAAGAAAGATATTAGCAGCAAAGTTGATACTGAAAAGACAGAAACAACTGCTAATATTGATGTACAGAGTCTTCGGCCCAGGAAGGAAAAGAAAGCACAGGTACTGATGCCAATGTGCATATTGAAAAGGGAGGCAGAGACAGTAAGAATACTGAACATGCACCAAAAAGTGATATAAACAATAGTTCAAATTCTCAACTTGGAGGAGAAGAAGCTACTAAACTTATTGTTTCTCCTCATTTGTTGAGCCAATATGAACAATTTTCCCAGAAAATAGGACAATAGAATACTCCCCAAGTTGATGATCCGAAATACTAGAATATAGAAATCATCCCTGAAAATCCCATAGGTGAGATCATGTTGAAGATAGAAGAAATCCCTCCTATGGATATATTTTACAGTCCTAAACATAGGGCTGTTGTGAGAAAACAGAGGAAAAGGAGGAGAACTGATCAAGATGCACTTTTGACATCACAGGTGGAATTCATGAATATTGTTTATAAGAATGCTGAGGTGAATCCATCTGAGGATCTCACCAAATTATCCCAGTATGCAGGTGCCTATAGTGCTGCTGCTATAGACAAAGCCTCTGAATTTACACAATTAATGAAGCAAAAAGATGTGCAAATAGCCATGTTAGAAGAATAGGTTACAGAGTACCAACAGAAAATCATTCAGTTAGAACAGCGATTGCAGGATGGAGAGATCAAATCTAAAAAATTAGAAGAGCATCTTGCTATTGAAAAGGAAAAGATCGATCAACAGACTTTAGAAAAGCAACAATAACTAAATCAAGAAATAGCAAAATTACAGGCTCTTCTACAAAATGAGAAAAATTCAAAGATTGAGCAAGAGAAGATGTTTCAATCTAAATTAGACAAGTTTAAGAATTATCCCAGTTTGGATCAATTCAAAAATGAAGCCCTGGAGACAAACAAGTTATTGTCTCAAAAATTAAATGAAATTTGTCTAAAAGTTGTAGAAGCAAAATCCCTATGTGAATTAACATATTCCTTAGTAGATGAAGGAGTCACTCTTAAAATTGAATATGACGAAGCTGATGAAAATATCTCTGAATTTATTTTATGGCAAGACTCAGAATCAGGGAGAAAAGCAAATCTTCCCAAGATTATGGAGAGACATAAAGAAATTATTTTTGCAGAATGGGAACAACGTTTGATCAAAGTAGAAAGAGCTACATCTAGAGATAAAAGCATAATGAACAATGTAACACAGTTGGTTAATGATAACCTATATGCAATCAATTTAATTGCAGATTGTACTCTCGACCAATTACCTACGATAAAAGAAACTGATCACAGATGGAAACAAGAGATAATTAATAAAAATCTGCAAATTGGCCAACTACAAGGAATATCATGGGATACAATGTGGACCTATCTTATCAAGCCACATAGTCAACAAACAACAATAAAATTTCTTTCAAATGCCATCGATTGCATCATTCCCTAATTCTCTGATGCCACATATACAGGGCGGTTGCACTCAAAGCTTAGTCATCCTGAAGAAGTGAAGGAAATGCTCAAAATTTTCCATCTGGGCACATCAACTGCAACAGATAATCAATGAGTCGGTTTACCTCAAGATCGCATTTTTGTTCTAGATTTTTTGATTTAGATAGATTGTAGGAATAGTTTTAGTTATTTTGTTAAGTACCTATTTAAACCCCTTTCATGCATTTAGAAAGGGGTCTCGAATTTGTAATATTTTGACTTGGAGATTACATTTTTGTACTCCATTGACTCATATATTTTTTATAAAGGATCACATCTGGTGATTCTGTGCGAAATTTCCTTTAAGAATTGCATTTATGTATCTTGGAGTTGATTTTACATTGAAGTTGCTCGATTTGGATATCAGATTGCATTGGAAAGTATCAAGATGGATATGGTATTTTTATTTATTCACTGTTAGTTTTCTTATGTTATGTGATGTTCTCTTTTAAATTGCTATCGTTTATGTATATTAAATTTACAATATTTATTTATACATATCATTTTTGAGTGTGTAGAATATTTATCTCTTACAATATATGCAAACGATATATGATGATGAATGCAATATGTTATTATAACTCTGTTTAATTTCTTAAACAGTGTTATCTTTATTTGTTATTGCATATTTCAATCAAGCTATAATACATTTTCATGGTTATTGTTCAATTGAAACCATTTAAAGTTGTATTCACATTTGATGCTCGGGTTAGTTTTAGAATTATCTTATCAGTTTTAAGTTAGTTTAAATAGTTTTATTTCAGTCATTTAGTCCCATTTTTTCTTCATTCAATTATTCCATTACCAACCCATTTAAATTACTAGGAAATTGGTCCTATAAATCCAGTCAGAGCCACCACACCAAATGGAAAAGGAGTTGTCCTAAGGTCTCGACTAGGTGGTTATCCCCCAATGTTTGAAGCAACGATTTTTGAGGCTTCAACAATATGTTATGTTATGTTTACATTCATGTATTTCAATGCCTTGTTGATTCATTGAATAGAGTGATTGGATCATGATACATAGATGTTGTATATCCTTGGCTTGATTTGATTGTGTGTGCAGGTTCTATTATAGCAATTAGAGTTAGGATTGGAGCTTACAAACTAGTAGGAAAGTAAAGCTTGCAATAGATTCCAACTAGGCCTCTTTCCATGTTTCAATTTGTTTAAGGGAAACTCTATGTTTTTTGCATTATGTTGTTTTAGACCAGTGCACTAGGTATAGGGGAGATAATTTTGTCCACAATCGTAAATCCTATATAACAAACAACTTAAGGATAATCATTATGAAAAGGTCGTGGAAAGTCCTATCTTCCAGGGAATACAGTACTTATAGAATTAAATTTATTATTATAGAAAAAATGCATTACAGAATAAATTTATTAATTTAGGAATATGATCTAACTAACTAAATAAATAATCTTTAAGATTATGAGGTGAAAATTTCCCCCTTTTATCTTTAAGTTTATTTTTACAAATTCCATGTTCTTATCTAAACTTCGTGAATTTTATTTTTCCTATTGTTAGAGTGAAATTTTTTGAAATTTGATCTTCAAGTGCACAATATTCAGGTTTTATGATGTTATTGTTGATGAGATTTCTTATGAAGTGATACTTGGCATCAACATGATTTATTTTATTATTAAAAAATGGATTATGGCCATTTTAATTGTGAATCAATTATCAATGAATAATGTAGTTGGTGTTTTTTGAATAGCACCAAGATCTTGTAAAATTCTTTGTAGCCAGACATTTTCAAATGTTCCTTCCCAAGCTTAAATGTATTTTTCCTTTGCTGAAGAATTTCTGATTGTTTCCTAATTTTTACAACTCCAAGAAATTGTTGTTGAATGCAAATCCATTAGGTAACCTAATGATGATGTTTTATCATTGATATCTCTTGAAAAATTCTACATTGAAATATACAACAAATGTAAAATTTTTGTTCTTCTTATATAGAATCCCAAAACCAATTTTTCCTTGTATTTACTGAAGGACCCTTTTTGCTACATTCCAATGATTTTATCTAGGTGTTTGCATGAATATCAAAAGAATTTTGATTGCATATGAAAAATCTGGTTAAGTAGTTATCAAGTAAGTAAGGTTTCCATTCAAGTGTTTATAGCTCGTACTATTTTCAATTGCTCTCCCTTCAAATTTTGAAAGTTTGAGGTTTTTCGTAGAAATTTATTAACACTGATGTATTATCGGATTCCCCTGATCTAAAAATATTTATCTTCTTGCTAAATACATAATCCTTCCACTATTAAACTTGTGGAAATTTAAAACTCAATTGCAAACACAAGTGAATAAATTCAATCGCACATAACAAAGTTGTTTAACAGGAAAGATTAAAGCTAAAAACCCCAAATATCATATATTATGTATATCAATGGAATCATGTAATAATATCATACAAAGCTTAGTGCATCAAGCTCTTACTACAATCAACAATCATTACACACTGTCATGCAGAAATTTGCATATCTATGCACCAATTTCTTGCCTCCTGACAACCTACCTCCACTGCACAATCCCTGCTGAAGAAGACCACTGAATTAATTCAAATTGGCCTTGCCTTGAATGCACAATCCTCATCGACAACTCCGATGTGTGTCAGATGCATTGAATGCATCACTATAGTAAAAAAAGAGATTCCATCTCACCCTTTCACCTATCTCTCCACTGGGTCTCCACTGGCACTGACATGCAAGTAGTGAACTGTTGTATTTGTTCAATTTTTAGTGAGTTATTAGTTGTGAATTAATTAAATAATTAATTCACTTAACTCCCACTAGTGTATCTTTCAGTTAGACTAGATGCAACTAGCTCAATTGAGTTTAACTCACTTAACTGAGTTAAACTAAATAACAACTCCTATAACTACTCTTCCAACTATGTCATAACTTTGCCACTTCAGTTCTAACTGAGTCCTTCATGCATGAGCCAACAATAACCCTAGGAATTGCATAATTCCTTCACCCCACTGATTTCCCAAATCTGTTCATTGAAATAAAGTGCTCAAAGACAATAAGTTGATGTTTGTTGTCGGATTATTATTAAGGGTTAATAATAATCGACATGCACCTATTTTTAGATCAATGATCTATAAATAGACTTCGCCCAATATTATAAAAATAGAATTTCATCTATTTTCCACATTTGACCAACCATCTATAAATAGCATCCTGTAACTTATAGAATATGCTCACCGTGTCTAAAAATAGGCATACACCTAAAAATAGCCTGCGGGCCCCACTTAGTGAAGGTGCTTACTTTTCACTAAGCTCATCATCTTGTTTAATCTTTCACCCCGATCCTACCTC
This sequence comes from Pinus albicaulis, assembly GCA_034641835.2. Lineage (NCBI taxonomy): Eukaryota > Viridiplantae > Streptophyta > Pinopsida > Pinales > Pinaceae > Pinus > Pinus albicaulis. The sequence goes on along the minus strand of CM076575.1, from coordinate 931,778,143 downwards.
TATGGTATTCGAATGTGCTCCTGCCGAGTGCCTTCATCAAAATATCTGCATCCTGATCTTCCATAGGAATGTACTGAAGCAATATGATCTTTCGCTGCACACAATATTTGAAATGATGATACCGAATATCAATATGTTTAGATCTATCATGAAACACATGATTAATCGAGAGTTTAATGCAACTTTGATTATCACAATGTATCACTGTAGGATCTAAATGTGAACTGAACAAACTGACCAGTATCTTCCTCATCGAGATAGCCTCACATGAAGCTTGAATTGCTGCCATGTATTCTGCTTCCGCTGAACTAAGTGCCACAAATATTTGTTTCCTACTGTACCAAGAAACTACTATAGATCGGACACTGAAAACCCCTCCCGATGTGCTCTTTCTGTCCGTTGGGCTCCCTGCCCAATCTGCATCCGTGAAGCCATGAAAATTCACCTCATCTGTCTGTCTGTACCATAAGCCATACACAGATCTGCCCCTGAGATACCTTAGGACATGCTTGACTGCCTTCTAAAAGAGCTTGGTAGGCTTAACCATATCTTGTGAAAGCTGGTTCACTGCATAGCATATTTATGGTCTTATATTAACTAAATACACGAGCGAACCCACCAACTATCGATAAAAAGTGGCATCCACTACCTCTACTGATGTAGCATCCTCTTTCCTCCAATTTCCTAGAAGAGGAGTATCCATGGGCTTGCAGTCCTCCATGTGAAACTTACAAGTATCTCCCGAGCATACTTGCCTTGAGACACAAATAGTTCACCTTATCGCTGCCATATTTTCAATCCAAGGAAATAATGAAGGAGGCCCAAATCCTTCATCTCAAACTCCTTTGCAAGATCTGCCTTGCATGAGTGTATCAACTACTCATCACCCATTAGTATTAAATCATCAACATAAAGAAAAATGATTAAAATCTTACCCTCCACCACAATATGGTACAGGTTTGCATCCACCTCACTTTTGATGAAGCCAAGTCCAGTGAAATAGCTGTTGATCCATGTGTACCAAGCACGTGGTGCTTGCTTCAGCCCATACAATGCTCTTTTGAGTTTGCACACATACGAATTGCTGCTGAAGATCTCAAATCCTTCAGGCTACTCAATGTACACTTCTTCCTCAATGATCCCATTAAGGAACACAATCTTCACATCCATCTGATGAATGTGCCAACCCATATGCGTTGAGAGAGCAAGGATGGTCCTTATGGAAGAATACCATGTGACAGGTGCAAAGGTTTCTTCATAATCAATCCCCTCGATATGTGAGAAGCCATAGGTAAAAAATCTTGCCTTATACTTCTCGACGCTCCCATCAGCAGCTTGCTTTACCTTGTAGATCCATTTCGAATCTACCATTGATTTACCCATCGGTCTTCGAACACTATCCCAAGCATTGTTTCTAACAATGGAGTCATACTCCTCCACCATGGCATCTAACCATGTGGGCTCCTGCATTGCTTCTTCAAAAGAAGATGGCTCTATCACGAAACACTTGCTCATAAGATCCATGTATCTAGTAAATCGATCAGGTGACTGTCTCTGTCTGTGATGTGGTGTAGGGACTCCTAAATTCTCTGTCGCATCAAGCTTCAGTCTCTCAGCTTCTGTGGTACGATTTCTACTAGATCTGATGTTTGGTTCTGCATGAGTGGACTCCTCCACTCCATGAATCTCCTCCAGTGGCTGATCCACATCTAGAGGCTCATATTTGGGAACAAGTAGCTCCTCCTCTACATGCAAGTGTAGCTCCCTCTCAAGCAACAACTTCATGGATTTCACCTCATTGAATTTTATATCCCGTCGCACCAAAGTCATTCAACTGTTTGGAAAATACACACGATAATTATGGGGTGTTTCTGTGTACCCCACAAATATCCCAACTTCTGCAGTCGGCTCCAGCTTCTTCCTAGCATCCTTTGTCACATGATGTAAACAGATGAGCCAAAAATATTCAAATGAGAAATAACAGGCTTCTTACCAGTAAAATTTTCTTCAGGTGTACTCATGCCAAGTACTCTACGAGGACAATGGTTTTGCACATAAACCATAGCGTTTCATGCTTCTGCCCACAAGTGATTCGGTAGACCCTGGTCATGCAGCATAGCTCATGCAGCACCCATAATCGTTTTGTTCTTCCTCTCCGCGATCCCATTCTGATGTGGGTTATGAGGTGCTATGATTTCTCTTCGAATTCCTTCTTTGATACAGAAGTATTTGGATTCGTCTGAGATATATTCACCACCATTATCACTCTGCAGAGCCGTCACTTACTTCCCTGACTCCTTCTCCACCAATGCTTTAAACTCACAAAACTTTGAGAATGTTTCGCTCTTCTTCTGCATGAAGAAGATCGAGCATCTAGGAGAATAGTCATCAACAAATATAACATAATACCTGTGTTTTTCTGTTGAAGCAATCGAGCAAGGTCCACAAACGTTTGTGTGAATTCTCTCCAGGATCATCGAAGCATGGTTCTCCTTCTCATGAAAGGTGTTCTTCACAAATTTACCCATAGTACATCCCTTGCACTGATCTGACTGTGCAAGAGTACCCTTGGGAATTCCAGTAGAAATCTACTGCAAAATATTCAAGGCGCCATCGTGAATATGGCCCTATCTCCTATGCCATAATTCATCCTCATCTCGGCTCACCACTTCTTCTGCTTTGCCCATCATTGCAGTGAAACCATCTACCTCTAGCTTGTAGAGATTCTTAAATCGAATCCCTATCCTTTTTGTTTGACCCATTGTTTTATGTAGAATGAAAGCTTTTCCCTCGCTGAAAACAATTTCATAAATTTTGTCTTCCAACATTGCGACCGAGGCCACGTTCTTCTTCAGACTTGGAACATGCATAAAATATTTCAACAGAAATGGTTTACTTGAGTCCCTCTCAAAGGTAATGGTTCCAATGCCAGTTTCATTTTATCTACCATCATTTCCCATCTCTATATGAATTTGGAGATCCTTCTCCTCTAAGTCACTAAACAACTCCTTATCTCCCGTCATATGGAATGACACACCACTATCAAGATACCACACCGATCCCATTGTGCTTGAAACCAAGAATGCGATCAAGGATAAATAAATTTCAAATTTTGATGCTAAGGCCTCACCCACTGCAGCTCCAACAACCTTCTTGTTCTTCTTTTTCTGTGGGCAGATAGTGGCGAGATGCCCATTATCGTGACAGTGAAAACACTTCACTTTGGAAAAATTCAGCTTCTTTCCTTTAGCCTCAGATTTTGGATGGGATTTATTACCCTTTCCTTTCCTTGCTTTGGCAGCCAAAGTGCAATTCTCTTCATCATCATTCTTTGATGAAGAGCCATCCCTGGTAATTTGCCTTATCTCCTCCTGCATAAGATCTGACCAAAGTCGCTCCCAACCTGACAGCTTCTTCCATCCATTGATAGAGTCTTTGTAGCTATGCCAACTCTTCGGAAGCCTAAGGTGATCCAAGCTCACCAAGTCATCATCCTCAACTGTAATCACCACACTTCCAAGTTCATCCCTACATTGGACAAACTTCGTGAGATATTTTGGAATATTGTTGCCCTTCTCCATTTTTATTTTCCTGAGCTTATCTTTCAGCGCAAACTTCCTCTGGCCGCTGCTACTTTGGAAAAGATCTGTCAAAGCCTTCCACATTGCAAATGGAGTGGCTTTCCCATGAAGGCTTGAAACAATATGGTCCTTCACACCTTCCAACATAATTCTTCTTGTCTTTGCTACCTTCTTTTGCCATGCTTCAAGTCCTGCAGCATCGCTAGAAGCAGGTTTAGGAACATCACTATCGATGAACTCCTTTACTCCATTATATTCAAGCACCGCCTCCATCCTATCCTTCCAGGCTATGTAATTCAAGCTACCCTCAAGGGCATACTCCAATTGTAACCCACTGAAATACATTTCAATGAATACTCAACTGTCGCACCAAGAAATTTCTGCAGTAAATTCGAATTGTCCACCAGCACAAAACTCAGAAAATATTCACAATTGCAATCTCCAGTGATCAATACTTCTCTAATACCATGTAGAAATTTATTAACACTGATGTATTACCAGATTCTCCTGATCTAAAAATATTTATCTTCTTGCTAAATACATAATCCTTCCACTGTTAAACTTGAGGAAATTTAAAACTCAATTGCAAACACATGTGAATAAATTAACAAAGTTGTTTAACGGGAAATATTAAAGCTAAAAACCCCAAATATCATATATTATGTATATCAATGGAATCATGTAATAATCTCATACAAATTTTAGTGCATCAAGCTCTTAGTACAATCAACAATCATTACACACTGTCATGCAAATATTTGCATATCTATGCACCAATTTCTTGCCTCCTGAAAACCTGCCTCCACTGCGCAATCCCTAATGAAGAATACCATTGAATGAATTCAAATTGGCCTTGTCTTGACTGTACAATCCTCATTGTAAACTCCAACGTGTGTCAGATGCATTGAATGCATCACTATAATCACAACAGATAGTCCATCTCACCCTTTCACCTATCTCTCCACTGAGTCTCCACTGGAACTGACATGCAAGTAGTTAGCTGTTGTATTTGTTCAGTTGTTAGTGAGTTATTAGTTGTGAATTAATTAACTAATTAATTCACTTCACTCTCACTAGTGTATCTTTCAGTTAGACTAGATACAACTAGCTCAACTGATTTTAACTCACTTAACTGAGTTAAACTAAATAAAAACTCCTGTAACTACTCTTCTAACTCTGTCATAACTTTGTCACTTCACTTCTAACTGAGTCCTTCATGCATGAGCCAACAATAACCCTAGGAATTGTGTAATTCCTTCAGCCCACTGATTTTCCAAATCTGTTCACTGAGATAAAGTGCTCCAAGAGAATAATTTGATGTTTATTGTCAGATTATTATTAAGGGTTAATAATAATTGACATGCACCTATTTTTAGATCGACGATCTATAAATAGACTTCGCCCAATATTATAAAAATAGAATTTCATCTATTTTCCACATTTGACCAACCATCTACAAATAGCATGCTGCAACTTACAGAATATGCTCACCATGTCTAAAAATAGACATACACCTAAAAATACCCAGTGGGCCCCACTTAGTGAAGGTGCTTACTTTTCACTAAGCTCATCATCTTGTTGAATCTGAACACTTTTTTCCATAGGTGTAAGAGAGGGGATATAGTATTTCATGTCAAAATTCTTCAACAATTCCATAGAAAACTTGGTTTTACTAAGGAATATTTGATGATGTTGTTAACAAACTTCTATTCCAAGAAAATATCAGAGTGGCCCCAAGTCTATCCTTTTGAATCCCTTTTGAAGTTCTTGTTTTACCTACTCAAGGTGATCTTCATGGTTTTGTGTAATAATTAAATAATCAACATTAAGAAAAAATATGACCAAATTTTGATCTTTCATCTTGAAATATAGAATATGTTTAGACTCACTATGATGAAAACCAACAAGACTGAGGTATTCATACATTTTGGTATACCATGTTATGGGTATTTGTTTCAAGCCATATAAATATTTTTTGAGTTTAAAAAAATCATGCTCCTTCCCTTGAATTGAAATCTTAGGGGTTGAGTCATATATAATTCTTGTTTCAAATCTCCATTAAGAAAGAAACTTTTCACATCTATTTGATAAAATTTTCAATCATACTGTGCAACCAAATTTATCATCATTCTTATTGTGTTACATTTTTTTGTTGGGGAAAATGTTTCTTCATGGTCAACCCTTATTTTTGAGCAAATATTTTAGTCACAATTCTTGATTTATACTTGTCTACTTCCATATTTTCTTTTTACTTAATTTGGTAAACCGATTTGCAGTCAATCGGTTTAACATTTATGGTGGGCCAGAATTGTGAATTAAAGATAAAAAATGCTTCCCTAGACAGATGAAAATCTAGAACAACATATTAAATACTATATGGCTACCTTTCCTAACTCAGATCAGACACAAATAAAGGATTAGAGGCTTGTATTCCAAGTGCTTCTAAATGGCTCCTTTTGTCGCTTCTGTTGTAGATTCAAATTCAAGTGGTTTGTAGGCAAAATTCTTCCTGCAAGAAAGAACACTAAAACAACAGAAGATAGCAATAATACAGATGTCTATTCAAGTTAGTTAGCTAAATCAATAAAGCATAAACAATATACATCAACTAAGATCCTGCAATATGGAAAATCAAAGCCAATACAGATGCATATAGGGAAAGGAAAGTTGTATTCTTTATTGATGATAGAAGGAGAGGTTACAACCAAATGACTAATTTTAAGTGACCCTTCCAACAACGATCCTCAGCCCCATCATAGTGTAAATCTCTCCAGTAGCTGTTACAAAAATCTAGCTCTCAATTGAAAATTCTTCATCATTTCTCTACTCAAATTCTTCCTTTCAAACACTTAGATCTGTGTTCAATTTATAGATGAACTGAAGGTTTTTTTGCAATCAATGACTTTCCAATAATAGGCAAGACATGTTCCCAGTCATGTAGATATAAAATGGACACTTGGGTTCGAATTTTGACACATGTGAACTCTTCTAGAAGGCATTGGCCAAGTGGAGATTCTGAAACAATGAGAATTCCGCTCCCAATGTGACCAATGAACCCATAGATGTCGGGATGTGCTTTGCATAACATCCTTGCATGGGGCTACCTGCATATGCAGTGCAATTATTCCCCTTAGAGGCAGTGTTGGTGAGCTCCCACATGCTATATAATAAACTTCAAACCTTGGAAACCTTTGCTTGATGAAAGTCATGCTTGATTTATCTTGTTCTTGCCTTAGGGCATGTAGCAACTTGAAATGATAGGGAATGATAGAACCTTAGTCATTGGTCCTAGAGATAATGCCCAGTTAACCAGGTCATTGGGAATGATGCCCAAATTGACCTATAACAATTTACTCCTAAAGCATGAAGTCAAAATAATAATAAAAATTGATTGAGATGCTTTACACTGTGATGGGTTGGAGACGAAGCAGAGTGGTCACCTGCATCAATATTACAATACATTACATCATGATGTATTCTCTTTGATCATAATTGTTGAGGGTAGGCATTCCCATGTTTAGCACATAAACAATCTAATAACATGTACATAATTCAGAAAGTCGTCGACACTGGAATGTTGCCCAATGTCGACATGCCTATAGATATAGGCCCATGTTTGGATGACAATTTGTATGTAAGGTCACCATACAGATGATGTGTACAACAATCCTGAAATCACAGCCCAGATGGCTGAAACTAGATCCGGGGTCTTCTTATCTCATTCACTCGATCATTTGGGTACAAGTCTAGCCATGCGAATATATGATTTGTAGTCGAACATGGAAAAAAATCTTTTGATTACCAGCTAATGATGTGAGCTGTTAACAAACACGAGAGAACCACCATTAATGAAAATGGCCATCAAGGTACTGCAGTACATTTCGTAAGGCGTGAATAGATGATTTGATGTCAAATGCCAAAAAAAATCTTTCGGTCAAAGGTCCGGAAGCGAGGATCTTTTCAATGTCATAACAAGCCTCATGGTACTGGACTCTTATGTTTCTAAGTGAGCTTCTTGAATATTGATTTTTTATCGACAGGAAGTCATGTTATTACAAAACATGAGTTACTGATTTCGGAGACAAGGGTATGACTTGATATAGCAGTTTTCAGGGATTACGGTCATGAGAATGAAGGTTTACGAGTATTGCAGAAGGATGAGTTTATTCACTGGATGACTTCTCTTGAACATATTAGTGACACTGTGATGATTTGGAAGCATTGACCCAAAACTGAAGTGAAGGTATGATGAACCATAGGTTTGAATGAACCATCAAGATGATTACCCAACCCAAACAATCACGAACATGGAGTGAAGGAAGTGTCATGTTCAAGAACGACTTGCTACCATAAAGAAAATTTTCTCACTTTTCCCAAATTTTCCCTGGTCATTTTTCGACCAGTACCTCTTTATTTTTTAACAAGCTTGAGGAGGGTAACATTTTCTTGATCTATAATTCAACCCTTCGGGAAAATAAAGTATCGCTATTTAATAATTTAACGAGTCTAGCGATGAATGAAACTCGATTCTTGCCATGATCAACAAGCCCATCGCTATTTTATGTTTTAACAAGTTTAACGACAGTGACAATCCGATCCTTTTTCATATTTAGAGAGTTTTAAAAAGAGGACGAAAGAAAATTTCATAAGTACTTTTTCGTAAATTTGTCACTCATATCTATTAGGTCCCTATATTACTAGTATAGTCCCTTATTTTTGTTAGTGTAAACCCCTTACTGTTATTATTGTACTCCTGTAACCCCCATATTGTTATTATTGTGCCCTTAAATTATTATTGTTAGGTCACCTAGGATTACATTGTGGCCCCACTAGGATTACATTATGGCCCCACGGACTCCTATATATAGAAAGGAGGTTTTGTAATTTGTATCATCCAAGAATTTTTCATTAATGTAATGTATTGGAGGTTTCCCCCTCAAAGTGTCTTATTTCTAAGGCGTTGATATCTCTTTTCTTCTATTTTTGGAGCTGGTTACACAACATTTGGTTTCAGAGCTTTGGATTCTAGGGTTTCGCTGCTTGAAACAGGTCATCATGGAATTTTCTCTATAAATTTTTTTCTACGAAGCTTCAGAAGCTGAAATTTTTAGGGTGCGAAGCTGAAATCCTGAGGAACATTGTAAAAACATTTCAGATCTTGGTTCACAACATTTTTGGATATATGATCTGTGGAAGTTAGCTCTTTTTGCAGGCTCCTCAATTTAATCTAAACAGGTCATCGTGGAATTTGTGCTATAAATTTTTTTCTACGAAGGTTAAAATCTGAAATTTTTAGGATGCGAAGCTGAAATCCTGAGGAAAATTGTCAAAACATTTTAGATCTTGGCTCGAAATATTTTTGGAGATATGATCTGTAGAAGGTAGTGCGTTTTCAGGCTCCTGAATTTCATCTCAAAGATGTGATCGTGGGAAAATCTTCATAACTCTCTCTTTGAGCATAGGATTGGAGTGCCGTAAAAATTAGCCACAAGCGCACAGACTGCAGTTTCTTTGCTATCAATTTCAGAGCTATAAGACGAAACCGTGACATGTGGAAAGTCATACAAGTTCGCTCTACTGAACCAGTCCATAATTAGGTCATTGTGGGAGATTGGACATAACTTTGCCTTGGAGAATCCAAATCAAGTTAGACCTGTGGAATTTGAAATATAATTCAGAAGGCTACCTCATTTCCCAATTTTAGATATTGAAGAGCCGAAATCACAGAGATAATCCAATTTCAATATCGAGCCCCTCAAAAGCAAGAAAAAGGAGTGTATTTTTTTCTGAATTGCATAAGTCTTGTTTGAAGAATCAATTTGAATTGATTACAAGGGAATATTGTAGAGTAGATATCAGTATTGGGTTCTAAAAAATTCCTTGTAAAAATAATTCAACACCCATTAAGCCTTCAGAAGGCTCTACTATGACTCATGAAGATGAAGAATTGCAACATGATGTATCAAAATTACAAGAGCAAGTGCACCAAATTTCGCTCTCGCAAAGAGAAACAAAAAATGAAATGGAAGTTTTGAAGAAAAGCGTGGAAGCGAAGATGGATGGTTTGAAGAATAATATGGATGGTTTGAAGAAATGCATGGAATCTAAGATAGATGGCATGGAAGCTGGCATGGAATCTAAGATGGATGACATGGAAACTAAAATGAAAAATGTGAAGAATGATCTAAAAGAAGACATGGAAGGTTTGACAAAGTTGATACAAGAAATGTTTCCTAATGGTGAAAAGATAGTACAGGAAACTCATGATGAGAACAAAATAAATGTTAATCGTGATTTCATAAACTCTAATTTTGGCAGGAAGAACCACCATATTCCAAAAATGGATATGAGGAAGTTTGATGGAAAGGATCCTGTAACATGGATACTACAGATGGAGCAATATTTTGATCTCCATAATGTGAAAAACACACAAAAGGTATGCATTGCAACTTTACATTTAGAAAAAAATACATTTGTATGGTATCGATGGCTTTTCTCTCGTAAAAAAATTGTCACTTGGTCAATTTTTATGGACGAAATGATAGCACATTATTGTTAGAAAATTAAATATTATAGAGCAATGCAACACATAAAATATGCGGAAAATAAAAGCACACAAAACACATAAAACCAGAGAGACACAGATATACGTGGTTCACCCAGTTTGGGCTACGTCCACCTCGAACAACTAGTCCTTCCTTCTTTTCTATTATCCAGCAAAATGAAGAGACAAAAACTACAACAGATCCACTGTAATATCCTCTGTTCTCTCTCACAGTCTCCATATCTGTTTCCCGCTCAGAGAATACACGTCTAATACACAGCCACAATACAATACCCTCACAAAAGTGAGGGTTTGCCTTCTAGGGCAAAAAACCCTAAACTAAACATAACTTCTACCGTCAGATCATCCGCCTAATGAACAACCCATATTGACTAGAAATTACTATACTTTTACAAGGAAATTTTACATCTATTTTTGGCTTCAGGGGCACTGCCCCCGAAACCCCTGCCGGGGGATCGCTAACCCTCAGACCCCCCAGCCAGGGGGGTAGGCCCCCCCAGACCCCGGGGGGGGGAAAAGTCCCCCCCGCACCCCCCCACGTGCAAGGGTGTACAATTTTCTTGGGGTATACATCCAGCTAGAACAAGGATCTCTGAATCAGGAAGAAAATTAGGCTCCACACCCAACAATTATGAGGATACAAAGAGAAACACCTTCTTTAGCCAATTAATAAATCTCAAACAAAAGGGCTTAGTGGGGGAGCACATTGAGGACTTCCAAAAATTGAATATAAGGGAAACTGATATTCTAGAGGAACACAGGATTGATCTCTTCATAAGTACTTTAAAGGATAACATACAACATGGAGTTCGGGTTTTGGAACCCGATTCATTGGAGAAGGCATTCAGGTTGGCAATAAAAATTGAATGTAAAATTATGGCGACAAGGAAGCCTACCACTCACTTCTATAAAGAAGGAAGTGTTGCTACGCCTAGATTTCCACAACCTACAAGGTTGACACTACAAAAATTGGAAGAAAAAGATAAAAAGGGCTTTGCTACAGTTGTGATAGAAAATACACTAAAGTTCATAAGTGTGCTAAGAAGAAATGTTTTTACATAGATTGTGAAGAGGAAGAAGAAAATAAACAAGAAGAGGATATACACCAGGAACCATCCCTAGAAGAGGAAGAAATGAGTCTGATCATATTGTGTAATGCATTGGCAGGAATTACCACTCCTCAAACTCTCAAGATAGAAGGACATATCAAGAAGAAAAAGGTAATAGTGTTGATTGATTTAGGTAGCACCCATACTTTTATTCATTGTAAGGTAGCCAAGGAATTGAATTGTTTCCTATACCTAGCACCAGAATGTCAAGTGATGGTTGCAAATGGAGGAACTATAAATTCCTCTAGAAAATGCCATAATATCAAGCTAACCATGGGGGAATATGTATTTAATAGTCCAATGCTTTCCACTCCTATGGGAGGTGCTGATGTTGTACTAGGAGTACAATGGTTACAATCTTTGGGGACGATAGCTTTTAATTTTCAAGAAATTTTGTTGAAATTGTTTTCAGAAGGAAAGGAAGTCGAATTACGGGGTATTGCAGGGAAGCCAGGAAAGATAATAAGCTCTAATGTCATGACAAAGCTTCTAAATAAAGAACAACGAGGCGTAATTGCACAATTATGCTCACTAGAAGTTCCAACATCAAAATTATCTATTTCTGCAGATCTCCAACAAGTCTTGGACAATCATTCCAAGGTGTTTGAAACTCCCAAAGGACTCCCACCTATTCGTGATCATGATCATGCTATTCATTTGATTCGAGGAAGTGTTCCTCCAAACATCAGGCCTTATAGATATCCTTACTTCCAAAAGAGTGAAATTGAACGTATGATTGCAGAAATGTTAGAGGCGGGTATAATTCAACCTAGTCAAAGTTATTTCTCTGCTCCTGTAGTATTGGTACACAAGAAGGATGGATCATGGTGCATGTGTTCGGATTATAGGGAGCTCAATAAGCTCACCATTAAAGATAAATTTCCCATTCCTGTGATTGATGAATTATTGGATGAATTACATGGAGCAATTTATTTTACCAAGTTGGATCTTCATTCGGGATATCATCAAATTAGAATGAAGACTGAAGATATTCCAAAAACAACATTTCGAACTCATGAGGGTCATTATGAATTTTTGGTCATGCCTTTTGGCCTTACCAATGCACCTTCTACATTTCAAGGGTTGATGAATTCCATTTTCAAACCCATCCTTAGAAAATTTGTGCTAGTATTTTTTGATGATATACTAATCTACAGCAGGTCTTGGAAGGATCATGTTGAACATGTTGACAGGGTGCTCAAACTATTGCGGGAGAAACAATTATATGCAAAAAAATCCAAATGTTTCTTTGGAGTACAAGAGGTGGAATATCTGGGTCATATTGTATCTCACGAGGGTGTTAAAGTAGACCCTAACAAAATTAAAGCCATTAAGGAATGGAAAGTCCCCACAACCATAAAGTAGTTGCGAGGATTTCTCGGGTTAACGGGGTATTATCGCAAGTTTGTTAAGAATTATGGGAGAATAGTAGCACCTCTAACAACATTATTGAAGAAAGATGCATTTTCATGGACTCCTGAAGCAACTAAGGCCTTTGAACATCTTAAGAGGCAATGTGCCTAGCACCGGTCTTAGCTACGCCAGACTTCACAAAAACCTTTATTGTGGAATGTGATGCCTCAGGAAATGGAATTGGTGTTGTTTTAATGCAGGAAGGAAGACCCATTGCTTTTGAAAGTCGTCCAATCAAAGGAAAGTATTTACAGAAACCTATTTATGAGAACGAAATGTTAGCAATACTGCATGCACTAAAGAAATGGCGAACTTACCTAATGGGAAGACACTTCAAGGTAAAAACTGATCATGATAGTCTTAAACACTTTTTGAAACAAAGACTATCTTCAGAATATCAGCAAAAATGGGTCACAAAGATGTTGGGTTATGACTTTGAAATAATCTACAAAAAAGGAAAGCTTAATGTTGTTATAGATGCACTCTCAAGAAAGAATGAAGAGGTGGAAGCATTGCTTTGTGCCATTTCTATTATCCAACCAGATTGGATAACTGAAGCAAGAGATGAATGGAAGAAGGACAAAGATGTATGGATACTCATTCAAAAGTTGCAGCAAGATCCTAGTACATCTGATACATTTAGTTGGGAAAATGATTCCTTATGGTACAAAGATCGCTTATATCTTTGTAAGAATTCCCAACTAAAACAAAAGATTCTTCTGGAATTGCACACTTCTCCTTTAGGAGGACACTCAGGATTTTTAAAAACTTACCACGGGGTGAAGAAAGAATTTTTTTGGGATGGCCTTAAATCTGATATTCAAAAGTTTGTGGCGGAATGTTTGGTTTGCCAGCAGAATAAAGTGGAAACAATTAAGACCACGGGACTTCTACAACCTTTATCCATTCCAAGTCAACGTTGGGAGGAGATTTCAATGGATTTTATCACAGGTTTACCTAAGTCCGAAGGAAAGAGTGTCATCATGGTGGTAGTTGATAGAATTACAAAGTATGCACACTTTTGTGCATTATCTCATCCATTTAAAGCAAGTACGGTTGCTACTACATTTATGGACAAAATTCAAAAGCTACATGGAAGCCCAAGGGTTATTGTGAGCGACAGAGATCCCATTTTTACTGGAAATTTTTGGACAGAGTTATTTTCTTGTTTTGGTACTCAATTAGCTCATAGCTCATCTTATCATCCTCAATCTGATGGTCAAACTGAGATAGTAAATAAATGTTTGGAAGGATATCTTCGGTGTTTTGTATCTGATAAACAAACACAATGGGTCAAGTGGTTACCTCTTGCTGAATGGTGGTATAACACTTCCTTCCATACTGCAGCAAAAATGACCCCATTTATGGCACTTTATGGATATCATCCACTATCCATCACATCATATTTAAGGGAAAATTTGAAGGTTCAAGCGGTGGAAGATCACATCGAGCATCAACAAGAAGTTCTCCAACTCTTAAAGGATAACCTGAATTTGGCACAAAATCGAATGAAACAACAGGCAGATCAACATCGCAGCGAGAGAAGTTTTGATGTAGAAGATTGGGTATTTTTACGGCTACAACCATACAAACAAATGTCCCTCAAGCAAGCTAAGAAGGATAATAAATTATCGCCAAAGTACTATGGTCCTTACAAGGTGTTGCAAGATATTGGTACTATGGCATACAAATTGGAGCTTCCTGCTTCTTCGTGAGTACATCCAGTTTTCCATGTTTCATGCTTAAAGAAGGTTATAGGTGAAAATCTTCCGGTTCAAACAATATTGCCAGAACTTGATGAGGAAGGAAAAATCATATTGGAACCTAAAGCGGTCACGGAAACAAGAACTCGACAGCTACGGAATCGATCAATTTCAGAGTATCTCATCAAGTGGAAGAACTTACCCACTGAAGATTCTACATGGGAGGATGAGAATTTTATACGAAAGCACCCAGAGCTACTCAAGCATTGAGGACAACACTTTTTTGAAGGAGAGGGGCATGTTAGGTCCCTATATTACTAGTATAGTCCCTTATTGTTGTTAGTGTAAACCCCTTATTGTTATTATTGTACCCATGTAACCGCCATATTGTTATTATTGTGCCCTTAAATTATTATTGTTAGGTCGGCTAGGATTACATTGTGGCCCCACTAGGATTACATTATGGCCCCATGGACTCCTATATATAGAAAGGAGGTTTTGTAATTTGTATCATCCAAGAAGTGTTCATTAATATAATGTATTGGAGGTTTCCCCCTCGAAATGGCTTATTTCTAAGGCGTTGATATCTCTTTTCTTATATTTTTGGAGCTGGTTACACAACAAGATCCGAAAAAGTGTAAAATAATATCTGGGAGAACCTCTTTGGTCATGTTTAACCAAGGTATTCCTTTTTCGTAAATAATATATCTCAGTTCGGAAAAGGGTTAATCTTATACTGAGTAGAAGGGTTAATCTTATACTGAGTAGATATCAATTCATTTACTTTTATGAGCTCAAAAATACAAGTGCTCGGCAATATTTTCACATTATCGGAGTCTGAAAAGAGTTGAAAGAAGACTCCAGGGGTTCCTTTTTCGCTGTTATCGAAGCTCAAAATAAAGCTCGAAAAAGTATGCTTTGTGTTCAAATCATTCTTGAAATAAATCTGCACTGCACGACTAATCTGTTCATCAGTTGTAAGACTTGTTCAGAACAACATAAAATGGATTAAAAATAACTGTTTCATGATAAAAACATAATAAAACTATAGTCATAGCAATAAATTCAATTTGAAAATAATTAAATGACTATTTAAAAGTAGTTTCACTATTTATTTTTACCATTCCATAGTTACCATTTGCATTTTGGAGCTCTGAACCTATTTTTGCCCCCGAACTTCAACTGTTGATTGTGTGCAATTGGTAAGAATGTTTTGAATGCACCCTGCAAGAGCACATTTCGAATGCCCCCTACAAGAGAAGATGTCCCCCAAGCTTCATTTCATTCGCCTAAGTAGATTACTAATAGTTGGATGGAATGAAGGTTCATTAACGAGATCAAATGGAAGACTCATCTTAATTAGGAGACAATTTGTTTCATTTTATAACGAGCTTGACACAGGAAAAGAACTATGCTCATGACCTGTTTCATTTTTTAACGAGGTTGACACAGTAAAAGAACTTTCCTCAAAGGTACTTGTTTCATTTTTTAACGAGGTTGACACAAGAAAAAAGAACTATCCTCATAGGCACTTGTTTCATTTTTTAACGAGGTTGACACAAGAAAAAATAACTATCCTCATAGGCACATGTTTCATTTTTTAATGAGGTTGACACAATAAAAAAGAACTATCCTCATGGGGATCTGTTTCATTTATCGAGGTTGACACAGGAAAAGAAATATCCTCAACACCTATTTCATTTTTTAACGAGGTTGACACAGGAAAAGAACCATCCTCATGACTGTTTCATTTTTTAATGAGGTTGAAATAGAAAAATAAACATCCTCATTTTGCATTTGGAACAGTGAGTGTGTGCTGGAAAAGACGTAGTCTAACAAAGTCATCATTTAAGGATTTTGATGAGCACCAAAAATGATAAGTTATAACATGTGTTGATGGGTCTTCTCCAGGGTTTTCATTGAATTTTGGAATTTCTGAGGGTAATTTTTGTGGTATCACCGGCCACCAAGGAGAATAACTGATGGGATCAGCTTGGTATTCCACTGAAGGTGTGAATAAAGGATCAAGCCATTCAGTACTCATAAAGGAGGAACCAGATAGGATTCCAGATGATGACATGGGTGAATTCAATGGACAAAACATCGAAGATGAAGCAACAGTAGATGTTGTTGCAGCTAAAATAGATGGTTCATTTTGGGATGTTATCTCAGCCATGGTAAAATGAACCAGTGTATACCCTATAGAATCTATGGGAATTCGAAGTGAAACAAGGTCAACAAAAGCAAAGGAAGGTGATTGAGGAAAAGACTCGTACAGGTAAAGCTCCTACCAAAAATGAGTTGGAGTTAAAGGTGTATCATCTTGTGATATTTCTTCATTCAAAATCAAACCAGGTGGAAGAAATTTTCCATCTGGCCCAAAGTATGTTTCAGGTGGTTGACTGCACGATATGGGAGACTCAATGGCTACAATAGATTGTGGAGTGACCAATACATAAACAACTTCCGGTTGTTCAACTTCGAGATCAATATGTTCTCCATTTAGGGTATATAGCAACTAAAATATAAGGGGATGATAGACCCTATTTCATTGGTCCTGGGGATGATGTCCAGTTTGACCAATAACAGCTTCCCCCTAAAGCATAATGAGATCTGGATGAACTTCCAGTTAAAGAATGTCGGGTTCAGGAGGTATGGTCTCATAGATTGGATGGATTGTGACCACGGGTAGCTATGAGGACTCTGTCTCGACAACAGTAGATAAACCAATATTTGTAGAAACAACTTGTGCCAACTCTGGTATATGGGAATATGATGCTTCACCAGAGGTACTGATAATACTGGTTTTGGTAGAGTGATGTCACCTTCACCGACCAAGAGTAACTTCTTGTGGTAAAGGTGGTTTCAATGCTATTCTACGCGAATGACGGGGGAAAGGATTTTGTTCTTCCATGGTGACTGGTTTATTTTAACTAAAAACATATAAACAAAATAAAAGGGTAATTCTAGGCAAAAAAGGTTTACCAAGAAATTGTGAACTGCGGAATACCTCCTGGCGAACCAAGAAGTATGGGGAGGAAATCTCCTCGAATGTTGTGTTCGGTGTATCACAATTTACAAGGTGGCCGACTCGGTTCACTATGGATGGATAACACCTAAAATTTGTCCTCCCAAATATACCCGAAGGTATGTGGAGGCCCAAGTTCATATTAGCACTGTCTGATGCGAAACCGCAAGGTGAGAACACCCCTTTATACTTATCGTAATATAACACTACCCAATATACCAGAAAGTACGTGGACGAGCTACGATATACTTACGTACGTGGAGTGAGGTATCACACTCTGAATGTATCGCAGACAAGTTAATGACAACTGCTATGTTTTACGATGTTGGAACACATCTCTAGCCTAGACCTTCTAAATTTTATCGTTATGGTTCCAATGCTTTGTTAGGTAAATTGAGATTAATTTTATGTTGATCTTGCTTACAATTTTCCTTTCAAAGGTTCACTGCAATGATGTATTGGAAAATTCCTAAAATGCAACTAAAAATGATAAGCAATCTTTCACTTTCAGTTTCTTCAATGAAAAACCTAGCTAGTAAGGGAAGAGACCAAATAATTTGTGAGTAAACAAATCAATGATCATAAACTAAATGCATATTTACTAATGTTCCTTTTTGCAAAACACATAAAAATCCTACATGCAAATGCAAGTGTTTATTTTCAGTTTCCTTAATGTTATGAATGCAGAAAAGAAAATAGGTGCACTAAATCAACAATTCAAATGCCTTTTACTTCCAAGAAATGAAGAATACAAACATCAATTTCTCTTTTGAAGGAAAAATGAGGATTTCAACAACAATTTATCCTATCAAGGAAATGAATATTTTACAACAATTTCCTATTTCGAAAGAAAATGATTCTTAATGTGACCATAAAAATTACTTTGAAATCAACTTGTCAATGATAAAGAAAAACCTTTTAAACAAACATTGAACAAATTTTCAGTCAAAGGAGGAAGAAGTATATAGAGTCACTGGTCAATATGAGGATCAAACTTTTCAAAACACAATAGAAAACAAACTGAAGAAAATTACAAAGGAAAATTTAAAGGAATTTGGGTGGTTTTAGGAGTCAATGCAGTCTCCAAGGGGAGACAGTGCTCTGCAACGCAGGCCTGAAAGGGAGACAGTGCTATGCAAAGCATTGTGTCCTATCTAAGGGTGCATTGGGCGCAGTGTATAAGGAAAAATACTACTATTTAACTCACTATCTTTGCAAATTTGGCTTTGAAAAAGTTTAATATTTGTGTGTAACAACTGCTGGGTGGATAAACAAAGCAAATTAGAGACCAAGTCGCCTAGATCTAAGAGAAAATATTCCCAGCAGAGTCGCCAAATGTTTGGGCCAAAATTGTGAATTATAGATAAAAAATGTTTCCCTAAACATATGACAATCTAGAACAACAAATTAAAGAATATATGACTACCTTTCCTAACTCATAGAAGACACACAAAAAGGATTAGAGGCTTACTTGTATTCCAAGTGCTTCTAAATGGCTCCTTCTATCGCTTCCGTTGTAGCTTCAAATTCAAGCGGTTTGTAGGAAAAATGCTTCCTACAAGAAAGAACACTAAAACAACAGAAGATAGCAATAATACAGATTTCTATTCAAATTAGCTAGCTAAATCAGTAAAGCATAAACAATATACATCAACTAAGATCTTGCAATATGGAAAATCAAAGCCAATACATATGCATATGGGGAAAAGTAAGTTGTATTCTTTATTGATGATAGAAAGAGAGGTTACAACCAAATGACTGATTTGAAGTGACCCTTCCAGCAACAATCCTCAGCCCCATCACAGTATAAATCTCTCCAGCAGCTGTTACACAAATCTAGCTCTCAATTGAAAATTCTCCAACATTTCTCTACTCAAATTATTCCTTTCAAACACTCAGATCTGTGTTCAATTTATAGATGAGCTGAAGGTTGTTTTACAATCAATGAATTTCCAATAATAGGCAAGACATGTTCCCAATCATGTAGATGTCAAATGGACACTTGGATTCGAAGCTTGACACGTGTGAACTCTTCTAGAAGGCACTGGCCAAGTGGAGATTCTGGAACAATGAGAATTTCACTCCCAATGTGACCAACGCACCCATAGATGTCGGGAAGTGCTTTGCAGAGCAGCCTTGCATGGGGCTACATGCATATGCAATACACTTAGTCCCCTTAGAGGCAACATAAGCTTCAAACCTTGGAAACCTTTGCTTGATGAAAGTCATGCTTGATTTGTCTTGTTCTTGCCTTAGGGCATGTAGCAACTTGAAATGATAGGGAATGATATACCCTTAGTCCTTGGTCCTGGAGATGATGCCCAATTAACCAGGTCATTGGGAATGATGCCCAAATTGAACTATAACAATTTATAAGACAATCAATAAGTTTCCATTTTCCATTTGTAATGAGTGAGTCATATTTATCCACCATGGATTTCCACCATTCCTTATGCTTCATTTCTTTTGAAAAAGTGGTTGGTTCAATGGAATCATGACTGAATAAGGAAATTTGTTTTTGACTTGTACTATTCCTTGTTTTGTTTTTTCATATACATGAGTATGTTTTAGTAATTGTGTGAACAATTTTGGTTTGCTATGTTGTCCTTGTAGTGAAGTTACAACAATAGATCTATCTTCTGTTAAGTAATAATCATCTGGAGAAAAACTATATAATTCATGAATATTCATGCTAGAGGTTAAGTATTTTTCAATCCAATTTGGTTTTGTTTGAGGAGTAGTGTCTTTTCCTTATTTTCCAAGTGACTAATAATATTATCAATCTATTGCATTGTTTGACTTTCTATATAATCAAAGATAGCATCCCGACTAATAATAAACTTCTTAGTAGATAACAATATGCATCCTTGTTTTTTTATCTAAATAGCCAAGAAGAATAACAATCTTTTCCCTGGTGAATTTTTCAACTAATTTCTGAAATTGTGTGGACTTTTCAAAGTCTTTTGATTTTTTCTTTAGAAAATATACCTAAGTCATCCTTGTAAAATAATATATGAAAAAATAAAGTATCTACATCCATACATAGGATTTTGTAGGACTACAAATTTCATCATGGATTAGTTGCAACCATTGGTTTTCTTGCTTTGTACTTATGCAAAAAGGAAACATTCACATTTATAAATATCCTTTTTAAAATGGGGCTATCCTATAACCATCTCATCAACTTAAAGTTTACTCAAGCTATTAAAATTCAAAAGGCCAATATGTAATGCCATAATATTAGAGAGCTAGGAGATAAATCCATTGATGCTACCAAATCTTGTTTTTGAGAAATACTTGTGCCTTGTAATATTATAAAATTTACATATTCATATCCATTCATTATTGTTTTGAAATTTTGTTTAATTGAATTGGTCCTGGTCAATCCATCTTCCATGATGATATCATGACCTCCTTCTCTAATGAACACCAACGACAATATTTTTTTTTTGAATGTTGGAATATATCATACATTCAAAAGTAATCCTTTTCCAATTCTTGGAAGAGAAAGTGAGACGATCCTCTTCCTTGAGGTGTATGAGTTGTGTCATCTACCAAATAAATTGCAATGAGTTTCATATCTTGATATCTCTATAATTTTTTATTTTTATTTTTATTTTTTCTGTATCACATATGTTAAGCATCTCATGTACCAAGTATCCAATCATATTCAAATTAATTTCTTGGCAATTTATTGGTGGCCATTGCATCTACACATTCATTCTCCTAATTTTTTGTGAATACATAATCATACTCTTGATTTTATACATAGTGATTTGATGTTGAAGCATTAGACTTGAAATTTTGTTTATTCTTTTGTAAATTCTCATTTCTTGTTCTACAATATTCTGCCACATGTTCAATGTAAAGACATCTTTTGCATCTAGGTTGAGTTATTTCTTCACCTTTTTTAAAATTTTCTTGAGATATACTAAAGTATTGTTTATTTTGATAATTTCTTTCTCTTCCTTGGCTTCTTCCAGGACCATGGTCAAAGTTTTTCTTCTTTCTTTTCCTTTATAATTGTCATTGCACTAGTCTCTTCCTCTTGTAATTTCATTATAATTACCCCTTCCTCTTGTAGTTTCATTATAATTATCTCTTCCTCTTGTATTTTATGAGCTTATTCCCACAGTAGTATCATTATAAGTATCTATTCCTCATATATTTTCATTTAATGATCCTTTCCCACTTTAGTTTCTCCTTTCCTTGAGTGGTTAAAGAGAATATATTCCTTTTATTTTTATTTTATTTTATTTTACCAAATGCCTTATTATGTTGGACCAACAAGTCACTAAGGGAATAAAAAGTTTGATTATCCAATTCATTAGCAATTTTTTATATTTATAGAAAATGTTTATAGTAGGGTGATGCACCATTCACCATGATGGTGCTAATGAAATTTTATTCCACATCTTTAAAACCAAATTTCAGGGGTTCTTGTTGAATATTTTTCAATTGAGAGGTATAATCCAAAACATCTTCCCGTTCATCCATATTTTGATTGCATAATTTTTTATGAAGTTCAACCATTTATTCTTCAACTTGAGTATCAAACATATTTTTAAAAGTTTTCCATGCAGTTTGAGTATCAAAAACATTTTCAATATGAATATATAATGCACCATTGACTAATGTTCTCAACAATGCAAGTCCCTTTTTATCTCTTACTTCCCATTTTTCTAGTTCTCTAGCATCAATGAGCTTAATTAGAGCTTTGTATCCATCACAAATATCTTTTCAAAGATCATTAAATACTTATATATTTTTCATGTGATGTTCTCAAGTCATGTATTTCTTGGTTCCAATTTTTCTAATTTGACAAATAGATTGATTAGTTTTGACATGATGAATTATTTATGAAATTCCCATGATCAAGAAATTGAAGAATATAATTCACAAGAGGCACACAGAGTTTACAAATGAGTGAAATAGGGGTAAGCCTTGAGCCTAAAAAGAAGTTGTCGATACAGTATTTTACTTGAATTTTCTCATTGCTTCAATTACAAATAAATGATTATGCCTCATTTCAAATAAAATTATTCAATCTTCACTCCCCACTCCACGTTTTAAATGATAAAATGATCTCAATGTTTAAAAAAATAAATCAATATTTATCTCTCCAATTTTATATAAATTCTTGTTTCTCCAACTTTATAAAAAAAATACAAAACTCATGAATATGTTCTTACCATTAAAAAAATGTGTTTTACTTTAAATAAAAAAAATTAATAGCCAGTGTACCTGATGAAATTTATTTTTCTTCTATAAGGTGGTGAAGCCTTAGAGGAGCTAAACTTCAACCTGAGTGGTATGCTGAAATGGTTGAGAATTTATAGGTTTTCTTCATTTGAAATTTATGCAGATACATCTTCGTGATCATACGACTTGTTCAAATTACCATTCCACTCAAGAAAATTTGTGAGAAAACATACAACCAAATCAAAATTAGGCACATTTTTCATGGAGGGCAAACCATTGTTGTGGAGGGCACATTTGTTGAGAAAATTGTTGATGAGTAGATTTCAAGAAAATCGATATTGTATATCACTATCAAATATAGTCGTGACATATAATATGGATGTGTTTTTTTTTAACCCAGATAACTCACAGAATCCAAGAGAAAAGAGTTGTCCCGAATAAGGCCCAGATCGAATCCTACGGTCGCCACTATAAACCTAGGCTAGGTGCACAAATTCTGCAAGCACACAATAGCACTAACTTATGCCTCAACAAGAGCCGAGACGTCCATACCATGGGGTCGCCACTTTCTAGCGAGGACACAAATTAGCATCTCTTCATATACTCAATGAGATTTGAACCTCCGTCTCATGGGTTTCACCCAAATCTAAACTTACCTCGTTAAACCACATGCTCATCAGACATAATATGGATGTGTTTTGAGTGCAACGACCTTTAAATATGGAGGGGTGTATGTTCATAACATACCATATTCATTCCCCTTCACATATTCACAATGCTGTAGAAATTTAATCATGGTGTTATGGGTGTAGTACTGCCTCCCATAATTGATATTTTTATAATATTTCTGGTTAGTAATGGTGATGGTGACCAACAAAAATGGATGACACTTTCCAATGTGATGACCAAGAATTATACAATGAACATTTTATATGAATTCAGAGTCCTGTTGGATAGACTCACAACATCTTAACACAATCCCTTGATATTGGGAGAAAGATTAGAAGTATTTTATCAGACATAAAAAAATTCATATTCTTCTAGTAACCATTTAAACTAAGACTTCTAATGTAAGAGGAATTTCCATAACCCAAAACCAATTTCATATGAGTCATATGGCTTTTACGAGTTTACTCTAGAGGATTATATTTAAATATGGGAAAGCAATAAAGAAGAAAGAATTTTTAAGACCAAAAAATCTTGCGATGTAGAATTCACCACTTGCAAAGAAAATATGACTCAGGCAATATTAAATGTGTAATTTCTCGATAATTATATACTACAAGATTTTAGCTATAAGAAACAATTTCAATGCTAATGAATCTATTAAACTAAATAATTTCACAACTAGATTTTCCATTTTAAATCTATACAACACCCATAAAGAAAATAATCATGGATTTGATAAAGGATTTTTATTTTGTTAATCTTGTACCTAGAAAAAGATAAGGCCAAGCATGATCAACACAAAATGGAGAATCCATTCAAGGTGGTAGACAAAGAATGGTTACAATTGAACAAGGATAGGTTGTTGGATACTGGTAAGAAAATCAAGGCTTCGTTATATGGTCCCTTTGAGATAATATACAAGGTAGGAGATAATGTATATAGACTCAGACTAACCCCATACATGTGCTTTTACTCAGTTGTGAATATATATAATTTGAAACTATACGAGCTCTCCATGCTACATCAAGAATAGGAACAAGTCCTACCTTTTGTAAAGGATTTAGCCTCGGATGCTTAGGTAGGCTTGAAAGATGATAAAATTTGGTAGAAGAGTTATAGAACTATAAGATAGGGGTGGAATGACCTTTGGCAGATTAGAATGAAAGGAAAACTTCTAGGAAAATATAAATGGCACACTCAAGGGAAGGTGGAGGGAAAATTTGCTCACCTCATTCATTAGAAGCTTTTGGGAACAAAATACTCCCAAAATAGGGCGGTGTGACCCAGATTGGATAATTATTTTGTTTTTTATCCATTTTTATGCTTTTGGAGTGGAAAACATGTAGGAATATCACAGGACCATTTTTACCAACGAAACCCAGTTTGGAAAACTAGGGTTTGAAACCTTCTAGGAGCATTTTGAGGTATTAAATGAATTTTTTTGTGGTAAAAAAAATCCTCTCAAGTGTTACAAATTTTTCTCCTATCTTGCAAATAGAGACCTTTCTAATGCATGAATCACCTCAAAGAGAGTCAATATCCAAAATTTATGCCACTCGAAAGTTGACCTCCATGTTTTATCCACCATAATTTGAGGGGATACCTTGTCAACCCCTATTACTCATGGAAAATAGGCTATCCATGTGATCATGATGGGTAAGACCCTATAATATTGCATATTATAAATCTAGTTAAGGGTTGAAGGAGTCAAACCTAACCACTAGTAGGCTATCAGGTTGTGTTATAACCAAACACCTGTGGGAAAAGGGGTTCAAACTCTATTCAAGAGAATTTTGTTCCATAGACGATCAAATTAGTTGAGAGGGACAAGGAGAGAGCACAAAATGAGGATTTGTGCACTATAGTAGATAATGGTCCACAAGTCTTACTTCTTTTTACTTGTAGTCATTTTCTATTCAAAGAAAGAGAGTAGAGCGACCTCACCTTCTAGTTCGGTTTTCTCCCAAAAGGGTTTCCAAGGATATACCTTGTGTCAATTATGGTTTGTGATTTTTTATTTTTCTATTCTCTATTTTTTGCATAATTATAATTTTCATTCATATATAATAAAAAATAATTTATAGATCCATAAATCTAAAGAGAAATAAACCCTCATAGTGTAGATTTCAAAAATTTAAGTATAATTTTATCAGTTCTGTTGTGATGAACTGTCTAATGGAATATCCACAAAATTTTATGGATCATTTGGTGAAAGTATTATTAGATTCAACTATAATTAATTATACCTATAAATTCTCCTCTGAATTGGTAGAGTTTCCTAGTGGTTGATCATTGTTCAAACCATTTATGTGCATGATAGAAGAGTACTAATTTTGCAAAAAATTAGAAATCAGATTGTCTTCATTGGATTTCCTACAACTTAGGGATTTCTCAATTGTGAAAATGGGATAGGTTGATTTAGGAATAGGATCTTCTTCTTATTTATCTTCTAGCCATGTAGGCATTTCTACTTCACCCGAAGCTTGAGTTAGAGGGTAAATGATCTGTATGTGAAATTGCTTGAATATTATGTAAAACTTTACAAGTGATTAATTAGGGTTTTTAAGCCTCTTATGTTCAATTCGTAAACACATAAAAATGAATTGAAAAACTTAGATTTTGTATAAAACAAGAGACAATATCACCATGCAACAAACACACAACAACAAATAATGAAGGAGTTCACCCCTCCTGGGCTACATCTCTTGGTCCATCTTCCAATGGTTGGACCTCTTCCATTATGCTAAAAAAATAGTGTTTAGATACAACTATAGTTCTGAAATGGATTCAATGATAGCTCCAATGGCTTTAGAAATATCAAAAACCGCTATCTAGCCTCTTTCTACACCCCAAATGGCCAAAAAGTGAGAAAGTATCATCCTCCCAAGTTTTTCTACAAGTCGCTCTACAAATTTGATAATTATGCTAATTGTCCTAAAAATCCTCCCATTTTTCCGCTAATGGAATGGAAATTTAGCCCGACTCCAGCGGGATTCCCGCTAGCAAGCAGACAATTTTTTGCCTCCTTTATTGCACTAGTGAAGCCCACTATTCAGCAAAAACTGCGCCACATCACATCATAATAGGTGTTGATGTCAGTTCAATTCCTATAGGTATTTTGACTGTGGTTGCAACCAATGACTTGAGGTTGAACACTAGGTGGTTACAAAAAACGTTAATAATTTTCATATGAACAAGCCTCTTGACTGCCGTGGTAACGTACCCATCCAAATTTTTCCGTGACATCAAACTGTGACAGCAACCCTTAACTGTGGCATGAACATGTAACTCCTGATCCATCTATCCGCCAATTTACACATCCCCTTACGCCAAAACTTTGGTTAACAATTATGTTTGTGGGTTTGGTAGTTAATAAAACTCCGCCATGTCATGTGATGATCTTTGTGTTATAAAAATTTGGCATATAAACATAATTCGGGGCCAGGGGTTTGCCCCTAGCCCTGGTCTGTGGACTGCAGTCGGAGGCTAACCCCGGTTCCAATCTCCGATGCCAAACATGATAAAATTTATATAGCGAATGTTCCCCATAATAAATAAGAACCAAATGTGGCATAGTGGTTAGAGGCATGGATAACTTGGTGTAGGTCTTGTGTTTGATTCTCATGGGCTGCTGCTTGGCCCATACAAATTTTAGTGGCCACCAGTAGGGCATGTGGCAACCTCTGGTTGGCCCACATGGTGCTTCTTGTTTGGTCCTGATAACTAACCTCATAACTAATAAAAACTCTCCATTCCGCAGCCAATAAAATTGTGACAAGTGGAGAACAAAGATAGGTTGGAGAGACCCAGCCATCAGGTATGGTCAGGGTCTAGTAAGTGGTATGGATTGCAGATTGTGCAACCATGTACCCAAAAAATAAAAAAAAATGTTGTTCCCAAAATGAACAAAATGCGATTGTATGAGTATACGACGTCAGTTTTTCACAAAACAAGTTGCACTAGATTCAGAACGACGAGATCTATGCGGTCATTAAGGTTCCACACCATTATGATTTTTTTAAATTTTGAGCATAAATTTGATCCACCAGATCAGTAAAGAAAGAGTTATTTGGGGTTGGCGATTGGTTATTATAATGTTACCATCTCTACAAATAATGTAAGTATTTGTTGTTTCCATCCAAGGTGTCCCTAAAATGAGTGGATACCACCTAAACCTATTCACTGGTTGTAGGAGTATAAAAGTAGTGGAATATTCCTAGTATTCAATGGAGACCATGACATCTTCTATCATAACATCTAGTTCCATTGTTAGCCTATTGAAAAATTGAAATATTGTAATGGTCTACCTCAGAGAGTCTTGGAGATTGAGCTTTAGCATTTTTTCATTGGTCATAATGTTAATGTAATCTCATAAGTTAATCAAAGTATTTTGGACTAAAATTTGGTTGATATGGGCATATATAATTGGGAAATTTGGTTGATATGGAAGCTTCATCCATTGTGTAGTAAGAAGGAGAAGAAATCCCTTTTAAGAGGATTTTAAAACCTCTATCTTTCCTTTCCAAAAATTCCTCATGACATTTTATTCTTCTTAAAGAGATTTTTTCACACTCAATTGATTGTTTTTGAATGCTACTTCATGGCCCAAAAATTGGGGATTTGGGTAAAATCTTTCCTGACTTATCTCTAATTCAAGGAGGCATGCACATTAATTTCAAATTTTAAAAATTCCCCCATTTTTTTGAAATAAAAGCTAATGTAGGAAACTATGTGTTTTTTTCTTTTCTTTTCGAGACAAAGGCTAATGTGGGTAACTTGAAGACAAGTAAAGAAAAATTCAGGCTTTTGAAACCTTCCCAAAAGAAAACTTAAAAGTGATTGAATCCAAA
Organism: Pinus albicaulis; assembly: GCA_034641835.2. Lineage (NCBI taxonomy): Eukaryota > Viridiplantae > Streptophyta > Pinopsida > Pinales > Pinaceae > Pinus > Pinus albicaulis. Next base: position 931,750,023 of record CM076575.1, on the reverse strand, counting down.
TTACAACAATAATGTTTTCCTCATATTGGTCTCAACTTTAAATATCAACCTAGGATTCCTACAAACATAAGAGGTGTTGTGGACTATATATGCAAGCCACAATTTCTATACTTATAATATTAATCCTAGCTAATGAAGGATAATGTCACCCTGCTAGCTTAAGTGAAAGGAAATTAGTTAATGGTTGGTCATTGAGAACCATTCCAACATAAACCTACTAAACCAAATCTCAAAAAAATCTACTTGTAAGTAAATGTTGAAATATATAAATATATTCAACTAATCTTGTAATGTACTAAAACAAAATACTAAATCAATTATACAAATTGTGAAAACCAATTACGATTGCATAATCACATGAACATGAAATAGAAGTAATTTCAAATTCAAAACACAAAGGTGTATCTAGGGAAAGCCTCAGCTAAAAACCCCACTATCTATATATTTCATTAACTCAAGAACATGAAACCATACAATGCTCTTTCCCTTCCTGAGAAACCTCTGCACTATCTCTGACTGTCTCACTCTGATCCTAGTAAGTTTGGTCCAATACTTAACCGATTACTTGCACTTGAATGACCAACATTTCTCACGCATTCCTAGGCTAATTGAGCCCCTATTAATTAGGAAACCCCCATCAATTCACAATAATTCCAATGCGTCTTGATGGCCTCATGCATGACCTGTATACTTTTCTAATTATACAACTGGTAGTTCTCTTCCCTTTAACTCCAATCTCAACTGGGACTTCCTTAGAACTGACATGCAACAACTATTTATAGTGAATTATTAGTTATATGATTGATCACTTCATGTGAAATAAATCCGATTTAATTCACTGGACCTATCACTAGCTCATCTCTTAGTTAGAACTAGTTAAATTGATTTTAATTCAAATAATTGAGTTAACTAATTACAACTCAAAATAGAATACAACTGAACCCACTAAAACTTATGGATAACTCTACATGCCTCCACTTTGACCCCCAAATCAAATTGAATGAGCTAAATAAGTCTTTCTGACTCAATTAACTCATACAATATGTCATGTGATGTGGAATTACAATTTACTTCTAATTTAATTAAGGGAAAATTAAATTAGAAGCCTTTCTTGTTTTCAATTTTAACACTCCCTCTCAACAATAAAGGGATTGTATGCTACCTCAATCTTGCTTCCATGGAACTCGAATTTTCTTCTTGATAATGAATTCCTCAAGATGTATGCATCCCACTCCTTTGTGGGAATTTACTCTAATGACATAATCCGCCTTTGCACACAATCTCTGAGATGGTGATACCATATATAAATATGCTTGGACCTATCATGAAAAAATATATTAACCAAGAGTTTGATGCAACTATGGTTATCAAAATAAATCATCGTCGGATCCATATTTCGACCAAACAAACCAACACATATCTTCCTCATCTAGATGGCCGGAAATGCTACCTAACTGGCCACCATGTACTCTGTGTCTGCTGAACTGAGTGCAACTGATCTTTGTTTCCTGCTGTCCTAGGAAACTGCTATTGATCCTATGCAGAATATTCCTCGTGATGTGCTCTTCATATTGGATGGACTCCCTACCCAATATGCATCTGTGAAGCCTTGAAGCTTCACTCCCTCTATCCATGTTTACCATAGCCCAAACTCTGTATTTCATCTAAGGTATCTCAACACCTGATTTCCCATGTTCCAAAAGAGCTTGGTAAGATTAACCATATCTTAATTAAGCTAGTTAACTACATAGAATATGTTTGGTCGTGTGTTCAAGAAATATATGAGTGAATGAACAAGCTGCATATAGACAATAGCATCTACTACTTCACATGAAGTAGCATCATCCTTCCTCCAGTTTCTTGCTAGAGTAGTCTACATGGGTTTGCTTCCCTCCATGTGGAACTTCCTGAGAATCTCGTTGGCATACTTTTCTTGAGATAAAAATAGCTCCCCATCTCTTTGTCAAATTTCCAATCCCAAGAAATAGTGTAAGAGCCCCATCTCCTTCATATCAAAGTCTCTTGCAAGATCCTTTTTGTAAGACTTGATGAGATGCTCATCACTTGTTAGTATTAAATCATCGACATAAAGTACAATGATAAAAATCTTACCTTCTACCACAATATAATAAATGTTCGCCTCTGCTTCACTCTTGGTGAAGCCCAACCTGGTGAAATAGTTTTCTATCATGGTGTACCAAGCATGAGGTGCTTGCTTCAACCCATACAATTCTATCTTGAGTCTACACACATGTGAATCTATGTTGAAGGTCTCAAAACGTTCTGGCTGATCAATGTACATCTCTTCCTCAATCACCCCATTGAGGAAGGTTGTATTTACATTCATCTGATTTATATGCCATCCCATCTGCGCTGAGAGTGCAAGGTTGGATTTTATTGATGAGTACCTTGTGAATTTTGAAAAGGTCTATCATAATCCATCCCCTCCACCTGAGAGAACTCTCTAGCCACAAACCTAGCCTTGTGATTCTCCACACACCCATTTGCTACCTGCTTCACCTTGTAGATCCACCTAGATCCTACAACTAACTTCCCCTCTGGTCTTGGGACAACTTCCCATGAACTATTTCTGATAATGTAGTCATACTCCTCAACCATCATTAGGGGAATTTTGAGTTCTAAAATGGGCCTACTAAGGAAATTATAAAATAATGGTGGAAATAATAAAATAAGATATATTACATCATCAAATTTTAGAGGGAAAAAAAGAAAAAACTACTTTTTCAACTTGTATTTTCAACTCATCTCCCTAAGAGTTTACTCAAATTTCAAGAGGAAACAATCATTGGATGCAAAATTTGATGCAATCTTGTTTTTCATGTATTTCTCATTTTTTGTGTAGAAAAGTCCATCGAAAGTATGCATCATGTGTACTCCTTGGATGAGGAATTAAATTTTGCATCCAACAAGTACTCCCACAAGAAATTTGAGCAAAATTGTTAGGGAGATAAGTTGAAAATACTAGATGGAAAAGTAGTTTTATTATTTTATTATTTTTTAATATTTTGAATTTTTTTACCCCAAAAATGGTGAATCATCCCCCATGGTTGACATCATCATCTTGAATCCTATTGGTTCTTATAAATTTTATTATGTTTGTACATTTTTCTTAGAAGGGCCATTTTAGACCTCAAAAGTCCTCTAATGGGCATCAACCCAAATTTTTTGTTGCATTGCTTCATCAAAAGATGATGGTTCTATCTATACACATTAACTCATAAGAGACATGCATCTAATGTACCTCTCTGGATACATTATTTACCTATGCTATGATGTGGGTTCTCCCACATTCTATCTAGCATCAAGAAACAACTTGTCAACCTCTCTAGCGTGCTTCCTTCCATCTCGGGATGTATATGCATGAGTGGGTTCTTCCACTCTCTGCACCTCTAATTGTAGATGATCCACACCTTGAGGTTCTTATTTTGGATCCAAGAGATCCTCAATTACATGCAACTGAAATTTCACATCTCTTTTAACCACTTTCTTCTTGTGTGCTAGCAAGTACACTCGATAGTTGTGAGGTGTATCAATGTACCCCACAAATATCCCCAACTTAGCTATTGGCTCTAGCTTCTTCCTAGCATATTTGGTCACATGAAAATAAACTGATGAAACAAAAATTTTAAAATGCGACACATCTAGTCTCTTACCCAAAAAATATTCTTTTGGTGTACTCATCCCAAGTATCAGATGAGGAATTATGTTCTGCACAAATACTGTTGTATTGCATGTTTCCACCCACAGAAGCAAAAATAGGCCTTGATAATGAAACATAGCTTGTGATGCTTCCACAATAGTTCCATTATTCCTTCGGTAAGCTCATTCTACTGTGAGTTATGAGGTGCTATCTATTCCCTTCGAATTCCTTATGAAGCACAAAATTTCTTGAATTAATTGGAGATATACTCTCCACCATTGTCGCTCCTCAAAGCCTTCACCTTCTTCCGTGTATCTTTCTCGACAAGTTACTTGAACTCACAAAACTTTGAGAACATATAATATTTATTTTGAATGAAGAAAATCCAAAACTTGAGTTAAAAATCATCTACAAAAATCACATAATACCTGTGTTTTGTTGTGGAAAATGTAGAGAACGATCCACACACGTCTGAGTGAACTCTCTCAAGGATCTCCTTTGCTCGGATTTCCTTATCCTGAAAGGTGGCTTTGGTATAATTCCCCAATGTACACCCTTTCAATGTATCTCGCTACTCAAGTGCACCCTTTAGAAGTCCTGTAGAAATATGCTGCATGATCTTTAAAGTGTCATGGTGTAGTTGGCCCAACCTCATGTGCCATAACTCACCAATGTCTCGACTCTCCACCTTATTTTCTTTTGTGATCAAGGCAAAAAAATATTCTACATCCAATTTGTAGAGGTTATTTAATCTAAACCAAATTTTCTTCACCTTTCTTGTGGCTTTGTGACGAAGGAATGCCTTTCCCTCACTGAATATCACATCATAGCCACTGTCTTACAACATAGAAAAAAAACCAAATTCTTCTTTTAACCATGAACATACATGAGATATTTTAATGTGAGAGGAGTACCTAAATCCCTCTGAAATATAATTGTACCTTTGCCGGTAGTTCTATAACTCCCATCGTCTCCCATATCAATGTGTATTTGGAGATCCTTCTCCTCTAAGTTACTGAAGAATTCTTTATTTCCATTCATATAGAATGAAGGTCCATTATTTAAGTACCACAAAAAACCCATCACTGATGACACCATGCATGCGATGAGGGTGAAATCCAACTCGAACTATAAATCAAGTGCTTCACCTGCTACTCCTCCTGAGGACTTCTTGCTGGTCTTCTTGTGCGAACATTTTGTAGTATAGTGTCCAAGCTCAGGAAAGTGAAAAAATTTTACCTTTGAAAAGTTTCGCTTGTTGCCTGCTTGACCAAAATATGATTTGGAATGGGACGCATTCCATTTCACTTTCTTTGCCTTTCCATCCAAGGCACACTTATCATCATCATTAGTCTTTGATGAGGATCTATCTCTGGTGTTCCGATGAATTTCTTCTTGTACCAAGTCAAACCATAATCATTCCCACTCTGGTAGATTCTCCCTCCCATTCACCGAGTCCTAGTAGCTATGCCAGATCTTGGGAAGGCCTAAAAGTGCTAGGCTCACCAAATCATCCTGGGAAACTGTCACCCCAACACTTCCAAGCTCATCTCGACATCACTTCATCAAGTATTTTGGAATCGTGTCACCCTTATCCATATTGATATTTTTGAGCTTGTCCTTCAGTGCAATCTTCCTGCGGTTAATGATATTATAAAAAAGATATGTTAAGGCCTTCCACATAGCATATGGAGTTTCCTTTCCATGGAGGTTCGAGACAATATGATCTTGAAATCCTTATAACAAAATCCTTCTTGCTTATGCTACATTATTCTTCCATGCATCAAGAAGTTGAGCATATGTTACTTTGGGTTGGGAAATATCATTGTGTATGATTTCATTTAGTAAGTTGTCCTCTAACACTACCTCCATCCCATCCTTCCATGCTATGTAATTCAAATTACCCTCAAAGCATATTCAAGTCTCACTCAAGAGAAATACATCTTGATCTATTGTTGGTCTCGAAGAATAAATTTGCAAATTCGATTCATCTATTAAAAAAAAACTCTGGTTCTTCTCTTCTGTAGTGATTCCTACTTTGATACCATGTATACATATATAAATAGATTCATCTGATCTTATAATTTACTAAAACAAAATACTGAATCAAATCTACAAATTACGGAAACCAATTACGATCGTACAATCACATGAACAATAAAGAGAAAGAATTTCAATCACACAACACAAATATGTATATGGGGAAAAAATTATATAAAAACCCCACTATATTTATATTTCATTAAGTCAATAACATGAAACAATACAATGATATTTCCCTACCTAAGAAAACTTTGCACTATCTCTGACTGTCTCCCTCTAATCCTAGATATTTTGGTCCAAAACTTAACCAATTCCTTGCACCTGACTCACCAACCTTGTTTACACATTCCTGAGTTCATTGAGCCCCTATTAATTACGAAATTCCCATCAAATTTATTGCGTAATACTTCCAAGGCATCTTGATGACCTCATGCATGACATGTACAATTTCCTAGTTATACAACTGATAGTTATATTCCCTTTAACTCCAATCTCAACTGGGCCTTCCTTAGAAATAACATGCAACAACTATTTATATCGAATTATTAGTTATCTGATTGATCACTGCATGTGAATTAAACCATATTTAATTCTTTGGACCTATCACTAGCTCATCTCTTAGTTATAACTAGTTAAACTAATGTTAACTCAAATAATTGAGTTAACTAATTACAACTCAAAATAAACTGCAACTGGACCCCCTAAAACTTAAGGAAAACTCTACATGCCTCGAGTTTGACCCCCAACTCGAATTGACTGAGCTAACTAAGTCTTCCTGACTCGGTTACGTTGTACAAGTTTTCATGTGATGTGGAATTACAATTTAGTTCTAATTTAATTAAGAGAAAATTAAAATAGAAGTCTTTGTTGTTTCCAATTTCAATAGTAAATAAAGATGTCATCACTTAGTTCCATAAATGAAAATTTTACCTCAAATTTGGAAAAATAAAGAAGCTATTGCTAAATTATAAAAACAAAAATATCTAATTTGTAGATTCAAAATGTAGAAACAAAAACATTCATAACTAAATTCAAAACAAAATTTTCTAGTTCTTAATTCCCCTCCTACTAAAAACAATGTAAAATTTGAAACGGGAATGGAAACGAGTACCCGCTTTTTTTAGATAGCAAAAAATCGCCTGCTTTTGAAAAGTGTTGATTCAGAATACTCTTAATTTTTTTTAGCATATTTTTAACACATTAAATTTTCTTATGTACCAAGTATATACATTATTTTTAAAATGTTAGTGATTTTTATGTTGATTTTGAAAAGTGTTAATGCCAACATCATCCTCTTTTTTTAGAAGACTTATTTTTGAAGTAAGATTTTCTAATCTATTAAATGCCAATAATTATTTTTTAAATTTAACAATTTTTGAGGTACTCGTCTTCTTCCTCTTCACTTACATATTTTTTTAAGTGCTTTTCAGGTATTTTTTTTTCGTTTTTCTTTAAAAAAATATTGTAGTGAGATATTTGATTTTTGCAGTGGCAAAAAAACAAAAAAAGTCAAAATTTTAAAGTTTCATTTTTCTATCTAATTGTATATTGTTAAATAAAATTTCATTGCACATGAAATAATTGTCACTAAAAAAACAAGAATTTTTAACAATATACATAAAAAACACATTTTGATTATAGATATAACTGGAAAAAAAACACATTTTGAGTCTTTTTTTGCCAAAAGTGACTTGCCAAACAATCCATTTTTATAGGAAAAAATTAACAAAAAAAGGTATAAAAATTAGCATTTTTTGTGAATTTTATGTCAAAAGTTAATAATAATTACTGTTTTTTTTTTTAAACTTAAATGATTCACATAAAAATGAAGTGAAAATCACATTATAAAAATACTAAACATACAATAACAACAATTGAATACTTATTTATTTGCATAAAATGTCAAAGTCAAAACATTACAAGTATAGCTTATTAATAGTTACAAAAATTGAGCTTCATTTGGAAGCTTAACTAAAACTTAATCAATAATATCCTGTAACCCAAACTCTTCACCTTCAAGGGTTTCATTATTGTCCTCTTCAACAATATTTTCATTATTGGCTTCACTTTCATCATTTTCCTCTTCTAATGGATCTTTGATGTCTGCGAATGTCCCAATGTATGCCTTTCCAATCATTCCATCTAATGGTGATTGAGGTTCCTTTGATTTTTTTACCACATGGGATTCATTAAAATCCCCTTTTCTCAAACCAACTTCTTGCATTGCATATGGAAGAAATTGAAGAGCATTAATTCTTTGATGAATAAATCTGCATTGCACTGGGCCTTTTTCAATGGAAATGCAATTTCTTTATTTTTGTAAGCAACATGCTAGTGGTGTACCTAATCATCAAGTACAAAAGAAGAAATTTAGTAAATTAGTATAAAAACAAAAATATAAAAATAAAATAAAATAGTGAAATTCATTTTTATATAATAAAACTTACCTGAGCCTGAAAATAAATCCAAAACCAAATCTCCTTCACTTGAACATAAATCTAAAATATAGTTAATAAATGAATATGGTTTTTGATATATGTTAACTATCTCTTATTTTTCTTCTTTATCTTCATATGCTAGTTTTTTTACAGCAACATCATGGACCAATACTTGGCTATGACTCTTTCCATCTATGTGATTGAAAAGAATAGGCTTATAGCTATCAACCTTTTTCCAACTTTCAGCATGAATGAACTCACATCCAATTATAATTGGTTTATTTCCGCCACAAATAAGATTTGATTTTTGTCTCTAACACGAAATAGTAAATGTTAAATTAACTTGTACATAAATGAATTTTTTCACATTAATCAAACATACAATTTCAATGTCTTACCATGTAAGTTGCATCCTTGAATTTTCTTTTCCCTTAAAGCTTGATAGTAACAACACCAATTGTGTGTCTGAATGAAATGTCACAAATCTCCAAAATGGTGATATTGTGACTTCTAGAAATCCCGCAACCACTTCAGTACATTCTTGATAAGTATAAGGGTCACTATCATAGTCAATGTTTTGGATATTGAAACCATGAGGAATATCTACAATAACTAGGGAATAATCCCTTTTAGATATGAGTTTTGCAATGTCTTCAATGAAATCAACTGATATTATTTGATATTGGATAGTGTGGAGCCAATTCCAAATGAAATGATTAAGACTGGGATCAAGTTCAACATCACTAAGATGTTGTTTTCTCATCCTTTCCATTTTAATGTTTTCAATAAAACTTCTGAAACTATCTGGTGCTCCATTTTCTTCCTTCTTCATCTTTGATAAAATTAAAAAATACATGTATAAGTTATAAAATAAAAATTATATACATATGAATAGAAATGAATGTATGAATGAACATACCTTTTTAAATGCAAGATAAAAATATTTTAGCACTGATGTAGAACCTGAATCTGGGTAGGTGCATACAACATCATCCCAACTATATTCATTAAACAATTTAACCATTTATTCTTGTATTCTCATATAAACCTTGTGACTGAATAAATAAAGTAAACAATGTTAATATAGTGATATGTATAAAAAAATACTACCAACAACAATATATTATATTTAACATAAACTTATAATCCAAAAATAAGTAAAAATAGCAAACTTACTTTAGAAATTCCTCAGACACTTCCTCCATTGATAATTCCCTCACTTTACACGAGATAATATTGTTTTGACAAGTTTTTCATCCTTTACTCCTTGAATTGATCTCCAAGGTGTGATATTCATATCTTCTGGAAGGGGCTTCATTTAAGGAACTGATTTACTGCTGGTACATATCAATGGTTTAGACTTTTTGACTTTTTGACTTTTGATGTCAACGTTCTCCCACAACTCAAAAATATGATCAATCAATGCCCATATATATCCACTTCTAAATGCCAATTGGAAAATGCTATCCATACCTCTAAATATTTCATAATTTACTTTTCCACCTTTTGATATTATTTTTTCTTCAATTTGATAGCCAATTTCCATATAAAATTCCTTTTTGAAATGCATGATCAACCTTTGTCTTGTCACGGCCACCACATTTTTCTTCAAATTCACTATGAATAAATCTAACCCTTTGGATGAAAGTCATAGACATCCTATAATCATTATCTGAATTATGATCCCATGCCAATAAAATTGCTTCTATATCTATTGAACCAACATAAATGATACATTTCATTGTTTCAAAATGCGGGTTATTGGGAGATTCTTCCATCAATTGCCTTCGAGATTATACAGAATGGTTTCCCCCAAGTGCATAGTATTTGTATTCAAAACATTTTTACTTGTCAAATGATTCTTTGTGAGGAACCCGACTTGGATCAACAAGAAGAACATAATCAACCACATGTGCAAAATGGTTGTACCTCATCAATGTTTTCAAATTGTGAACATGCAAGTGGTGTGGCTTTCTAATTTGATATTTGAACTATCCTTCACATGGCTTATAGACCTGAATGATATTAAGTTGAAATTACCAACCACCCTCAATTAAATTTGTCTTCGCCAAATGATATCAAATGACATTTCGTTTTGTTTTAATAATGCCATCCTCTAAGTCAGCTCCTGGTGTAATGATTTCTCTGCTTCCTTTTGATTTTTCACTAGGACCTTCACTGTTGTCCATGATTTTTTCAGAATGAGAAATTTTTTGTTTCCTCCTCCTATTGGTTATGGTATTTTCTTCAACTGAAACAATCTCCTCATCATCAACTAGAAGGGAGACATTTTTTGACATTTTTGTTTTTGTTTTTTTATGGCTCTTCTCCTTTCGAACATAAGTTCTAATCTGATTGTCAGATATGGCAACACATTCTTAATCTCCAACTTCAACTTCAACTTCAACTTTATCATTTTGAAAAGTAACATGTCTACCTTTACTATATTCATCCCTTTGATATAATATTGTAGCATCATGAAGTATTTTTTTTGCTTCTTTCCCATATCTTCTTCTTCACGTTCATGGAAAATGGAGACATGATTTATTATATCTTGATCTATATAATAGATTCCCCCAACATAATTGAAATGCCCTCAAAAAAATCTTGTTAAACAAAATATAATATGTCAATATTAACTAAGTTATTAATAATACAATGATGCAGTTTAAATATCACAAAACACATAAGTGTAAATAAAAATACTTACATTCTTCTGTGAAATATTTTTTATGATTTGTTTGCATATCTTTGAAGAATCTTCCCCAATGTTATACATTGACAATGCAAAATGATATCTAAGTATATCATGTGACTTGGGCAGGTTTGAAATTATATACACATTTTTAGTATTTGGAAGAATATATAGGTCTAGTACTTTTCCCACCAGGTCATAACTTTCAACATCAAAATTATTACTAGCATATACATATAATTGTAGAGTTTTGTCTTCTATATATTTTAGAAACCATGCATAATTTGAACGATACACTTCTGTTGATTTCTTCCAGTATGTAATCAAATTCTTTTCTTTTGTGCTAGCATATCATACAACTTCACTAATTAACTGAGGTGTAGTTGATCCAACAATGATTTTTGAATGCCCACTTGTAGCTTTAGATGATGCAAATGTTGACTTTGGTCCAAAAATATTGACAAAACCTTCATTGATTCCATTTTCCTACAAACAGATAAATCTACATATAAATTAGTAAATCACAAAAAACAAATATCTTACGTATAAAAAACAAACCAAAAAAAAATAAAAACTAAAACAAACCAGAAAAATGTACATCATCTCCAGGTCTATTGTGCATTTAGATTCATCCAGAATACGAAAATATAAAACTAGTTCTTTTAAAAAAAAATTATATTTTTGTACATTTTTCCCCAATAGAAATTGTAAAACAAAATTTAATTTCTTTTACATGTCATATCCCCAACCCCCCTGGAATATATATATATATATATATATATATATATATATATATATATATATATATATATATATATATATATATATATATATATATATATATATATATATATATATATATATATATATTTATATTTATATTTAATAATTTGGGGGTCAATTCTTAGAATCACCCCCCTTAAATTTAAAACAAGTTCCTTTAAAAAAAATGATTTTTTTTACATTTTCTCCTCGACCCCACTAGATTTTTTTTTTATATGCCAAAGGGGATGATTCTGAGAGTTGGCCTCCCAGCCTCAGGCATTATCGGGCTTGGGCAGATGTCGCCTTGTGGGCGCATATGTCTGCAGCATGGGCATTGTGGGGCACCGTGTTACGGGCGGACGTGCCCAAGGGGTGGCATCCGCCCGAGCCTATGAGTCACCCTCCTTGCTTGGCAGAAGGGTGATTCTCAAAATTGGTGCCCTGGCAGGTAGGGGGGCGACTCACTAGCTCAGGAAGACACTGCCCCGTGGGCACCCAAGGCAGCTGTCGGGCTCGGGTGAATATTCCCATGGGGTGGCGTCCGCTCGAGACCGAGGGCGCCCAAGGAAACCATGAAGCTTGGGAAGATGCCACTCTATGGGCGCGTCTGCTCACAGCACGATGCCCGTGCTGCGGGCGGATGCCTTGACCCGAGTGTGTGCACCCACCGGCGCCTTGGGAAAGTAGGGGTGTCGATTCTTAGAATCGGCACCCTTGCTTGCCTAGGGGGCTATTTGACATGCCCAACTAGGCCACAATGGCCACGTACTGCCCCCAGGCATGCCCACCCACTATGTCCATGTTATTTTTTTAAAATTTAGATAAAAAAAAAATTATTTGGTTTTCTATTGTTATCATGTGCCTACCAAAAAAATTTAAAGGTAAATGATGGTAAATTTATAAGGGTTTAAAATATGTACTAAGTGATATTTGAACTTGACTCTCATTTATTTTAACAATTTACTAATTTTCAAAATAATAGAAGGGGATCTAACCTTTCAAAATCAAGAATCTCATGTTGACAATGTTGTTGCTATAGAAAATTGTTCCAAGATTTAAAAAAAACCTCGATAAATCTTGATGTGATGTGAGGAATAGTGATAATGAAAGTTATTATAAATTGGAAATAACATAATTTATTTTCAGTGGGGTAAATGTGGGATGAAAACTATGATAAATATTAAAAAATATAATCTATAATGAAGTAAATGTTATATAATTTAATTAAAAATATTTTGGTTTGAAAAAAAATTATTAAAAGAAAATGTGTAGGGAATTTAATTTGAAATTAGGGTCCATACTGAAGTTAATATTTTAGTAACTAATTTTCAAATAAATCATAGAAATACAATTTGGAGGGATATAGATCAAGCAAAAATTTTCGGCAAAAACGTTTGGAGGGAAAATTTCATTCTTTCAGCTATATATTATCAATGGGAGAGAGATCATTTGCATCATTTAACATCTCTTGTTTTAATGTTATGCATTTCTCTAATACTGAAGTTTCGTTTTATGAAGCATCAACATCTTCATCACGTAACAAATTTATTCATATTGATGAATATAATGAGAGAAACAATGACAAAGAGAACGATGAAGTTTTACAAATGAATAGAGAGTCAAAGTTTCCACTTGGTCCTAATCTTATGGACTATTAGAGAAAAAATGAAGAATGGAAAGATGAAGAATTTCCAAAAGATAGAGACTCACAATTTCCACTTAGTCCTAATCGTAAGGACTTTGAGAGAAATAGTGATGAATTGAAGGATGCAAAAATTTAAGTGGATAGAGAGTCACATTTTCCATTTAGTCCTACTCCTAAGGACAATGAGAGAAATAGTGATGAATGGTCGAATTAAAAATTTTCAGTGGATAGAGAGTCATATTTGTCACTTAGTCCTAATCCTAAGGACTATGAGAGAAATAGTGATGAATGGCAGGATGAAAACATTTCATTGGATAGAGAATTACATTGGCCACTTAGTCCTAATCCTAAGGACTATGAAATAAATAGTGATGAATGATAGGATGAAAAATTTTCAGTGGATAGAGAGTCACATTTGCCACTTACTCCTAATCATAAGTATTATGAGAGAAATAGTGATGAATGGCAGGATGAAGGAATTTTAGTAAATGAAGCGTCACATTTTCCACTTAATCCTAACCCTATGGACTTTGAGAGTAGCGGTGATGAAGGGAAGGATGAATAATTTCCAATAAGTCGAGAGTCTCAATTTCCACTTACTCCTAATCAATGGAATATGGGAGCAGCAATGACGAAGGTCAAGATGAAGAATTTCCAATAAGTCGAGAGTCACAATTTCCACATAGTCCTAATCCTATGGACTATGAGAGCAACAATGATGAAGGGAAAGATAAAGATGGTGAAGAATATCCTCCAATTCAGTATTTCAAAACCACAGATGATGGTATTGAAAATTTTAATGCCACCGAAGATGGTAATGAATATTTTTCAAAAAATGATGGTGGTGAATTTCCCAACTATATTGAAAATGATCATAGTAAGAATAGTATTCCTCCTAATGATCATGGAAACGCTTGTTTAGAGAATGATGAAATGATGGAGATGTTGCTAGCAAATATTGTTTCTAGGAGTAGGAGTAGACCTTTTCGGATCAATCCAAGATGTTCTAGTTATACAAGGGGTAGAGTAGAATATTTCACAAGAATAAGTTATATCAGTGAGCTCATTTCAAGTGATTGCTGTAAAAATGATTTCTTGAAACATATGGATTTCAATTTTTCTTTGGCAGAAAGGAAGAACTATTTGTCAATGAATAAAAGAATGAAGAATTCATATTTAGTGGGGTGCATGCAATCTACACTGGTAGGTTATGATTATCATATTTGGTCTTTATTTCTTTGTAGAAAGGCTTTTAAAATTATTCATTCAATTGGAAATTTTCATCTATCAAGAATCCAAGATAATTTGGAAAAGGATCCTACATATTATTCAGAAGTTTGTCATAAACGATAGTTTGGGCCACTAGAAAACATTCCAATGTCATGGCTACAAGAGTTCTTTTTAAAACATGGAGAGTGTTTGCCAAATAAGGACACAATACATATTAGAGATAATTTCTCAAGACGTTGAATATAAAACTTATACAAGGAAGATGCAGAAGGTGTTGAAGGAATTGGTCATTTTATTACATATCAATATTTAGTGCAGATATGGAAGAGAGAATTCAACAATGCTCATATTCCTAAGAAGACAAGGATGGGAGTTTGTAGTTCATGTGCTTATCTAAAGTAAAAAAGGGATAAATTTCGAGGAGCTGAAAGAGGTAAGCATTCATAACATTATTCTTTTAAATTTAATAGTGATCAAATATGAAAATGCATTTATTAATAGGTTTATTTTATGTTATGTGTAGATTCCATTATTAAATCCCTTCAAGAGCATCATGAACATCAAACAAGCGAAAGGAAAAATTTGCACAAGCATCGAAAGATGTATTATGATAACCAAAATAAATATTTGGGTTTGATAACTGATGGTATGGACCAGAAGAAAACACTTCTACCACATTTTGTTCACACTCCCAAAAATTTGCATGAGAAAAATTTTATCCAGTTTCACTTGGTTGGTTGTATGGTTTTCAATGGGAAAGTGTCGCCAAGAGTTTACTTCACAACTCCAAATATTCATAATGATGGAAATATGACAATAACCATTGGGGTGGTAATATTCCTAAAATTTTGTATCTACAATTATACAACACTTGTCGTGAAAAAAAAGAAGATTGTTTTTGGATATCTAAACATTCTTGTTGAATTAAGAATTTCTCATAATGTAAAGGTTGGTTTCCTTCTTGTTGGGCACACTCACGACCATATTGATCATATGTTCAATTGTTTTTCAGTAAAATTGAGGAGGAAGAATGTTGGGAGCTTGCCATAATTAATTTAATGTATTAAGAAATCATATATGCCAGAGCCTATTTTTCATTTGTTAGAAGAAACTGTTGACATGCGAAGGTTTATTATCGGATCACATGGCGAGGAGAAATGAATTGAAAAAATTAATGACATTAGCTTCCAATATCAATTTCGTATCAAAAAAATTGATGGGAAAACACTTATATGGGGCAAGAAGTATTCAAATACTGCAGAATGGGCGCCGTCATTAGGTTTGGAATTTTTGAAGCTCATTCTAGATCATCCAATATTTGTGTCAAATTTATTTTTATTACAATCAGTTAGTGAAGTTCATAATGCACAAAGGAAAAAGAGAGATATAGATTATTCTGAATGCCTAGAGAAATTAAAAAAAACATTATATATACAAATGAGTACTTTGATGTTGTTGATTCAGTTTGGTGGGAGTCATTTTTCAATGATCAAAGTGATATCCTTTCAAGACCAGAAAATGAATATATGATTTTGAAGACTCCATTTATTTGGCCAAAAAATGTGTCAAATGATTAGGAGGAAACAAAAATTCTTGAACAACAACAATCACAAGGCCCTTATTATGTCTACACGGGTAGAGGAAAGAGAAATGTATATTGGTTCTAGAAGATCTCATGCACAACGTGAAGCCATGGAATGCCTTTACAAGGGTTCAATATATGATATTGAAGAGGGTTGCATGATCGATGATCTATCACATGAAGATCCACATGGCTATCCATTCTGAGTTTCCAAGGCTATAAAGGTGATTACAGAAAATGATGATGTTACAGGAGTGAAGTACATTGGTATGCCACAAAAACAAACCCATTCAATGGTTTGTACAAGCTAAAGATGGTAGTTGATAAAAAAAATTGGTGGAAAGAGAGAAAAAAGGGTACACATATAAATCATCACCATACAAACCTCTTAAAATTGGAGGAATTTGACATACTTTTTAATGACTTCAATTTAACAGAGAGAGGAACTCTTTGCTCCAGGAAAATAGACATTATTAAGAGGTTTCTACCATAAGAAATCGTGTTGAGATGGTAGTCTATTGAGCCCAGTCATATATATATAAGACTTTTGAAACCTCAAGTGGTGAGCATGCATGTTGACTCAGATGGGGCACTAGTTGATGAAAGAGAAGAATATGGAACACCTTCATCTACATCCAGTCATTCATTTGAAGATGTGAATTCTGATGGTGCGCAATAAAATATGAGTGATTTTGAATAACTGTGGAAGACAATTGATATGAATGATGTTTTCATTGAGCAATGAAGACGATATTCTAACTTCCCTATGATCTTACATGAAGTTATGAGTCATTTTTATGTTTTTTGGAATATATGTTTTAATTATGATGAATTCATCTGTCTAAAATATTCAAAATGCAACAATAACTTGGAGAAATAATTTATGTTTCATTGGGTTATTTTAGTCATATAATTTTTTTCATAATATCATGGTTGAAATATGTTGAAAAGTTAATGTGTTTTAATTCTATGGTGAAAAATTGTGAAATATATTTTATCTTTAACGTTATGGTTCAAAACAATTAGAATTTTAGGGATTTCTAGTGTCATGATATTATATGTTAAATGACATGTATAAAAATTATTAGAATTTTAATGTGTTTAAAATCTCATTATTTTATATTTAACTTCATTACTAAAAATATGTTGAAATTGTACATGGAAAATAAAAAAGGTTTTATAGCACCAACATTTGTGTGTTTTTTCCATTTATTTGGCACCTGAAAATTGGTTTTACTGCCATTTTTAAAAAATGTTGCAAATTAACCCTAGAAAAAAAAACCTGGTTCTGGAATACACACTTTTTGTTTTTGGGTTGTGTTTCATGTTTTTTGGGGTTTTTTGGCTAGAGTTCCCATTTTCAATTTATAGTTCTCATTTCAAAGTTTGTGTTGTTTAAAACATATTTCCTAGTTCCATTTGTGAAGTGATAGGCAAAGTATTCCTTGAAATAATTAAAAATTCTCAAGATGAAGTATTCAAGGCTATTCTACAAGAACAACAATATAACTATAGGGAACTACACAACATTATAGGAAACTCCTATATGTAATTCTAGATTGCAAATTAAAAAGACAACATGATTTTTAAAGACTAAATATGCATCATAGAGCCTAAATCATTCTTGTGAAAAAATAAGACTTACTGAAGAAAGCAAAAGCACTATTAATAACTACCTTCCATAGGAACATGGAATCCTACCCAAAACTAGTTTTTTCAATGAAAGGAAATATAGAAATAATTTCAACATTAAAAAATATGTAAATGGAAAGAGAGAAAGTACACAAGGTTTTTTGGATATTCTATGGGTAGGCTCTCTTAGGGGTGGTCAGAGCCCTTCAAGAAATCACACTAGTTGAATGAAGAACATAAATGATTTTTCATTAAATAGATGAAATGAAAGACATAAGTTCGTAATTACAAAAAATGAAATATATAGAGTAGGAGAAATGATAAAAAAATGCATCTCCCTCATTATGTCAAGCCTCAAGTTATAATTATTTAATAGGTGGGGAACAAACCCCTTGTTAACATGGCTAATTTCCTTCAAAACTCACCAAATCAAGGCCTAATTTTTAGTGATGTCTCCTAGTTATATAAATGTGTTCCTCCAATAGGATGAGTTTCCTTAAATGAAAACAAGTGGATGAAAGTCAATATATACTATAGGAGGGAACACTATACATAAAATATATCCATGTTGTTGTTTGAGAGAAACCTCACAAAATCTTCCGAAATTTTCGATTTAGCTGAATAAAAAGTAAAAATATCCCAAAGGCGGACTAATAGTTCAAGCAACCCTAATGTACAGATAATAATCATGCATCTATCAAAATGTTTGTTAATTCAAGGTTTAAAACATGTATAATTGATGAAATATTATTATAGATGGGCTTATAGAATGTACATTGTGTAGGCCCATTAAAAGTCATGACAAATGAGTCCTTGAAATATTATTATAGATGGGCTTATAGAATGTACATTGTGCAGGCCCATTAAAAATCATGACAAATAAGTCCTTGATATGTCACTCAAGGATAAATAGGTTAGATAAAATATAATTCTAGTACAATAGTAAAATCCATAGTTTTACAGTGAATACTTAGTGTGAGGAGTCTTCACAAAACATTTGAAATTATTTTCTACAAGGATCACTAAGGATGACATGAAATTTCATGTCTTGGTCATCAATGAATAATTCCCCTAAAAATTCTAATATGGTGATCAACCTTGAGTTCATAATTTATTTTGAATGATGAATAATTCCCCTAAAAATTATAATATGGGATCAAGCTTGAGTTCTAAATTTATTTTGAATGATTGGTCAGGTTTTAAGGCATCTCTAAATGAATTTATGGAGTCATTAATTGTACTCTCGAGGAAGCAAGAACAAAGGGCTTGCATTTTTAACTAACATTAGAGATATTGAAATTATAACTTCTGAAAAATATACCAAGAAATAATACTATATTTTTCATACCTAATCTATAATTGGATATTAAGGGAATGTTTTACGATAAAATAACTTGATGAAATGTATTACTCAAGACCATGGGGAAACCATAAGAGCCTCCTTGAGTTGTTTTATGTCTAAAAGGATATATATGAAACTTTTTATTTCAGCTCATTGGAGACTCATGATGACTTTGATCCTTGACCACTAATTTTGGAATTTGGCCTCTTAAATTGATTCTTGAAATGGGTTTTAAAAGAATTATAATTTACCTAAATTAAGGTGGGTGATAAGCTTCACTTAAGTCTTGTTGGCCATGGTATAAATTGATCATACTGATATAAAATTAACTTCTTTAATGAAGTTTAGTTATTGGATATAATTATGTAAACTTGGAATGTGGAAGTGGCATGCCACTAAATGCCTACTAAGTCTTTACTTGAATATCCCCTACATGCATAAGAGAGCTATCATAAGGAAAAAGGAATGTATAAATGACTCATTTCCCAAGTTGTCATTAGAATGAATAATGGGGCGTTGCTTGAATTTTTATTGGAGGTTATTATTGTGGGAATGGTTATACCGATGTTGTAGGATTTGGGAGAATGCCATGGATTAATGGAAAGGAATTGTTCACAATTACCAAGGATTGAACTAATTTTCATGGCCTCATGATCTAGATATTTTAACTTCAAGGATGCATACAAAATTGCATATAAAAGAGCATATTAACCAAGTAACTTAGCACATGAAAAAGAAGCGGAAATCATAAAGCATCCATGACATCAAAAGAACACAAACTATTTGATTATTGAGTTCACCTAATGTGGGCTACATATCTAGGTCCTTCTCAAAAGTGGTGAGGCATTCTTTCATTAAGTGGCATCAAAGAAATCAATTACAAGCAAATTTACAAAAAATACCCTTATACCTTGAATTCGGATGATGACCTGAAAATAGAGACCTCAAATGGAGAAATGGATTGCATGGTTGGATTTGTGTCATGAAATTGTATAAAAATGACTATAAATTTTTCAAATTATGACAATAGAACCTCAAGCCCTCTAAGGGAATCTTTTTAGTATCTCTGAGATACCCTCGTGCATGGTTCCACTGGCCCTGGCCGCTCCTAGTTTCGCACCCCGCTCTTTACTGCTAGTCCCCTGGGAAACTGATTTGAGGTTTTATATAATCACTGGGGTGGAGCCACCAATGTGGGGCTATTAGCCCATTGGTAGCAGTGGTGTGTTGTAAGGAGGAGGTTATGGTTTCAAGCCCCCGCCGGTTTAATCATTGTTTATTTTCGAATGGTTACTATATGGTTTTTGATAGACGGTTATATAACACAATTTGTATTTGATATATATATTTTGGAACCGCCCGGGTGGTAGTTCGGCGCACCAGGCCAAGCGGGTTCAAGCCCTGCAAGTTTCACATATAATATATGGTTACATTTCCACATATAAAGTCAGGTGGGGTCGGAGTCACCTGTGGCCTTGACTCGTTTCATTTTGTTTTTAGTATATAATATATGGTAGCTGGTGGGAGTGGTAGCCTGCCACCCCAAATTTGTTTTTTTTTTTTTTTTTTTAAATATGGTTCAAATTTTCTTTCCAGAAAATAAGGATTACTGGAAAAAATATGTAGGAAATTTTTTTTCCTATTTTGACTACTGGATTTCGTGTGCTAAGATTCTGCCAATTTGTTGCCTCGTTAGTCTACCAGTTGGCCAAATTTGACCAGAACTTTGACCACTATAACTTGAGCATACGAAATTGGATTTGAGTGTCATTCACATTGTTCGAATCAACGTGAAAAAAAATATGATATAGTCTTGGTTTCACTTCCATCTGATGACTTTTATTTTTGAGCTATTTTCAATGCCACTTCTATTTTTGGATCCTCCTAGATCACATCATTCCTACTTATTCTATAAGTGGTTATGGTCATTTTTGAACTAAATGTATTTAGATTTAAATTTGAATTAATTTATCTTGTATTATTTTATTATCTACATAAAGTCCTAAATTTTACTAGATAAAAACGTTTCAAGATATGGTGAAAATATTGGAAGAAGTTAGTATGTGTTTTGGATTGTGTTGAATACATAACATAATTCTAATTTTTTTTTTTAATTCTCCTAGTCATATTTTAATTTGCTTAGTTTTTATTCCAATTCTCTTGTAGGGTTAAGTATATATATATGGACTTGAGAACTGATATGAATATAATTGCATTTAATTTACAACTAGTATATGTTTGGAAGAATTAATCCAATTTGATATTTTTACATAGAAATATTCCAAATGATATACATGTCTAATTCTAATGTAATGGCATGTAATTTACAATTAGTATATGTTTGGAAGAATTAATCCAATTTGATATTTTCTACATGGAAATATTCCAAATGGTATACATGTTTAGTTCTGATGTAATGGCATGTAATTGGTGTGGAACATATGCCTTATGAGATAAACCTTGACTTTCTCCATTCTCGGCAATATGATATGCTAATTCCATTGACAAGAAAGAATAGAAATTTATATTTACATTTAAAAGACTATGTAAGAGGTCTTAAGTACCTTGAAAAATACACTAAGTCTATATCTTGTAGAATGTGGAACAAAATGTCAATGCAATGGATGGGTAAGTCCTACACCCTTTGAATAGTATTTCTTTAATGGGTTAATGATGTGGTTATATTATATTTGTGGGCTTTGTGAAATGTGGAATTATCAACGCAGAGGATGGATAAATGTTAGACATCTGTATAGTATTCCATTAAAGAAAATAAACATATCTTTGTACTATATTTATTGTGTTTGTGTGATCATGTGGAATGTGGGAGACAAAGTCAATGTGAAAGGATGGATAAAATATTATACCTTTGGATGAGAAACCAAGCAGAATGAGATATAAAATATAAAAATATGTATAAGACTTGCATAATGTGGAGGGTTGGGTCTATGTGGAGAGGTAACAAAGGAACAGTTAAAAGAAAGTTCCATTGCTCACTTAAATGAAGTTTGAAAGGTAGATAATAAACTATCATTTACTTTGGGAATTTGGTTCAACAATTTAATGTGGGCATAAAATAATAATAGAATAAATGTTTTGGGAAAATTTTAAATAAATTTTTTTCTTAAATGTAAAGTTTATTTATAATTATTTTATATAAAGTAATAATAATAATGTTTCATAAAAAGAGGTAAAAACTTTACACATAAATAAATAAAGAAAGTAATTCATAAGGAAGAAAATGATGAAATTTATGATGGGGTGTCATTAACTAACTCTTGGAAGGTGAAATGAGGAGGGACACTTGTCCTTCACAGCAAATGTTGTGGCATGACGATGTAGGGTGGAATTAGGCCTTACCCCCAATGTCCTTTCATGTTAAATACATGTTCGTGGGGTGGCGAACATAACTTGTGTGTTGTAATGGAGGTGAGGTGAGTCACGTGGAGAACAATCTGGTCTCAGATTTGGCTATAGGGAATATCACAGACCCTCCTAGATACCCAGTTGGAACACCATTTTCTAAATCTCCAAAATCCAATCTGCTTATGTCAGAATAAGCGTCTCTTATGGTTACATAGTTTTTCTTCATTTTATGATGGATGGGTATGGAAATGGTAATTGTTTGGACTTGGCTATCTCATAGAAGTAGTAAAGTGTTGCTGCCCTTTTGGTTTAGTTATGCTCAGAGTCTTGGTGCCATCTTGGAAAGTTACATCTAGTGTTAGAAGACAATTCTCCTCATGCAGTTTGGGTTTCAACCTCGTCTTTTTCCTATGTTGGTTGTCAGGGTGTTCGGTACTAGCTCTTTGGACTTGTAGGATGGTGGTTGTTCTCTGGATGACTTCCTCTAATCTACGAATATTTGGATCGACACTTCAAAAGTTCTCAAACTTTCTCTTTTTGGTAGATTCATGTTATGAGGAATGATACTAGGATTGGAGTCAAATGGTTTGGAATTGGTATCTATGTTAGCTATGGAATGTTTTCCCCTCGTGCTATGGAGTTTTTTCTTGGAGATGGTGGCAGATATTGAGTTCTATGACCATTATTCTTAGTTGTTAATGTCGACATTCCTTTTATTTTCCTTGTAGTTTGTTCTCTAGCTATCTCCTAGCTTGTTCCCTTTTCTGTCTATGGCCATCTGTAGTCCATTTTTCATTATGTACTATTGTTTTCCATAATGCAATACAATGTATTTATTTACAAAAAAAGGGTAAAGGATGAAATGGTAGGGATATGAAACCCTAGTGCAAATAGGGCACCATCCTCAAAGTGACATGTGGATTTGGGGTGCCACATCATTACAAATGTCTCAAAAATAGGATCAATTTGGCATAGAAATATTTAGGAAACATTTTTAGGTTCATATCTTGTTGTACGATAAATAACATGGGATACAATTTATATTATCAAAAATGTATAGACCATTAGAAGACAATGGAGTCCTCAAAAGTGGGGTTGGAATTGAATAAATAAAGTGAAAACTTTATAAATTCCATATCCATAAGGTGACTTAGTGAATTGATTAAGTTACATTTTACATGTGACGCAGAGTTTTAAATTTTAGCTTCCCTTCCTTTTATTACTAGAAATATTTTAATTTTGTGGGACCTCAAGAATGATGTTTTTTATGTTAAAAAAACAAGTATCTTCTATATATATCAAAATTGGAATCATGATAGGTCCTTTACATTCATATATTTCTCTGTTTCAAGCCTTTAAAAAATATGTTCAGAAAAGTATCTATAGCTACCTTGTCTCGTCAACGTTATTCTTATTACTACATTTATACTATATATTCTCCCAAACACTCCTCAAATTTTGTCAAAAAAAAACATTACAGAAATATTTAAAAGCAACTACCCGTTGGCCGCCAACTCATCAGGAGGGTTGTATTCCTGGGTCATTTGTTCACCAATTCCCACATAATTATTCATTCCATCTCTACAATATTTCCCTTCCTCTTCCTTGCCAGATTGAGGATTGGAAAATGACGTATCTCCGAGTGTGAGGAATTCCTTTAGCATGCCAGTTTTTGTTGCCTCCGCCTTGACTTCCATGTTGTCGACTTTAAATTTCAATTTTATCAATTTGGTGGTCAAATGATCCACAAAATATGGTTTTTAAGATTATGTGGTTGTCATTAATTGCAGAAATCTCTGGATTATCCACAATATCGAAAAAAAATTGTCAACATTTCGAATCCCAATGGGGATCCATTTTCAGTATCCACAAACTTATGTAGAAGCTCTAAATACTTCTCTATACCAGTCAGTTGGTTCATCATGAGTATGTATTGGTCGTGATCTTCCTGAATGATGTTGGGTGTGTGTTATATTATTTCCATGACTAGTTGACTAGATAAAAAAAAAATTATGTGGACTCAATAATAGTTGGGCAGACCCAAGGATGGGGGGAAACCCAAAGATGGTGGGTGGACCTATCCATGGTTTTGTGCATGGGTTTTGCACATGGTTTTAGGCATGATGGTTTTCTTCCCAAGGAATTTTTGTACATATGGTCAAGAGAACTGTGTTTATGTTCTAATCCAGGGTTAATGGATCGAGGTTTACGAATGCTTCAACATGTATATATGTGTATTGTAACATTGAAAGGAATATAATGATTGAATCAATCTGGTAGTGTCAGCATTTTATCTAGGGGAAAATCTATGAGTATATTTGTTTTATGTTCTTTCCATTGTCTATTTTTTTATTTTAAGAATTTGTTTGCAGGTAATTTTTGTACAGGCCCCGTTAAAACATACAAATGATCTGGTCCCTCAATTTTGCTGCCAACTTCGTAATGTAATCCTTGATTAGAGCCACATGTTCCTCTGTAAGAAAGCCACTTCCATTAGTTATGGAGGATGCTATTTTGAGAGAAATCTGTCCCTGTATGCGAATGAATTTTAAGTTTATTTGCCACATTGAACTCTTTATATTGCCACGTTTCTCCTTGTTAATTGTAGTGAACATCCTTTCACATTAAATGTGATTCCCTTGTCTATGATCCATCTCGACACGAGCTTTGATCCTTAGGAATATTTTTCTGTTGAAAATTCTACTTGGAATTGGATGTCACGGATTAAATGAGGTACTTCCTCTCCTGTCACTGGAGTTGGTAATTAATAATAATTCCTTTCCCTTCCACTTGTCCGATATCATGGAATTAATTCCATCCTACTTCCATCTAGAGGTATGATGTCCCTGCTGCTTATCTTGCCACTTGAAAACGTAATTCCATGCATCAATTTGATAGAGAAGTGGTAGTGGAGTGACAAAATTAAATACTTGTTTATTCGACTCCTTGTTTTCCAATTCAATATTCATGTTTTCTTAGTCATGGAATGTGACATATCATAGTTTTTTTATTGGTCTAAGACCATTGTACCTTGTTTTAGTGCAACTCCGTTATTGGCCTGGTCATCTGCCAACCGATTATTCTTCCTTTTAACATGGTAAAAATCATAATTTTCAAAATTGTTTAGAATTATCCTTATTTTCTTAAGAATAGGGGAGAGATCTATCGCCTTTTTTTGTTTGAGCTTGATAAACCTTTAAATAATGATCATCGAGCCCCCAATTATACTTATTTGATGCAGAACCTTTGAAGAATAAATCTTTAACCCTTTCCATTGGGCTAAAGCCTCAACTTGATTATTCAAATTTTTTCCTAGTCCCCAAGCATACTTTGTCTCTATTCCTCTGTCGAGGTTATGCAACACCCCACCCACTCCTGCCTCCCACAAATTTCATTTTGAGGCCCCATTAAAGAAGAGCTAATATCTGCCCAAAGTTTATCACCAATCTTTGAACCTTTCCTCTGGCAGCCTTATACAATAAGAAGGAGATGATTTATAGGAATAAATCTAAGAACATGATCTACAAATTTATCTATGTTGATTCACTCTTTTTCCTCACACCTAAGAGTGTTAAGGTCTTATGCATCGTACCCCTTGGGAGAGATTGTTTCAAAAAGCTATTGTGTTCCTTTCAAAGTTTCTGATTCTGGAAATGGTCTGGCATATTTAAAAATAGTTTGGTTTTGACATAACCATATAGACCAACATAAGTACTTGGGGATTGCCATCAAACATCTCATTATTACTGAATCATTTCTACGATTAAATGGATATTGATATCTCCAATGAAAAAACATATCAAACCACTCTGAGGGGATTCTTTGAAGTTGTACTAGCGGTTGTAATGCAATTTTCCAAACTTCTAGAGTGAAGGCACATTGGAGAAATATATGCTTGATGCTTTCCTTAGCCTCACCACATAGAGTACATGGAGAAGAACCTTGTATTTTATGCTTTCTGAGGTTTTTCGTCATTAGGATTTTCTGATGGACCATCTCCTAGAAGAAGGTGTTGATATTTGGTAAAGCATCCCTATTCCATATCTTGTCCCAAAACTGAGAGGGGGGGTAGGGAAGGAGATTTTTAAGAAGATAAGCATAACCTTCCTTAACATTGTAGAGAATATTCTTACCTCTCGTCCATGTACACCAATCCAATATATGCATTTCTACTAGAGAAAATCCTTTTAACAATTTTATTACTTCTAGCCAATGATGTTGAAGATGGGATGGGGAAGAAAGACTATACTACCCACCCCACATCCAATTTTCTTCCTAATTAGAAATGTATGCTAAATGATTAATGCCCCGCTCTTCAATCCACCTAGAAAGCTTCCAAACACATTTATTTTATGAAGCAAAAGAAATGGAAGGGGTTTGATATTTCCAGAGATGAGTGCACTTTCCATTTCCCAGATGCCATCCTAAATTCTCTAACAAAAAAGGGGCCACAATTTTGCATAATTTCTAGATTTTGGTTCCCAACCCTTCCCAAGTTTCATGCTCTTGCCTATCAGCCTATTCTTATGGAAATTCTTTCAAATGAAGGCCTTTTTACCCCATTCATTAGAGTATGATAATAGTCTTCAAACCGGATTTTCTCCCAATTCCAAATTCATGAATTCAGTGTATTTGATGGCTAGACCACCCTATCTCTTTGGCAGTTTGACAATGTTCTAGTTCCCCAAATGAAACCTATGCTCATTATTCTTACCTCCCTCCCATAAGAACTTTCTAATCATAATACTAATACTATGGATGAAATTATTTGGTGCTAGAAGTCTAGACCCAATGTACACCGGTAAGGATGATAACATCGATTTTATGAGGGTCGATCTCCCTGCTACATTCAACCATATTTATCTCTAGGATTACATTTGTTTTTTAATTTTTTGAAGGACTGCCTCCTAGTCTTCCCTATTTGACTGCCTTAAAGATAAAGGAATACCAAGATATGTGAAGGATTTCCAATCCCTGTTTACTGTAAAACTAAATATTCATGAGATTTACTGCAAGGTGGATTCATTGCAATTCCATCCTATTAGTTGACTCTTCATTCTATTAAACAATCCTCTAGACAAATACATATAGGAATATAGGATTTTTTTAAATCTGGAAGTAATGATCCTAGAATCTCCCCCTAGTATAAGAGTGTCATCCACAAATTGTGAGTGGTTTACTTCTCTAATATTTCTTGCTATACTTAATCCAGGTAGACACCTATATTTCCTGGCCATTTCCAAATTCCTGCTGAGGGATTATACCATTATAATGTAAAGTAGTGGAGACAAAGGACAACGTTTTCAAAGTCCTCTTGAGGAATTGAATAAAGGCATTTGTAACAATTAACCATGGGGGAGATACAAGGAGATCCAATACAAGCTTTTACGCACTAAATAAATTCATTACAGAAACCTAAATTTTCTAAAATAAGGAAAAGAAAGGAGTAATTTACCTGATCAAATGAATTGGCCATATTCATCTTGATGACTATTCCCGCTTCTATAACATCCTTACTTGAGCGAATTCCTTCATGGACCTAAATTAGGTTATCAAGAATATTCTTTTTCTGCAGAAATCCATCTTGATTATCATAGATAAAGGATGAGAGAAGGGGTTTTAAACAATTTTCTATAATTTTTGTCAAGATCTTGTAGGAGGAGTTGCAAATGGAGATTGACAAGAATATTGAGAAATTTACAAGGTTTCCTCATTTGGAATGAGGGCTAAGAAGGAGTTTCTGCCACCTCCCAACTTCTTTCTAACTCTGGAATGATTCAACATCCAAAGGAGATCTTTTTTTATCATAGGCCAAAATCCTATTAAGAAGCCATAAGGTCTAGGTTCTTTTTCTACCTCTAATGACCAGATAACCTCCTTTACTTCATATTCTGCAATCTGAACAATTAGGATTTGATTTTTTGAGGGCATTATGACATAAGAAATTTCTCTAAGAGAATCATTAGCATGATCTATCGATATTTGGTCTACATTATATATGTTTTTTTAATAATTATATGCCTCCTTGGTATATTCAAAGCAACTCACCCTTTGTCCAAAATTTGGAATGATTTATTTAACTCTGTATCAGGATTACATTGATTTTTCCTTCATATGGAATAAAGACGTATTTGAATCTTGAGCCTTTAGTCATATGCTTTGTGACTTCAATCACCATATATTTTCCTCTTACTTGCTCAGAGTGAAAATTTGACAGGTGAGATGCCTTTCTTTTTGTAGGTGTTTTTATTCAACCCGTTCCTCCTCCATCATTTTGTAGATTTCCCCTAGGTGTTGGACTAGATAACATATTTTCTTTCTTGGGGGTTGGTAGTTACCCATGAACCATTTTCTTAGAGCTTGCTTCACATTTTGAGGATTTGACTCCAATACAAATGATGGGGATCCCTGAACTAGAAGATGCTATGCTTTCTTTACCATTGTCGCCACCCCTTCCATTTGCATGAAATCCACATTGAATTTGAAAGGGACTGTGCCAAAATTTTCCATCTTATCCATATGTAATAGTGTTTTTCGATGATCAGATTCTCCTTGGGCTCCTATTGATGAGAAACATTCGAGCCTTTTAATAAGCCGATTACTGTGGATCAAGAAATTATCTAGTTGAGTCGCTATATGTTGATCCCCTATTATTTTATTTGACTAGGTATATCTTCCTTCTTTTGGGGATACACCAGTAAGATTCAAATCCACCATTAAGTCTTCCATTCTTTCCCTAAATGGATATTTCACTGGAATTCCACCTCTCTTTTTTGCTAGACTCAAGATAGTGTGGAAATTTCCTCCTATAACATTATTCAGATGCATATTTTTACTTTTAAGTTCCTCTAATAAATCCCAAAAATCTGCCTTTTCATTATATAGAACACGGGCATAAATGTTTATGAAAGGGATCTGCTCCCCCATTTACTTAACCTACAAAAGATCCATGATTCAATACTTTGACTTTATTTACTCATTCAAATAGAAGTATTGATTCAACGAAACGATACATAGTCCTCCTGATGCCCTTGTTGAATCTTGAACTAACCCCAAGCTCTCTTTCCAAAAAAATATTTGCTACCTTAAACACCTCTTATTCAACCATCCATGTTTGTTGAAGAAATAAAATCCATGGTAATTATTTTTTTATTAAGTCTCTCACTGTTAGGGATATAACAAGGCTCCCTAGTCCGCTGATGTTGCAAGATAAGACTCTCATTTAAGAGTAGGGTTTTGATTGGCCCCATCCTTTATTCCTTCTTGATTTTTCATACCTTTCCCTTTTATTATCTTTGAGATGACATGTTGATTCCTCAAATTATTTTTATGATCTGCTTCTTTTTCCCTTACCATTTTTTTCTTTAGCCGGCCATTTTTCTTAGAGCTCTCTATCTCATGAATAGTACCATAATCTTCCCATGAAAGGGCCCATGCCATATTCTAGGTGACTACCCTCGATATATATTTAGCCACACTTGAGGGAGGGTTACATGGTTAATTTGATCCCATGGTCATTTGTGATGAAGGAGATCTCAATGATTCCTCAACTTTCTGATTAGTTTCCTCATTGATCTCTCCTTCCTCAGGTCCTTCATTTTATGTTTCATTCTCCTTATCCCCTTCATCTCCATGGGGATTTTTTTCTTCTGCATCAATGTTCTGATTACTTAGAACTTTCTAAGAGTTTCAAGAAGTGGTTACTGTTATCCTTAGGTTTTTTCACTGGTCCTTTCACTTTTGATCTTCCTTTCTTTTGTGTCTTCTATTGAACCTCTTATGGAGCAGTGTTATTTGTGGTTTTAGTCTGGGTGGCTTTGGTACAATCCCTCACAAAATTACCATTTTCATGGAAATGGTGGAATTTAAACGAGATATATTCATAATACATAATTTTACTATGATTCCAATCTCTAAGAGTAATAATTTTCTTTGCTAGTAGTCCTTTTTCGAGATCTACCTCCACACATATTTTGGCACAAGCAAATTGAAAACCATTGGGTTTAACTTTATCAAGGTATTTTCCAACCCCATTTCCAATGGCCTTCAGACAATCATTAGGGCCAACAAGAGAGAGGAAGTCAAGATAACTTGACCAAGACCAGGGTGGTCATGAGGATATCTTCATCTAGGTTGAAGTCAAGAGTCCAGTTGGTAAAATACATTCCATGGGATCCGAAGAAATATGGTCCATTTTTAAATTTCACCTCTCAATCTTCTTTGAGCTCGAACATAAAAGAGAAGAAGCCATTTCCTACAACAAAGAGAGCTATATTCAACTTCATTTTGGATCCCCATGTTATATCTATCCAAATCTCCATTGATCCGTGAGAAGGCCACATTCCTATGAATTTATCGATCAAAGCTCACTCATAATAGGCCAATGGATACCTTTGAGCCCCAATAGGAAGAGCAACATATCTAACTTCATCATTCCTTTTAATGAATTTGACAGAGCTTCAGATGGTCACGTTCACATTGAAAAAGAAGCCACCAAAGCTTGAAAGGCTGCAAATTCATCAATGTGAGAGGAGGGAGGGGGCGGGGGGTGGAGGGGGGGATCACCCCCTTACGGGGTCGCCATTAGTGGATATTTAGGGTTTCTGTAGATGACTCAATAGATGCAACACATATTTCACAAATATCAAACATTTTCAACCTCAAGAATGATGTTAAGATAAATTAGCTTTACCATATTTTCTCACTAAGGAGTTATAGAGTTCAAATTTTATATCTTTATATTTCTATTTAATTCATTTTATATATAAACCATAATGAACTTTTTTTTTCTCCACATTGTATATACCTCTTATGTTTGGAATTTTAACATTAACTAAATTTTAATAGGGAATTTACAACCAAAACTTAATAGGGAATTCAATATGTATATTTATACCAAAACTATCTAATAAGGGAGGAATATTGATATATTTATTTTCACAATTAAATTTAAATACATTACCTTCCATTAATAAAATTATCTTTTATTGGAATTTACATATTTCTAACATCAAACACTTTTGAATAGAAATCTCATTTTTTCCATATTAAATGCCTTTATTTATAGCGTGCCATTCATTGTGAATCCTATTTCAATCTAGTTGGGCACATGCTTTCTCTCAATATACATAAAATATTCCTTTCATTGGAATTTGGCTAAAGTGGAATCTATTCAATATTTACGTAGATTTTACCCAAACGTTTCCTTTATGTTGAATATTATTAATCCTCATTATTATAAAAGTAATAATAATGATTTTATTATTGTCATAAAACAAATAATAATATTGTAAGTATATAATAATTTTTTATTTTGCTAGTTAAATTTAAAGTAATTACTTAACCTTGTTTAATTATGTTTTCATTTTTATTTATTATGCCACTCCCTATGACATTTGTGTTTAAGTTTTTGTATTATTTTATGTCATCGTACAAAATATTTCCCTAAGTTTTTAATTTTGACAATAGAGTTTGGCGTTCCCAAGGTGATGGCATATGCTCGACGCCACCGTTACCGTTAGGGCTCCAAAATCCAATGCGATGTATCATCGGTCCTGCAAATACATAAAAAATAAATAATGGAAATTACATTGTAAATATTGTGGTGTAAATGCTTCATCAGTCCTCTCATCTATTTTATTTCCCGCTGCATAGTGTTACAGTGTGATACATTACAATCTAATGCTTCTTGGTGTTGGGTGCTTCATCCGATGCTTGATGCATAATGTATTTACATTGTAGTACATGTTAAGTATTTTTTTATTTATTTCCCGTTGTTGTTAAAATATAGTACATTGCGGTGTAATTATTCTCAATGCTTCATCCAATGGCTCACATGTCCCAATGTCAATTACAGTTTAATTCTTCACAGAATTGTTGCTTCCATTTCATAGATTACAATGGTTCCTTGTGTGTTCTTTACGGTATGTGCATACAAATTTAAAAAGTGGGTTGTGGCATGCATTGCGTCAGTACTGCAGTGATTTAATGTTTTATGGGTTCAGATATTCGAAAAATAGATTTACTTTTAGAAAACTCTGGTGCATTGGTTCATTAATTAGGGATTTATTATAACAGTACATGTAACATTTAAAGTCATGGTTAACGTTAGAATGAATTCTTAAAGCAAGTGTACGAAAATAGATCACTTTAGCTGCACATGACAAACAACCCTAAAAACAAACATGGTTGTATAACTTCTTTAGATCTGCAATAGATAGTCGAAACAAACACAAAAAAATCCCTCGTATATGAAAATAAAACAGCTAAACAGTAAAATGAAAAGAGTTTCTCCAAATATCCAATGGACAAGAAAAGATTTATAAATAATTTTTATATTATTTTAACACCTGGGAAGGGAACAATGAATGATGTTACCAGTGCCCCTCAATGGGATGGGTTCTTGGCTGTCCTTAACACTTCAACTTCAGAGTCTCTCTCTCTCAATGGTGTAGAAAACCCAAGACGTGTAGAACTCAAAGGGAGATCAATAAGCAAAAAGAAAATAAAAGGAATCAAAGTATGAAAATGATGAGAGTATCAATGTCTGACCATGATAAAAAGATCAAAGGTAAATAATGAATGGAAAATCCTTTTATTTATAACAAAATATTGAGTCATCCTTGATAATGGTGCATAATAAAATATTATTAAGCAAGGACTAGATGTAACTGCTTGGAATATTTTATTATATTTTGTTGGAGGGAAAAGGAATTTAAATTGGTTAAATCCCTTTATTTAGAAATAATAAACAAATAAATGATTTATTTATCGTTTCAAGGATGGGGTTAAGGAATAATTTAATAAATAATGATTTATTTTACTATTCCTAAATGATTTAGTCAAATTAAAAAATAAATATTAATTAAATAATGATTTAATTAATTATTCCTAGATAATAATAAGATACATAATGATTTATCTAATTATTCCTCATTAATTGGGTTAAATGTGACCAAGAATATTATTGAACAGAGGTTTAATTAATTATTCCTAGAGGAAAATCAAATAAATAAGGATTTATTTAATTATTCCTCACGGGGTTTTATATTTGGACCAGAAATAACTTAATAAACTATGGTTTATTAAATTTTTTCTTATAGTGATAGCAATTTTACTATAGTAAAATTGGTCTTATATGGTGTATTTCAATCCATATATTGCCCCCAACGTGCGAGCGTTAGGAGCTAATCATATGACTGAAGTACGTTGTAAGAACATAATCACTAGACACCGAAGGGGAATCATTGATAGAGAGAGATACATAGGCAAAAGCGAGAGAGGAAAATAACACTGAGGGGGCGAGACCGAAAGATGTAAGTCTTCTTTAATGTTTGGGTACCTGTTCTCAGTGAGGTGGGGGAGGCATACCTATCCCTGTCGAGATGAAAAAGTACAAAGAATAATGGTTCGCCCAGTAAAATGAGACTGAGCTATAAAGTACATGATATGCTGGCATAAACATGGGCCAGAAAAAAATATAATGGATCCCACATACATACTGCGCCTGGGACAAAAACCAAGATTGAATACAATAATATATGAGTACATGAGATATAATAACAACTAGAGAAGCCCTGATAAATAGGAAAGGGATCTGAAAATATGAATGGATCATATAAGTGATACATGCATGCTATAGGTGCTACAAGCGGCTGGGCCTGAACCCATCAAATCTGCGGAGCTGCAGTTGTGGTTGTAGAATAAAATGAAGTCATCTGGGCATGTGGGGGATTACTTGAAGGGCCACCTCCTCATGAGGTATGAAACATCTCACACACACCTAGGAATCACTGGATCAATATGCTAGATCAATGAACTATCGAGTATATGAATCTCGATCATGCTAAAGTGGAGCAGATGAGAAAAAATCAAGTCAAAGGGCAATAAGGAGTCCCTTTGCCTGATCCGAGGTACCAAACTAAATCGCAGCTAGAACTAAGATACATTGCCCTCTAGATCTGTCTTCTGGAATAAATGTTCTGATGTCGACAGAAGGAAGTCTACCATAGGTGATGATCAGAACTGGACCAAGGACATAAGAATTTGCTCAAAATTCAAATTTACAGGATTGGGTTGAAACTAGGATGGTTGTGTAGATCTCGTCTTCCTGATTCCGACACTATGAACAGTTCGAAAAACTGACACCGTATGAAGAAGTTATTGCACTTTGAATGTCGAGGTAAACTGCAAAATTCTCCAGTTTTTCTCAATAACATTGTGCCAAGTTTCGCGACAAGGTTTTCTAGTGCTAGGGTGTGAAGGAAAAAAATGTCTAGTGGCCTCCTAGGGTCAAATTCACAATTTTTAATGCAAGTGCAATTTTTTTTAATATGGTGGAAATTTCGTTACTTTTAATATATATATATATATATATATATATATATATATATGAAAATTCATATTATATTTTCATATATATATATATATTTTTTTTAATTTTTAATTTTTAATTTATTTAATTATATTAAAAAATAACCTTATAAAATTGCAACATATTGTTTGGGTTAAATGAAACCATGATCCACGTAAATGGTTGTAAAAAATGCCAAGGGATGGGCGATGGTGTGGGTTGAACCCATGAGTTCCCACTACCAAGTCAAATGCCTTCACCAATGGGCCATGGGCCTAGCTCTTAAATTTTAATGGCACGTACAAATATTTAAGCTTTCACTTACACGTTCGAACGAAAGGCAGAGGGGCCAACCCTCACCCTCCCCACATGACCAAGCGCGAAGACCAATGGTGGAGGCAAAAAATTAATGGCGCCATTAGCGCTAACCACCAGCACAAATAAAGGATTATCAATTAATTAAAATCCACTTAAGTTAGCAGATTTTTAGTGCGTGCGCTAATTTTGGCAGACTTCTAAAGTTAACTGGCAGTTCTTCCAATTTTGGTGGAGGAAATTGGGCAAAATTAATTATGTTCTATCTTGAGCATTACTCAACCATTTTTTGAGTGGGAATAGTCATTTTAGACTATCTCAGACCTTCTGGACTCAATGGAGTATGTTTTAGAGCCATAAAATGGCTTCTAAGCAAGTTTTTTCTTCAATGAAGTTTCAAGGGGCCATTAGGGCCACCATGACACAAAATCAGTTTGAGGCCTAGCCAGGGGAGCTAGAGGCATATTATAAAGATTCAATAGTCTAAATTGGATAATTCAGATGTTAATAATCTGATGAGATGGTTTTCAGAGGCTGTAGAGAAATTTTGAAGGCCGAAAAGCTTCAGTAAAGTTCTAGGGGCCATTAGTGCCATCTTTTGCCAGCAGCAGTGCAGGGCTTAGCCAAAGTTGTTTGAGGCCATATGCAGTGAACCAATGGTCATTATTGACTAAAAACATAATTATAAATCTATTTACAGAGTTCTCAGCAAATTTTTAAGACTTATAGAGGTCAAAAAACTTAGCAGAGAAGTTTTCTTTGACCCAAGTGGCAAGGGGTGTCGACAGTGTTTGGAGGCGAAACCGGAGCAGCTGGAGGCCGTTTTTGATGAACGAATAGTATAACTTGGCTATTTCAGACATTTTGGAACCAATGGAAGTGGTTTTATAAGATTTTGAGAACTTTAATAGCTCGAAAAGTTGATGTGAAGTTTTGGGCAGCCCTGGGAAAATTGAGGAGGATAACCTATTTAGGGAATGGAGTGCTCAATTTGAGAAATTGATCAATTGATATTTGATGTCTGATGTGTATTGGATACAACAGGAGTGGTTTCAGTGATAGAAACATAATTCTGAGGGATTTTGTGCCATTTAGAAGCTTAGAGTAGCTTAGTGCACTCATAGAAGGAATCGTGTCAACAAGAGCCTAAAGCTATTTTGCATAATTTGGACAGCCAATTGAGGGATATTTATGGTATTTTCAGTCCTTTGGATCATTTTTGTATTCAATTTAATTAAGTATTTACTTGTAAAAAAACTTACCATAATCCCAAAGAGCTGAGTCAAGATGACCAAGCTCAAAGGAGACGTAGCCTACGAGATTTCGGTTGAACTCCTCGATTAAAATTGTTGTTGTGTTTGAATGATTATTTGTTGTGTTATGTTGTTGTCATACATGTTAAATTACTGCAGGAAAAAATGAAGTTAAGACACATAAAAAATGAAAATTCATACACCACTTTCAAATAAATAATTCCGCAAAATTGTCAAGTACAAGCTAGATCATTTTAATTTAAACTGAGTGGTAGGTTCTTAAAATACATACAAGTTATCCAGACCATTTTTAGACCAGGTGAAGAAATAATGGTCCTCAACTAAGGAATGAGGGAACATAGTAAAGCAACTGATGGACTGACACCAGGGATGATGATGGAATGGGGGATATTGAGTAGCAAACTGACAACTTCCCTTGTAAGAGCATAAAAAGCATGGATGACCTGGCAGTGACTGATTCGACTCCTAGGGGGATAGGGGACAATGAGATTGGAGGCCAAAATGGGCTACACGAGAGAGGGAAAAAGCGTGAATGGATGTAATACTGTAACAAGAGGCAAAAGGGACTCGAGACATACTCCATGAATGCGATGATGACTCAACTCAAATGCTCTGATCAAGGGTGACTCGATGATGCTGCCACACAGAATAGCCCTGGAAGGGACCATAAAATCATGAGAAAATTTTGGTTACTCATGATTAAAATCGACACACACAGTGACAAGTATGAAGGCTAAGTGGTGCCCGAAGCACAAGTGGCTCAAGCGAAAAAAGTTTATTTCGAGAGGCGACGAAGTGAATCTTCTTGGAAACAAGGCTTCTGGATGAAGTATCAAATCACTAAAAATGAACGAATACCCATTTTAGAGCTTGGTGAGAGCTTTCCAATGGCGTCGACTTTTTTCCAGATGGAGCTACGGTTTGGTCGCAATTGGTGAAAGGAAAATTAGGGTTTCCCTTTTAATAGGATGATTTCCCTCCAATTTGATTCATTTGCAAGTGTATCTGTGGTGAATGTGGTGAGGAGGAAAAGGTCCTCAATCTTACGGCATTTGTAGCGGACATACCGACCATCAAAATTGAGATCTGTCAGTTGCAGGTAGGTGGCCTAACCATACCCTTCAATTTCAGTAGTTTAGAATTTCTGATTAGGTGCCCAGAGCCTGAGAGCAACAATCTGCCCCTCCTCACGTATGGAGCACACCTTCTGGGGCCTGTTCTATGAGGTGGGTAGCAGGTTTCAGAGGGAAATCTAAGACCTTACAGGTACATGGCTGAAAAAAGTGCGAGCTTCCAAAAGTTGGGTTTGGTCCTCTTTTTGGCTGTGAACTGGGTCTTGATGTTTTTATGCAGTTTTTCCTTCCCATGATTGAAAAATTGTTGGTTTTGTGCAAGTATGGAAGAGTTAAAGATCAACTAGAGAGAGAGAGACTTTGAGGTACTTAGTTCTGAGATCCAGGGGGATCAGGTTGTTCGAGGTGAGCTAGAGAGATATGGGGTTGTCAAGTTGGTTGAGAACTCATTGATGAGGGCAGAAGAGCCCTTGTTAGCCAGGATAGTCAGCTATTGGGACCCAGAATTGGAGGTATTTATAGTGCTGGGCACAAGATTGAGCTGAGTATTCATGAAATCTATTTCCTGACTGGTCACTCGCCATTGGGGATTGTGGGAAACATCCAGCCAGTATTACCGCAAGGGCAAAATATTTCAAAGTTTGTGGAATGCCATTATCCACCAGATGTTCATGTCAAGGGCACAGATATACTGATCAGAGATCTAGAGAGACTAGAGATTTGGGTTATCACCGCAACAGTGTTGTAGATCTTGGGAAACCAGGCCTTCCACCACATCATCGAAGGGTAGATGATGCTTGTTGAGAGTGTGTTGAGTGGGACCTACTATGGGTGGGCCCATATGATGTTGATGTAATTTAAATGATAGTCGTCGATATGCAAACGACGAGTGAACCATGATTGTGCTTTTGGTATAGTGTTATGCTCGCTCTTCTTTGATAATATCCCTACACTTCGACCTCATGTGCAGATCTAGGATGAGGGCCCGCGAGATCCCAGGATGCGCCACTGGGGGAAACTACTGTGGAGAGGAAGAGGTGGGGGAGTCGGTTGAGTCTTTCGACCCGAGTTATTCATACATTGGGACCAAATTCCTATGTATAAAGACGACTATCCATACAGTGGGATGAGCTAGCAGGGGGACTCAGACTTGCCACTTTCGCTCGATAGAGCATGGGGACCATATGGTAAGTGACAAGTTTTTATATTTCATGATGCATTTAAAGTTTTAGAATGATGTATATGGTACTGATTCATTACTTTTGGTATGCAGATATAGAATTAGTGAAACCAACCGGGTATATTGGATGACCCACAACACCAAGGGTTGTAGAGTCTAATTTAGCTAGAGGAGCTGATGGAGTGAATTTAGAGGAATTATTGGAGGACGTCAATCATAGATGTGAGATATTGATGATCAAGGTATCAGAGAGTGGTTGGCATGATCTAGATGATCGCTACATTGAGGCATGTGTCAGCCTACCCTCGGAGTGGCGAGGGGTCATGCGGCACATGGCGATGGTCGGGCAGGGTATGCGGGATATGTGGGCTGCAGGAGCCAAGCCATTGGCTCGAGACCCTCCAAATAGTGATTAGATTTAGGGGCATGAGGTGCCCCTATTTTTGATTTTTGTAACATGCTATGGGCATGGTAAATGTATTAGAGTAGAGGACTCCAAAACATTTATGATTTTGTGGACACATATTATGGATATGCATCTTTTTATATATGAAGAGTATGTGGGTCGCCATTTTTTTATTGTTATTGTTTTGTATTAAATTTATGTGAAAAGTGCCAATCTAGAATATTGTTGGAATGCTATCTACATAGTGATTTTGGGCTCTAGTTACATGAATTAATGTAATAGTTTCAAATTCATGCATTAAGAGGTTCACTCATAGATATCTTCTAAAAATGACATGGTTATGCACACGATAAACACCATTCAATTGTCTGACAAGTAGCAGGGAATCTAAACGAACATAAATATGAAGGATGCATTGATCAAGGGTATCGACTAACAAACCTATCACTGCATCATATTCGGTCTGGTTATTGGTGGC
This sequence comes from Pinus albicaulis, assembly GCA_034641835.2. Lineage (NCBI taxonomy): Eukaryota > Viridiplantae > Streptophyta > Pinopsida > Pinales > Pinaceae > Pinus > Pinus albicaulis. Next base: position 931,710,546 of record CM076575.1, on the reverse strand, counting down.
AGATCCTACATACGCTGTTGGAAAGGATTAATGAATGTGTGGGGGTAAAAATGGCCCAGGCTACTGAGGCTAGATCCCACACGTAGTGTGTTATTCATCAATATTTTTCACTTGTTGGTGATGACTAGTTGTAACAGCCAAGTTTTCTAGTAGCTAATCTAAAAAATTGTCAAATTTTCCAGCTGGAAAACACCCACAAACATTTTTTTCCCTCCTACCTTTTCAATCCACCCATGATGAGATAAAACCTCATTATCAAGCCCTATCTAGCCTCAGCTATACTAGCTTGTCCAGTAGCTAAAAAAAAAACAATCCAAATCTGTCCAAATAAGTCTCCCCTAATTTAGGTAGTGGCGCTTTAGGCATTTCTCCCTTGGAAAACTATCCTAAAGCCAAAGAACCTCTATCTGCTACAGACCAGTTATAATAGACCTTCCCATTCTACAAATAAAGTTGGTTACACCCTTAAGTCATGCCACTAACAAGCCCTAAAGTCTCAGCAGTGCACATGCCCTAGGTCAAATTGATATTAGGTGGTTTTACAGTGTTTGAATGAATCTTTCAAGAACATAAGTGTACCAGCATCCCAGAAGACAGTATTTGGCTCAACATGAGAAGATAACTGCTTCTTATGTGATTTTGAGCCTGGGATGTAGCTATAGGGCAGAGAGTTGTTTCATTAAGCTCCTGTGATCACAGTCAAAGGGTAGTAAATTATGAATGACAAGAATTGCTTTGAAAATACTAACCAAACTTCTTGTGATGTCTAAAGAGGCACATAGATATTTGAAAAGAAGAATTACATGTCTCAGAGAAGTACTCATCTTAAATATTATAAATTTTTCATTCTTCATTTTCTCAAGCATGAAAAGGTAGTGAAAGGAAAAATAACACTGTTAAAAGCTGATGAAATTGCATCACTGAGAAAAACCTCCATTTTATAAGCAGAGGGTTGAACACTGAGAAAACCTCCTTCATTTTATAAGCAGAGGGTTAAGGACTAAGAAAACCTCCTTCATTTTATAAGCAGAGGGTTGAAGACTGAGAAGGCCTCCTTCATCTATAAGCAGAGGGCCAGGGATAAAGTTTGTTTTTAAGTTTTTCACTAACTGAAAAGGCAAACTTTAGGTACAGTGGAAGACAGTTGAAGGTTTCTAAATAAAAATGATGTTAAAGGCAAAGGCAAAGAAGTGATGCTTTTAAAAATTGTTTGCGTGAGTTTCACTGTTATTAAATTACAATGTGAAGCTAATGGGTTGATCATCAATGAAGAAATATTATTAAGCAAATGGCCAAAGGAGTCAAACAGTCTTGGTCTCAAATGACTTCTGCCATCAAGTATAAAGGAAGCCACTATCAGTATGTTCATCAAACATTCTTCATTGGGTTGAAACAGAGGTTGAAAGGAAAACATGCATTTGTCAAAGTAGGCCTTCTTCATAAACAAAGTAAAGGGGCTCACCATTGTTTGAGGATGAAAAGAAATTATTGCATATGGCAAAGATTCCAAAAGGGACTGCTCTCAAAAAGGGTGAAATGAATGAAAATTCATGTTTCTTGCAGACCTCCTTCACAGAAGAACAAAGGGACAGCCTTCCCATGTTCACATTTCAAACTTCAGTTCATCATCCCCTATTTTATCTCCATAAAGTTAAAAACTGGATTATTTTGTCAATCTAAGGATAGTTAGTGGATTTGGTGATGGAGCCCTCTTGTAAACAGGATTTTCACTTACAGTTTCAAATGAGTTTTTGCTCCCATAGTCAAAAGAGAAGCTCAAAGAGCACCTAACAATTCGATCAGCTTCACAGTGAGCATTATCACCTTTAAAGCAGCAGGAGCATAAACTGTCAAATTAAGATAAAATATCTCTCTGCAAGTAGGGGAAAAGATGCTTCACAAATCATTGGGTTTCCTTTTCAATAAGAAAAATACTGAGTGGTGATTAGCCTTCAAAGTGGTTTTCTCACGGTGAAAAGAGGTCACATGTATAAAGACCTCCAAAAAAAGTCATCCACAGTACTTCAAAGAGGTCTGGTCAATTTTGGGTTTGTTTTATTTTGAAAAATCATAAATGATAGGGTTGGGTTTCATTTGTTGTTTCACAACCAAATCCTTTTTCAAAAGGGACTTTCAAAACCCTCACAAAGTAAAAACAAAGGTAATCGACTTTTTCAACTTCAAGAGGATAAAAGGACCATTGCAAGCCCATTTGAAATTCTCAAAATGCGAACAACATCTCATATTAGCTGCTCACTAGACCGAAGAGAGTTTTCAAGAAAGTTTGCAGAAGTTTGGAGCCTTTTGGCCCACGCGGCGCGCCTGGAAAAGCGCTTGGTGCGTTCAGGAGTTAGTTTACGAATAGATTGTATTGTTGCGTGGCGCGCCTGTAGGTGCCGGTCACGACCGCCCATCATCGACCTGACACCCTGTTTGCTGCACGGTGCTCACCCTTTTGAACGTGCCGTGCATGTTTTTACAAACAAAATGCCTCCAACAAGCTCTGAAAGCTGCTCAAGCTCTTCAAAAAAGGCTATCATCCGTCTTTAAGGTATTTTAATTTACCTCCTTGATATATTCGAGCTGCTAAATGGTGATGGAAAAAAATGAAACTCTTGGTGTAAATCAAGGTGTGTTGGGGTAAATAGTTTGAAGAAGATTGTTACAGTGGGATGAAAGTGGAGTGGTCATTTTTGTTTCAAAGAGCCTAAAGCTACCCTCAAAACTGTGATCAACCATAAACTCTGTCAGCCATATGTAGTGAAGAAAACAGTGATAATGAGGGTTGAATGTTCTGTTTAAAATCCGAGATTGCTGCGGCTATGATTGCCCAAGATTGACATAATAAAAGTGGTGTGTTTATATTGGTGTCTAAAGGCCTAAACACTGCCCTCAAAACAATGCTAAAACATAAACCTACAAGTCAAAATATACACAGTAGTAGAGGTTTTGTCAAATTGTTGGAGGTTCCCTAACTGTGATAAGGCAAAGCTAACCTCTGTCAGCCAAGTGTATGGTGAAAAAATTGTTAGAAGGTAAAGTAGTGGTTTTAAGGAAAGCACAATGATAGTGAGGTGAAATAAATGAGCCTATGATAAAAGCAGTAGTCTTAGTTCGAATGCCTTGTCACTTCTAAAGAATGTCTCCTTTTGAATAAGTGAAATAGTGAAACTATTGCTGCCTCTTTTGTCCCATAAAGTAGATTGTGGTAAAGGATCTTTTAACTCAATTTGAAGGTTTTTTGTCTAACTGTGTATGTAAAACAGTGAAGAACAAGAGGAGTGTCTTTTGATTGGGAGGGGTGTTTGTTTTCTACAAGGTGTCTTGCTTATACCAAAAAAACAGAAAAGATTTGTGACCTTACCCAAACACAGTGATCATTTGACTGTGTGTGCCTTTTTGTTTGACTGTGTGCTTGTTATTATAACTATTTGTTGATTGGCATAGAAAGGAGGACAAGCAGTGATTTGTAAGGAGCAGAGAGCTGATATTAAGGAACCATTTCACATAGCATTTGAGGAATTTCGCCTTAGTCAAACAGTGACTAACAAAGAGGACAGAGTTGAATTTGAGAAAGCATTTCAAAAGTCATTTGGGGCAGCTTGGTGTTGCAGAGAGCATTCAAAACAAGATGCCTCCCAGGCAGGATAGTAGGAGTGGCTTGCATAAGAGATTTGAGCCTATTTCCACTGAAGAGGTGAATGCCCACCCATCAGTCTTGTTCAATTTTCATGAGGTTGGGTGTTTAGATTTTTGCCAAAGAGTGCAAGAGGTGAAGAGTTTTTCTCCTTTGACACATCTTTGCACTTTGAGGTTTCAAGACAAGCATTTCCAGTTGGCAGGCCTAGACTTCAAATTCTCTCCAAGGTCCATCTCCAAGGCCACTAAAATCACTTATATTGGGGAGAAGTGGTTTAAACAAAGCCACCTGGACTCAGAAGATTACAAGCCCTTTCTAAAGCCTGAGCACAAAGATTCATGTCCTGCCATTTTCCCCTTCTCATATCTTTTGACTAGCTATGCCCCCCTCATGAAAATCATCATGAAATACTTAACTTGTGAGGGAAGATTCTCCTGAGTCTATGCCTATCACATTCGACTGCTCATGCATTTCACAAGGGCCAAATTGCTAAATTTTCCTTTCTTCTTACACAGGAGCATTGAGAAAATGGTCTCCACTGTTCAGAAGAATCCTCCTTCACAGCAAAAAACCTGCCTCTTCCATCACTCTCTCATCAAAGTCATCATTCTTCATCAGCTTGAAAAGAGGGAGGTCTCTTGGGATACTTTCATCACCCATCCGGATTTCTCCACTGTCCCTCTAGTTCATACATCCCCTACACCTCCTACTCGCCATCCTTCGCCTTCTTCTAGCAGACCTATTCCCAAAAAGCTCAAGTTTACCACAAAACAAACAAAGGAGCCTGAAGAAGGAGAACAACATGACCATGATGAGGAAGAAGGACATGAGCAGGAAGAGGAAAGTGATGATGAGCAGCAGCAAGGAGATGAAGAAGAAAGTGCTGATGAGCAACATCACAGTGAGACAGAATAACAAGGGCATGAAGGTGCTGAACAGGAGCAACATGAAGGTGATGAACAGGGGGAGCCAAAAGGTGATGAACAGGGGCAGCCAAAAGATGCTGAACAGGGGCAGCCACAGCATGATACACAGTAGCCACAACATGTTACACAACAGCTACAGGATGAGGGACAACAGCCTCATAAAAAGGAACAACAACCTCAAGAAGAAGAGGGGCAACATGATAAACATATGCAAAACAGTGAGGAGGATAGCCCTCAAAGAGAGATGCAAAAAGACAACCTAGGCATCCATGAAGAGATCCAAGACATTGGAAAAAATGAAGGGCAAAGTGAAAAGGGTAAAGAGCCCATGGAGCATGTGCTAGCTACCTCTCCTAGGCAAGGGGCCATGCTCTCTTCTCTAAAAGTCGCCAAGCCCTGGATAGCAAAGAAAAGGGTGCCCAGAGTTGTAACTCCAAATGTGACTAGGGCCCTCTGAAGCAAGGGAAAATGGCCCAAGAAACCCATGGTCGAATTTCCCAAGAGGAAGAGTACTAGAAGAGCCACCCAAAGAAAAGGGAAGGGCAAGGAAGAAAGCAGTCATGAACAGGAAAGGGAATTCGACATCATCCAAATCCAAAGTGATGATAGTGATAATGAAGCCCAGATCCTAGAAAATCTCTTGATCCATAGAGAAAGCCAAATTGATGCCTTGAGGGTTGATCTTCATAGAGCTAGGAACTTCAATCACTTTTTGCAAGTACAAAATAAGAAAATGAGTGTCCATATGGCTGTTTATGAGACACAGACAATCAAATACAAGAAGGAGGCCTCCAAAGCACAAGTGAGGTTGGAAGAACTCATGGGTGAGTTCAATGAAAGTGAAGGCAAAGATCAGCCTAGGCGAAAGAGGCCAAGAACCATGAGGTTAAAAAAGGTCCTTGAGAAAAAAGAAGAAGAAGAAGATTCCCTTCTCCAATATACCCCTCTCCCTGCATTATTCGAACAAGAGATAGAGAAAAATTGGGAAGCATGGCTTGAGAGGGTTAATTATCACTTGGAGAAGAAATTGGAGAAGGCAAACAGGGACTTGGACCTTCAACGGAGGATGACTGGGCATTATAAAAAGCTCAATCAGTTTGCCCGACGGAAGTTGAAGGCTGCTCAAGACAAAATCAAGGAGGCTAAAGGGAAGCGCCCGGCACCAAAATTGAGGAAATACACCTCAAGGCTCCAAATTTTGGCCTCTGCTTGCTGAAAACCCTTGAGGGTCATGCTCGCCAAGTTTGGGCGAAATTCGACATATTTTGGTTTTTTTTCATTTTTGGGTTTTTGGCCAAAACTCATGGGCATCGCCATTTCAATTTGGGGCATCATCAAAGAATGAGAATGGTATCATTGGATACCATATTTTCAGGGGCACATACTCAGCGATTTTCAAAACAATTGAAGATATTTTGCTCTTCCAAAATGGCGAAAAACACTCGCTTTTTCTACACTCTGCCCCATTTATCAGCAAGGCTTATTTTTTGGGTTTTTACACACAGGCCTATTTTTGGAGGACTTCTAGTGGTTATTTGGGAGAAAAATAAATATTTTCAGAAAGTAGACAATCAGATCTTTCCAAAGAGCTATCATGAGCCTCGTTTTGACATCGAGAAGGCCTCCAAAGGTTGTCGGCAAGTCAGGGGACGTTTTGCTAATGTATTTTTTGAGTATTTTTGTAAAATTTGAACCTTTCAAAATTGACCTTTCCTCATGTGCGTTTAGCTATTTTTGTACATGATAAGTTGTGAAAAGTCAATTTATTTCCCTCTTTTAGCATTTTTTCGATATTTTATGAGATATTTTGTGCCTTGGGCTTTGCAAAGCCTCAAGGACAAAATAAGATATTTTGGATAGGCCAATAAGATTGCAAGTTGAACTAAGAGATTTTCCTCACTTTGGCTTATATATTCCAAAGAATTTCATTGTAAGCAAGGCTGAAATTGATGAATAGAAGCAATATATGGTCATATAAGCTTTGGAAGAAATACTTGTCTCATGCTTTTGGATAGTCTCTTGGATGTTCTTGGATGATGAAAGAGGATTGTTGTTGGATTCCATGACTTGGTAGAATGGTATAGTGTCTCTCTCTCTATTTTGTTTCTTAGTTTTCATTCATAAATCCATGTTCTTGCTTGCTATAGGACAGTAGAAAAAAAATTTGAGACATGCCCTTGGAGGCACCTCAAATTTCCTGTTTCTTCATAGCTTCCATGTTTTCTTCATTATTAGTCACATTAAAGAATTCTTGATTGCTCTTTAATAACTTAAGAATACTGTTTTCTTGTTTCATTCATGGTTTTATGCATGCTAAGTATGATTTACAGTATGCCTTGCTTACTCATGGCTAGCCATAGCTCCATCTGTGAAACTTCTCTTTGACTGATTAGATTGTCATTTGTTGAACCAAGGAGGTCTTGTTCTGATCTTTCCCTTTGCATAAGACTATGCATTCTTGTTTTCAAAGTGCCCAATAGCTTGAAGTACTGTGTTTAGGCATTTTGACATAGTGATTTGAGTTGTTTGTCTGTCTTAAATGTATTTCCCCAAACTCTGATAGCCATTTCCTAAAGTTAGAGAGTTATATATCTCTATGCATGGCTTGAATGTTTATTTCTATGCATTAATTAGCTTAAAGTTACATTTCTCATGATTAATGGTTTTCTCTACCATGTTTATGTCAGCTATTAAACTATTTGTGCTTGAAATCCTTTGTTATTCACAAACTTGATGTCCATCTTACTCCATTTTTCCCAAAGATCCATTTTACCTCGAATCAAATCGGCCCTTCAACAACCTTGTATCACCATCTGATAACTTTTTGACCTCTTCGACCCCATAGCCCAGTTGATCTGACGTCTTTTTACCTATCTTATATCTTTGATCAGTTTCATCCCTCACAACCTAAAAACAAAAATAAAAAAACCTACTTCATAACTAGCCTAAAATCAGAACACAATAAGAAAAACATACAGATATCCCTTACACAAATAGAGAGAGCCCTCTTTGAGTCCAGGAAGGCTAGGTCCTTGGGCTCCAAAGACTAGTTTGATGTTACACTGTCATTTGGCTTGCCAATCAGCCAAATCACGGGACACTAACATAGTGAATTACACCATCGAAATTGCTGATGTACGGTGTGGATGAAGGATCCATATGAAATGCGTCACAAGAAAATATGATGATGAATAGAAAATTCAAGTAACCTGAATGCATGACAGAAATAAAACACGCATGGGGGATGCTATGGGTAAAATTTCTATGCTCCTTACACTTGTTAAGGATATGGTCAATACATGGTGTAGGGAAGATGTCTTAGGGACAAGATTTATTCAGGTCACGAAAGACCATATAGACACATATAGTGCCTATTTTCTTGAGAATGGGATAGGAATAGTCATCCTGCTTGATCTTATTGATTGCGATTTGGAGAGCCTTTTGTCGAGAAGGAAGAATGTGTCTCAAATTTTGACAGACAGGGTAGGCATTAGCCCATGTGTCGATATGGTGTTTGACATTGACTAGATCCAGTCCGAGCATCTCTAAATAGGACTTGGTGGAAAAATTATGGAATTATTTGAGTAGCTTGGTGTAAGCCTCCATTTCTTCTGGCGCACGGTGTACCCCCAAGGAAATGTTTTCTTCTTCGAAAGCATCAGGTGCACGAATGGGATTTCTAAACCGATCGACCTCATCTAAGATGAAGTCATTAGAATCCAAAACATATTGGTCAAGGGACTACTATGGAAGGAAGTACGCATGATGGTGCATGTCATCCCAAGGAAAGTCAAGGGTGTTCTTTGCCTCCATAATGTCTTCATTGGAATGAAATATGGGGGGATTGGTAGAAGAAATACCACATGATGTAGCGCGGATACCTGATGCATTATCATGAGAGATATGGTTCACATATACATTGCTATGGAGGGCAGACACAGATATAGTAGATGAAACATCTACCAATGTTGAGCCCAAGGTGATCGCCGAAGGAGGTTCAGTCAAAACATTAGGGAATGCCCCATAGGGGTTTTCTGCCAAGGATCTCATGGATTATGACAGATAGAGGATAGTGGCCGAAGGCTTCGTCATCTCGACATAGGGGGAGGTGTCACAATAGGTGAATAAATGTCCTCTGGTTCGGGCTGAGCCAACCGCACATGTAGAGGAGTACATGATCAACTACGTTCGGACTTGATTTTACGAACAACCTCAAGGGTGTCATGGAAATCATCAAGATAGGGAAAAATGTGAGAATAGTGGCCATAAAGATCACACAAATCACAAGAGTGGTTCGTGCGCAAAATTTTTATTTTATTCGATGAATCGGGTAAGGTAACATGGACCTCTAGGATATCTGATTCAAGAAACGTTTTGTTGACCACAGGTTTGAGAAGAGGGAGTTCAAAACAATTTTGGGTGGCATGCCCAACAACATCACACAAAGCGCACAAAGGTGACTTCTTTGGAGGCCTAGGATGAGAAGGAGTTGTTTGGGTAGCCTTACCCTTAGGTTCCTTCTTTCTATCTTTGCCCCCCTGACCAGATGCTTTCACAATAAGAGTAGATTCCTATTGAGGTGGCTAAGGCACTAAGGAAAAGGTAGGATTCATGGCGACTGGTTTGACCAGGGTCAAAGCGGTATAAGGTTTTAGCAGACCAGGCAGGGTTTTGGCTGAGGGATCGATGTATCAGATTGGGATCCCTATGGTAAAATTGGGAAGGGTCAACGTAGTCATAACATGCACCGAATAGAATCCAAAGGGGGGAGTGAGAAACAGTATCTGACCAGAGGGTTAATGTCCTAGCGGAATGGCTCCCAACTAGTTAATTCTAGGGGGAGCCGTTCTTGGTTGAAAAGGAGTGGAAGAAGCACTAGAAGAGGATAAAGGTCCTTAAAAATAAGGGCATTCAAGCTCCATCGTGTGACCACTAGAATTTTGCTAAGGCGTAGGTTGCTCGGTGGTTGAACCGGACTGCTTATGGCTAATCCGAGACAATTTCATCATGTAAACATTCGATGAACTCGAATCTGCGACAAGAGGGGGGAGACCAGGGAATGCACCAAGTAAGGTGGAATATTTATAGACACCAGATGAAACATTGGTAAGAGGTGTGACTTCTTCTTTATTGACCATCGAATATATGATAGACTCGGAGGAGATCTGAGATTTCGGTTCATAATATGTCAACTGATCAATGGTAACGATCTTTCCATTGTGAGGAAATCACATATTACGGTGAATCATAGATGCGACAAGAGACATTTCATAGGTTCATCTATGACCCAAAAGGATGTTGTAATCCAAGGGGGAATCAATGACTTCAATGTCAATAAAAACAATCTTTCCCACAAGAGTTATTGGACAATTATTATACATGCCAAGGGGATGAGAAGAGTGATCGTCCCAAGCATGCAAAGTGATGGTGTATGGAGCTAAATCAGGTGATCCGAGTTTATTCCAAATAGAGGTAGACATCATGCAGGCGGATGTGCCCTCATAAATGATACATCGCGAGACAAGGGAATTACGAATATTGAATGGTATTTGGGAGGCGAAGGATGAAGGTAGGGGGGGTGTTATGAATTTTCAACATCAATGATGATCAGACGATCATTTGAAGGATCCACAATGTCCAAAGCATGTAATAGAGCTTTATGTTGTGAAAGGTACGACTAGAGGACTTCCAGTGTTGACATAGCAGCAAGAGATTGTGCTAAGTCATTTATTATGTTGTAATTGTGGGCGGCTTTGGCGGAAGCAACAGTTCGGCATAATGGCCCTTTGGGGATCTTGGGAATGATCTCTTCCTATGGCCGAGGGATATTTAAAGGGGAATTCAGTGTCGAATTGGACTCTATGGAAAATTTTGTTTGAGACTCAGTTGCAGACGGAGTAGGTGGCTTGCCATATTGACGTGACTGAGTTTGAAGGTGGACATAAGTGGTATTAACTACTTCAGAAATCATCATGAGAATCTGGTAATCAAAGGTACTAGACTGTGAGGGTTGAGTGGCAGCTTGACCTTGAGGGGGTTGGGTAGCCACATATCCTTGCTAAGGGAAAGGATTATTAAAAAAAACTGGTTGAACAAGCGTAGTATTTGGAGGAGCCGAAAGCATGGCTTCCTATGATGTTGATTGTGATTCCCATAACTGACGCATTTGGGGTAAAAGGGGAAAATCATGAGTATAATGGCCATGGACACCACAACAAGAACAAGGTTTTTTCATACAAAGAGTCCTGTCTTGCTTGGGCTGATTTCCATGTTGCTGGTTGTTAGTGTTTGGCGGGTTCCCTTGGCACCCTTGATTACCTTGTGTGCGTTGATTTTGGTTTTCTTTCCTCTTTTTTCTTGGAATTTGGAGGATCGATCACACTCTACTGCGCATACACTTGACTCGGAGGGGGAGGTGGATGCTGCAGCGGAGGTTGAGAAGGCATAGGAGGCTAGGGCACTAATGCCAAAGGGGTTGGAGCACTAGGTTGTTGATAAGGATAAAAGGAGGTTGAGAAAAATTGGGGTAAATAGGTTGAGCAACCATAGGCCCTGGCATCGGTTGATGCAATGGGGAAAATGTGCTTTGTCCTGGATACATGTTGCGGGGAGGGGGATTAGTGCTAGAGGAGATGACCCCTCCCTAAAGGAAACCATAACCCATGCAAGGATGAGTATATGGATGTGAAAGATATCCAACAATACTATCAACAATGTGAGATGCCCCAGGTGCATTGGCACCACTAGGCCTAGGAAGTTCCGAGAAGACAGTATAAACGTAACCAGACTGTGTGTAGATCAAGTCGTATTTCAATGCTATTTGGAGAACTTCTTCCTCTTTCTAAGGAAAGTTAAATGCGACATATTTACCAATAGAAGGTAAAAGAGTTCTGAGAAACCAATCTATATAGACACGGTCGTCGATTGTGGGACCTCGACGTAAGCTTCTCCTTTTACGCCATTCTTAGACATGGTCAGAAAGGCGGGTGGTAGAAGGTCGACAGAATGCAGTCAACAACTCTGTACCAGTATCATATTGGAGAGGTAATTGGAGGTAGGAAAATAACACTTTAGAAAGAGTCGCAAAAGTGGAATGAGAGGCAGAGGCCTAGTTGACATACCACTTTGTAGCGTCTCTAGTGAGCATGCGCTGGAATAACCGAAGATGGATAGAGTCATCAGTGATATAATTGGACAAAAACCACATGTGAAAGGAGAAAACATGATTAGTAGGATCCTTTCCAGCATTTCCTTTGAATTTAGGGATGTTAGAAGGAAGATTAGTTGGCATAACAAGCCAACCCAGATCATGGTGTATAAGGTCGTTAATTAACTATATGAAATTGGGGAGGCTCAAACCTACCATAAAAGGTAGCAAGGGAGTAGCTGGGATGGTTTCCGTATTGGTTCCACTACTAGAAGCTCTAGATTTAGGGCCTGGGCTACCACCAGCTCGAGGATCAATACTTATATTGGCACCTCACATGGTGGGAGAATGAGGTAGAGGAGAACCGAGTTTAGAATCAGAGTGAGGGCCTGATGGACCAGAATCAGAGTCGATATAGGGACTCAGCGGAGGACTAACTCGATGTCTATGAGGTGGAGTAATTATTTGTAATGTAAAATGAGGATGAAAGCCTAGGAGCCTCCGAGATAAAATCCTTTAGGGCACAATGATAGAAAGACCCAAGTAACCCAATAATGAAGAGAGATAAAGAAAGGCGCAGAGGGGCAGATAATTTAATTATGATGTTTATGTCTTGGCTTAGCGGTGAAAACCAAGCGCTCTTTGCTTTAGGTGTGTGTGTGTGTGTGTGCAATCCGTGCGTTAATTTCAATGAAGACCATAGGGTTGTGTATAAAGAAAAATAAAGAAATGTTGTATAATTTTAAATAAAACTAAAACGACAGTAAAATAAATAACTAAAGATGCATAAATTCAATCTAAATAAGGGCTCCCAAGCAACTGTTCTAAGAGGCAGGAAAAATTGACTCAAAACACACACGGTGGGAAAAAGATCTAAGGTCTAAGGGATAGGGATATAATGACTTATATCTGTTGAAAAGAGGTCCATAAAACAACAAGAAACCAAAGGGAAAACTGTTGCAAAATGGGAGGCGATAGGTTAAGACCCTAAGGGAAATAAGAGGGACCCTTAGGGAAAGGTAAGATAAGACTTAAGAGGGAGTTTTGGATGAGATAATAACTGATATAAATGGATCTAAAAGAAAGAGATATCAGACCCTAAACAATGGCTGAAAGCACTGCAAAATCTCAGACTACCTACTCAGCTAAACCCTTCCTAAAAAGGTGGAAGCATATTGAAACCCTAAGGGGCTTGTTCCTACTTCAAACATAAAAAATATCATATCCATGCCTAAGAAAAGCGGAGACATAGGTCAGACAACCCTGAATAGTGCTTGCGGAAAACTCTGAAAATGACAGAAAAAATCCCAAAAAAGTTGCAACTCATAGGTACTGACCTGTAGGCCACTGAAATCACGGATCTGGGCCCAACAGGTGTGACCTAACCCTGAACTTGCAGGTTCTAGGCTAAAAATTGTGAGCTACACTTCCAGGAGTCTCGAGCAACACGTTGTGGAAAAATTTGCCATTGCTGGTGTGGCTGATACCTGTTACCTATGAAAAACACCCATAAACACTTTGGAGTTGGATTTTTTACTATTTTAGGGCATAAAAGGTTAAAAAAAACATTAAGAGGATAAAAAATAGCTAAATAAAAACTATAGGTACTAAAGCAGATGGTCACACAGGAATCTGAATAAAAACTTGTAGAGTCGCCAATTGTTAGAATAAATTCTTAACACAAGTGTATGAAAAGAGATCACTTTAGCTGCATATGAAAAAAATCCCCCAATAACAAAGAAGGATTTCTAACTTCTTTAGATCTACAATAGATGGTCGAAAAAAATTCAAAACAATCCCAAATCTATGCAAATAAAGTAGCTAAACAGTAAAATGAAATATGAGTTTCTCCAAATATACAATGGAGAAGAAAATATTTATAAAGAATTTTTATATAATTTTAACACTTGGGAAGGGAACAGAGAATGATGTTACCAGGCCGCCTTAATGCGATGGGTTCTTGGTTGTCCTCAATGCTTTAGCTTCAAAGTCTCTCTCTCTCAATGGTGTATAAAACCCAAGAGATGTAGAACTAAAAGGGAGCTCAATAAGCAAAAATAAAATAAAAGGAATCAAAGTATGACAATGATGAGAGGATCAAAGTCAGACCATGATAAAAGAATCAAAGGTATGAATGGAAAACCCTCCTATTTATAACAAAATATTGAGTTATCCTTGATAATGGTGCATAACAAAATATTATTAACCAAGATCTCGATCTAATTTCTTGGAATATTTGATTATATTTTGTTTGAGGGAATAGCAATTTAACTTGGTTAAATCACTTTATTTAGATATAATAAACAAGTAAATGATTTATTTATCATTTCAAGGATGGGGTTCAGCAACAATTTAACAAATAATGATTTATTTTGTTATTCCTAAATGATTTAGTGAAATTTAACAAGGAATATTAATTAAATAATGATTTAATTAATTATTCCTATATAATAATAAGATAAATAATTATTCCTCATTAATTGGGTTAAATGTGACCAGGAATATTATTAAACCAAGGTTTAATTAATTACTCCTAGAGGAAAATCAAATAAATAAGGATTAATTTAATTATTCCTCATGGGGTTTTCTATTTGGACAAGAAATAACTTAATAAACTGTTGAGCCCTAGAATTGCCTTCACTTTTACAAACCTTCACTTCATTTCATCATTCTTTTATCACTTCATAAGCCTAAAATCAATGAAGACTGATTAGGATTGCTTAAAGGTTACATGCAATTGATTAACATATTGTATTTTCATGGTTTTTGCTATTTTAATAATTTTGTGCAAAATAGCTACAGAATATAGATTTTTTGTAGCCGATCAGGCGTTCCGCAGCTATTTTAGTGTTCAAACAGGTTACAGGTGTCGTCTGAGGGAAAGACGTATATGGTTAGACTCCAAATCTCTCCTGCATCATTCCTTGTCCTCCACGAGGGCTGAGAACAAATCTGGCAGTGGTTATGCACGTGGATAAAGCCAAAACCAAGAAGCAGACTTCTACAAGGAAAATGACTCTTGAGGTATCTTTAGCAGAATACGAGTCCTCAACAGGAGTTATAGTTCGATTTTGATTATAAAATACACCTATGCCTATTTCTACTCAATGTCAGTTATGTATTTCCTTATAAAAATAACTCAGTGAACCGAGAGACAATTAGTTCATGTTTTGTTATTAGTTTCAAAGACTGTGATACTCTGTTTTTGAAGCATTTTATTTTAATGAAAGAAGTATAAATTTGATGCATGATCTGAATTAAATTTAAGGAGTTAAGGATTCGTGTGCCAATCTGATAGTAGAGGGCCCCTACTGTCCGAAAAGGCTTTTGCATATTTTCTAGATAAGTGACATTTTAACTCTGTTTTGTTTTTAACTCAAGCAATTTTCTGAGTTTGTCCTCTTGCATCATGTTTTATGTCATTTACTTACATTGAATATTACAGTCAATCTTGTTCTCATGAGCTGTTCCAATATATCACTAATACGTGGATGAGATCTAGTTGTAGTACTTTGAGTTGATTGCATTTTAGTCCAGTTCTGTTCAATACATTTCAGTCCTGTTAGTTAATTGCATTTCAATCCTGTTAATTAGATTCAAAAGACCCTCATTATTTTATAAGATGATCTTGTTCTCAACTTATTCTAACACATCACTATTATAAGAAAAAGAATTAGTTATATTATTTTTGAGTTCTTGACTGTTTTGTAAGAGATTCTCATGATTTTACAAACAAGTCTTTTTCCCAAGTTGTTCCAAGAAATCTCTAATCCTTGAATAAGGCTTAATAGTAACATTGTGAGTTTCAGAAGGAGTTAATTTTAGTGTCATTAGTTATTTTAGCATAGGATTCTTTACTATGTTACAGATGATCTTTTTTTCAAAATGTTCCAACAGATTTCTAACAATGAACAAGATTTCTCTGTGATGTTTTAAAGAGAACCTCATTACATCAAAACTAATCCTTTTCTCAGTTTGTTCCAATATACCTCTAATGAAATGAATTGGACTAAGTTTAATGTTATGAGTTATTTTTCTTAGCAACTTTACAATCTATGGATTAGGATTCTCTGTTTTTGGTACCATTCATAGTTTAGAGTAGATTTTATTCTGTTTTAGTGTGATCAGTAACTTCTCTTTGCTAGCAATTCAGTTCTTTTCCCCTTAACATAAAAACACAAAACCAAAAACATTAGAAAAAAACTAAGCACAACGAGGTAGGAAGAAGATAACTAGGCACATATGGTGCACTTCACTTCAACAGTTTACTAGCCCTGGTTGAAAATTTATGACATCAATTTAGGAACACTAAGTTGAGTAGACATTTTGGCGCCGTTGCCGGGGAAGTGTAACTAGGTAACCTTATTTCTTACATAAAAAAAAAAAACAAAAAACAAAAACCAAAACCAAAAAAAAAAACTTCAATCACCTACCACACCCACTATATCATGTGGTGCAGTAAGAGCCACACATCCACATCATGAATTCATATTTTTGCAAGTAGAAGAAGAAGTGACAAAGGAGGTTGAAGAAATGGAATGGAGATGATGACAATGAGGAAGATCCTTTTGGATTTCCCATTCAAGAAACTGATATCAACGTTCAAATGAAGAACATCCATCCATCTGTACTTCCTAACTTCAAAGGTATGAGATTAGAAGACTCGGAAACCTTTCTTTTTGAATTTGAAATAATTTGTAGATCTTATGGCTATTCATTGCACATTCAAAAATAAAATTTGTTTCTGACAACATTGAAGGATAGAGCTCTTAGATGGTTCATGACTTTAGGAACAAATTCTATAAGGACATGGGATGATATGAAAAGAGTATTTTTGGAAAAATATAAATATTATTGCATGCACCATGACCTTAGAAATAAAGTCTTTAAGATGAACCAAAAAGAGGATGAAAGCCTAGAAGATTTAGTAGAGAGATTTACTTGTAATATCAAAAGATCTAAATTGCAAAATTTAGGATCAAATGCATTAAAAACTCTCCTACTAAATGGTATAAAGGATGAATGGATTGATCTTCTTAATCTTGTGGGAAAAGGAGACGTCTATCAATTGCCATTTCAAGAAATTTGTGAACTGTGCAAGAACATATCAAGAGGAAAATCAAAGTGTGTAAGGTCCCCTCAAGATCAATTTATGGCAAAAGTAAGTAAGTCAACATCAGGATTGGTAAGTCAAACTGAACCTAACAATTTGCTAAACATTCTTGGTAATCTAAATGAACAAACTGACATGCTAAGAATGCAAAACAAGAAAAAAGTTTCTTCATTTATATTTTTCCCTAAATGTAGAAAGAAACATGCTTTGCATGAATGTCCACGTGATAACATTAAAATGTGTAAAATTTGTGCAGGATCAGATACTACTGAAGATTTCCCATCATTACCAGGGTTGAAGGAAATTTACCAGAAGGATAATGGAGCAAATCAAGCACAAGAGCAACTTTGTTATGTAGCTCCAAGAGGACTATGGCAGCCTCATCAACCCAATATGATGCAATATCCTTACGCGCAGTTTCAAGGTTATGCACAACAACCTCAAGGTAATTGGAAAACACCCTTGCCTTGGCAACCTTGGGCATCTCAATCCCAACCTCAAAACCAATCTTAGCAACAAAGTTGGCAAAGGCCCTACAAATGAAATCCACTATCTCCTCAATATTTCCCTCTCTATCCTCAATACCATGATCAATGTTATCCGTACCATTTACCTCCACTACAACATCAATATCACCCTCATTTTACCTCAATTCAACCTTTCCCATTACCATCCACACAAACACCCCAAATATTCCCCACTCCACTACCTGCACAACCATTTCATATCCCCAACAATAAAACACCTCAATCAACTTACAATTTTGAGGTATTACAAAATGATTCACCAGCTATCATTGAAGAACAACAACCAGAAGAAGAAGACTCAGATAAGGTCCAGGAATCATGGATGTTTGTTGATAAAGAGAATTTATTGAAACCAGAGATTGAAAAGTCTCATGCATGCCTATCACCAGATTCTATGAATGAAGATCACATATTCGAAGACTCGCATTTCATGATAGAGGAAAGACAAGGAAGACAAGATTACATTGAATCTTGGTTCAAGTCAATCATCAGATCCCAATGCTCAATTATTCAATATCTTCTGACATCATCTAAATCAAGACAGTTGGCATCTCATGTATAGGTACATATCAAAGAGTATATTTCAAACCTACATATGAGTTTATCTATCATCTTGTTATAGGCATGGTTCCATTGGAAGTATTCATACACTTGAACAAGATTTTCTTTTTCAAGTAGAATAGGACATAAAAAAAAAAAGAGAGAAAAATAAGTCCTATTGTGAAAACCAGCTTGTTGGCACAATTGGACATGAGCTTTGCTTGAAAACCAGGAAACTAGCGAGCAAATTTCACAATAAGTTATGCAATTTCATGATGGTTTCAATCTTTCATGGTTCTTCAAATCATTTTTGGTTCTATGCTCGAGTTGGATGATGTGGAATTCCTTAAGGTCCAACTTCCAACAGATCTTGTCCCATCGACTTCAACACTTTATCTGGGATTAAGATTAGAGATTATTTGAAGTGCCTTGGAGCTTGCATTCATCAATGGCAAGCCTCCTCGTTGATAACAACGGGAATACAACAATGTCTCTTGATTTTCAAATCTTGCAGGCGACTCGACTTCGACACATTCATTTGTCCCTGTCAAGATGCACTGAGGTGCCTTGACACTCATTTACATTATCGGTGAGTTGTCTCGCATTGGTTAACGATTTTCATTATTGATCGGTAATCCAATGATTTCTTCCCATGCTCGACTTCGACACATTTATTCGCATGGTAAGAATTGTACCATGAATTTTGGCTTTGATGAAGACTAATGGTTTTATGGAATCAACAACAACTTGCAGCAGTACATTTTATTAGTTTCTTGTAGCATCATTTTCATATTTTTTTCAATTCAACAACAGCTTCGGAAAGTGGCAGTTTCTTCAGCTATTGCTGTAGCAGCCTGTTTTTGTTTTTTGCAACTTTTTCCAGAGGCAATTTTGGCGCAAATATTGCAAGAGATTGGAGCAGAAATAAAAAATTCTGAGCTTCTCGGTTTTCTCAGAATATGATAAATTGAGTAAGAGGGGAACAAAATTTGAAAAAAAATAAATTTTAAAGGGAATTTTAGATGGATTTTTAAGGCATATTTTCATTTTTCAGCATTATGGACAGATTAGGACAGATTTCAGTATTTTTTCACAGCAGCGCCTTTTCTTCATCAAAATGAAATTATAAAAGCATGTGGTAGTAGAAAAGGTAAAAATATATAGTTTCCCTTTTGAATCACTCAATTCGGCCTTAAAATGAGTTCATGGCGTATTTTTTTGTTGCAACATTGGGCAAAATGAAGGGTGAAACATGGCAGAAATTGATTTTATCATAACTTTCAAACTGTTCATCTGTTGGTCCTAAAATTTTTATGGTAAATGAATTGAGGTAGGGTGAATAAACACAGAAAATTTCAGAAAACTTCAGTGTGTATTATGCAAGAAATTGACCACTTTCACCTACAGCCATTTCTCATTTTTCCGGAGATCCGTGCAACCAATGGCTGAGATTTTTCGTCAGAAGATGCATAATAATATTGGTAACAACCTCAAAAAAAAATTCAGGGAAGTCTGATGTACCATTTGAAAGAAATTGAAAAATTCATTTCATTTTACAATTCCACTCCATCTCACTCCACTTTCACTCCATCTCACGCCACTTTCATTCCATTTCAAAAGTCATATTCCGCTTTCACTCCGTTACATTTCACATCCATATTCCATAGCCATACTTCATTTCTTTTTACAGATTGCATGTTGCAACCACATCTTATTCAGCAGTTCTGACACAATTGTACAGCCTATAAAGAGATGATGATTACAGGAAATTGAAGGATTCTGTTTTGAAGACCAACATGCTAAAAGAGGACGAAAGGAACAACATCAAGCACAACAATTAACAAGGTCAAAATTCCGAGGTAAATTGTGAAAATTATTTTAATAGAAAAAAGTTAAAACATGAAATAGATACAATGTGTATAATCATATGTTTCCTAAACAACCTATTATTCAAATTGATTAACATATCTTGGCCATATCCCTTATCCAACATTCCATAACGGTCCTCATTAAAACCTTGATTAATGACTAACGATCATAATCACAAACGTAACCTACTAGTCCACATCTCCTTAAGATTGTATCATTCACTTATTTCACCACAAGTTCATCATAAATTCTCCATCAGATCCATAGCCACTTCATTTTCCCTTATAGATTAATTACCTCCATCCATTCACCTCCATTACACTTTGGAGCCAATCCATCTTTAAGTACAGAGAGGTAATTCTGAGGGTGAAGCATCATTCTACAACTAATCCATCTTCAGACACAGAGATATAGTTTCAAAAATAAAGCATTAGACTCTGTAGTCAATCTATCTTCAAGCATATAAAAGTAATTCTGAAAGGAAGATAATCTACAAAGAGGAGGAATGTGGCTAATTGTTAGGACAGAACCAAATGGAGTCAAGTATTTGGAAGGATATCCACAAGTCAAGGAGCTACTACAACAAGTAGGGAGATTAAATTATATATATAAATTTGATGGCTTCCATAAGGAGATTACAAAATCGTTTGCCAAATCTTTTGACTCAACAACAAATTTTTTATTATGTGGAATCTTTGGAAAGAAAGGCCTCAGAGAATCAAGAAAGATCCCTCAGTCCACAAGAACCTCCAATAGACGCCCTGAAGAAAGATAATTATGAATTGGAGATATTGAACAGACACATTAATAATGAGAATGAAATCTTGAGAGAACAAGTTAAATTGAAGAATGCTATGAATAATACTCTCACTCTGCAAATGGGGACACTGCACAAAGAAAACATGAAGCTAAAGAAAAGGAATAAGAATTTGAACAGAGCCCTCATAAATCTTAGGTTTAAATTAATCATAAAGAAACCCAGAATGAAACTAACCAGCAAAAGAAGTAGAAATATAAGGTTGGATGTTCTAACAGAGGTTTCAGAGCACATGGAATAAGTTTTGATAAAATTTCATCAGGACATGCAATAGTTTTGCAGTGGGGGTATGTTGAGCCCTAGAATTGCCTTCACTTTTACAAACCTTCACTTCATTTCATCATTCTTTTATCACTTCATAAGCCTAAAATCAATGAAGAATGATTAGGATTGCTTAAAGGTTGCATGCAATTGATTAACATATTGTATTTTCATGATTTTTGTTGTTTTAATAATTTTGTGCAAAATAGCTACAGAATACAGACGTTCTGTAGCCGATCAGGCATTCCGCAGCTATTTTATTGTTTAAACAGGTTACAGGTGTCATCCGAGGGAAAGACGAATATGGTTAGACTCCAAAACTCTCCTGCATCATTCCTTGTCCTCCACGAGGGCTGAGCACAAATCTGGCAGTAGTTATATACGTGGATAAAGCCAAAACCAAGAAGTAGACTTCTACAAGGAAAATGACTCTTGAGGTGTCTTCAGCAGAATACGAGTCCTCAATAGGAGTTCTAGTTCGATTTTGATTATAAAAGACACCTATGCCTATTTCTACTCAATGTCAGTTATGTATTTCCTTATAAAAATAACTCGATGAACCGAGAGACAGTTAGTTCATGTTTTGTTATTAGTTTCAAAGGTTGTGATACTCTGTTTCTGAAGAATTTTCTTTTAATGAAAGAAGTATGACTTTGATGCATGATCTGAAGCAACTTTAAGGAGTTAAGGATTCGTGTGCCAATCTGATGGTAGAGGGCCCCTACTGTCCGAAAAGGCTTTTGCATATTTTCTAGATAAGTGACCTTTTAACTGTGTTTTGTTTTTAACTTAGGCAATTTTTTGAGTTTGTCCTCTTGCATCATGTTTATTTTCATTTACTTACATCGAATATTACAGTCAATCTTTTTCTCATGAGCTGTTCCAATATATCACTAATACATGAATGAGATCTAACTGTAGTACTTTGAGTTAATTGCATTTTAGTCCAGTTCTGTTCACTGCATTTCAGTCCTGCTAGTTAATTGCATTTCAGTCCTGTTAATTAGATTCAAAAGACTCTCATTATTTTATAAGATGCTCTTGTTTTCAACTTATTCTAACACATCACTATTATAAGAAAAAGAATTAGTTATATTATTTTGAGTTCTTGACTGTTATGTAAGAGATTCTCATGATTTTACAAACAAGTCTTTTCCCAAGTTGCTCCAAGAAATCTCTAATCCTTGAATAAGGCTCAATAGTAACATTGTGAGTTGCAGAAGGAGTTAATTTTAGTGTCATAAGTTATTTTAGCATAGGATTCTTTACTATGTTACAGATGATCTTTTTTTCAAAATGTTCCAATAGATTTCTAACAATGAACAAGATTTCTCTGTGATGTTTTAAAGAGAACCTCATTACATCAAAACTAATCCTTTTCTCAGTTTGTTCCAATATACCTTTAATGAAATGAATTGGACTAAGTTTAATGTTATGAGTTATTTTTCTTCGCAGCTTTACAATCTGTGGATTATCATTCTCTATTTTTGGTACCATTCATAGTTTAGAGTAGATTTTATTCTGTTTTAGTGTGATCAATAACTTCTCTTTGCTAGCAATTCAGTTCTTTTCCCCTTAACATAAAAACACAAAACCAAAAACATTAGAAAAACACTAAGCACAACGAAGTAGGAAGAAGATACCTAGGCACATATGGTGCACTTCACTTCAACAGTTTACTAGCCCTGGTTGACAATTTATGACATCAATTTAGGAACACTAAGTTGAGTAGACATAAACTATGGTTT
The DNA here is from genome assembly GCA_034641835.2 of Pinus albicaulis. Classification (NCBI taxonomy): domain Eukaryota; kingdom Viridiplantae; phylum Streptophyta; class Pinopsida; order Pinales; family Pinaceae; genus Pinus; species Pinus albicaulis. The sequence continues at coordinate 931,687,958 of CM076575.1, read as the reverse complement.
ATTAAATTATTTCTTATAGTGAAAGCAATTATACTATGGTAAAATTGGTCTTACATAGTTTATTTTGATCCATCTAATTGTAAATGGTTAGATGACCAAAAATTGGTGTAAAAATTAATTTGGAGTTACCATGCATCGTGTTGCTACATCGTTTATGTGGAGTTGAGGCCATCGTGTATCTTGAGTTGCAACATGTCTGTCCATTATTTTTCGCGTGTTAACTATGAATATATTTGTCTACCTACTTGTGTTTGCATTGTTGTTTACATGGTAATTATGAATACATTTGTCTGCATGCATATGTCTTCTGGTTTTTTTAATTCACATTATTAGATTCAGTTGATTTGAGCTAATATTGCAGAGGTCATTCGATTTTGGTTTCAAAGGCTACAAGAGGTAGTAACCCTGAATGGTTGTTCATTTGCAAACTAGAAAGGGTGACCTCCTTCAACAAAATCCTCATGACATTGTAATTTAGCGCAATCAAAACCCCGAATAATTTGACACCTGAAGACTTGAATCGACGACACCACCATTATTTCTCCGTATTTGTTTATGCTTGTCCTATTGTTGAAATATTTTAATATCTTGATGAATTCTCTTGATAAAGCCTTATTCATTGAAAAAATTCTTCTTGATTTTGGTTTTGATAGCTAGCGGGGACAATAACCCTGAATGGTTGATTTCCTAGAAACTAGAACCAATGACCTACTTTAAAACAACCTATTAAACACAAGGCATGGTAAACACACACGAATAAGAGAGATGAGCGTGAATAATATATTATTGGCACAGATGTACATTTTTATTACATTCATTGTGACTCTTAGATTCCTCATTCTAAGGTCTCTTGGACTTCCTTTGAGTTTCCATTTCACACACCTAAACCCTTAGTGGATTAGGTGTCCAACATTCCCCCCCTTAATCCGAAGGGATATGTATGAGTCCAAGAAGAGAGCTGTAATACAAATCTGAAAAGTATGCATGTAAACACTAGGCTAAATGAGCTCTCTGAAATGTTGGCATAAGGAGATGGTTTAGTTATGACCACCAACACTAGAACGCTGAGTGTAGTTCTCGGAACTCTTCCAAATCTGGCAAGAAGATGAGTTATTCTGCTAGAGGATGACCACCAACTTTGGAACACTTGATGCATTTCTTGGAACTCCTCCAAAAATGGAAACATGTCGAAGTATTCTACTAGAGGAAGTCTCCCAAATTCTTTGAATATGAAGAAACTCAACCTCACATAGATGGTTTAAGACTGACCACCAACCAAAGGCATGCTCATGGGAATTTGTGTCTCTGGCTACAACTATGAATATGGAATGGTAGGTTGTGGCTCAGGCTCACTTGAACTTCTGTGTCTTTTGTTACAACTTTGAATCTGGAATGGTAGGTTGTGGCTTAGGCTCACTTGATGTGTCTTTGAAACTTGTAGATGGCCATCATTTCCCCCCTTGTCAGATAAAGGTGAGATGATGGCGAAAAATCAACTACAATAATTTTAATACTCTCTAAGAAATTTTCACATATGACTAATACATATTCTTGGCTATTGTATCCCATTTCCAAGAACCGATCCATCCAATATGAATATTTGTTCTTGTAGGAGGCTTGATTTTGAAGCATCTGTTTGAAGAATGAGTGGTTTTATGATAGGTCTTACAAGGACGAAGATAAAAACAATGATATTTCATATGGCCAACTCGGTCATAGTGTTGGAATTTCATAATATGTTGTGATTGTTGTGGAAGAGGAGGAAAATATGGAATAATCGAAGGTGATCTATCATGAAGAAGTCCGACACACTGAAATTTGATGGGCTTGGAGTATTCTAGAATATGAAGGACACCTCCTTGTCATATCCAAGACTTGTTCTATGCTTGTTATGGAAAATATTTTCCGAAGGTTTGATAATGGGCTTGGGAAGTGCAGGATGGATTTTTTCTTCTGCATTCACTTTTGCTCTTATACTGGGCTGAGTGATCTGAAAAATTTATTGTTGCTAATGGGAGTTTGTCTCAATTTTCTGAACAAAAAAAATTTCAGAATGATGCTTATGATGTTGTAACTCATCTTGTTGTAACTGTGTTTCAAGCTGCAAAAAAACCATCTTCTCTTGTACATTTTTCAAACAAGTTTGAATGTCTATGAGAATGACTTTGTCAATCATAATTGTATTTTCCACATTAGAATGCATTAGAGTATTCAGTAACTTTACTACTCCATAAAGTGTTACACCAATTTTTTTTCATCTAACTTGTTACTATTAGATGGACCAAAGTACACAATGTAAGACCAATTTTACACTATTAAAATTGCTTTCACTATGAAAAATAACTTAGCATTCCATAATTTATTAAGTTGTTTATTGTCTAAATAGAAAACCCCATGAGGAAATATTGAATAAATCCTTATTTTTTTATTTTCCTCAATTGATAGTTAATTAAACATCATTTTAATTAATATTATTGGTAATATTTAACCCAAAACAGGAAAATTAATTAGATAAATCACTATTTATCTTATTATTTTCTAGGAATAATTATTTAAAACATTATTTTAAATAATATTTCTTGTTAAATTTGACTAAATCATTTATAAATAATTGAATAAATCACTATTTATTTAATTATTACTCAACCACATTCTTAAAATGATAAATAAATCCTTTATTTATTTATTAATTACAAATAAAGTGATTTGACCAAATTCAAATTCCTTTTCCCTCCAACAAAAATAATAAAATATTCCATAAAAGTTGGATCTAGATTTGGTTAATAATATTTTAATTATGCACCAATATCTAGACTAACTCAATATTTTGTTATAAATATAAGGGTTTTTCCATTCATTCACTACCTTTTGTTGCCTAAAGATTGCTCTGGATCTATACTTTTGGTCTGACTTTGGTCCTCCATCATTGTCATATTTTTCTACCTTTTTGATTGTGAGCTTCCTTTGAGTTCCATTTTTGTCTGGGTTTTCTACACCATCAAGAGAGAGAGATCTTAGAACTGAAGCACTAAGGACATACAAGAACCAAGAACCCATCCCATTGAGGGGGACTGGGAACATCTTTCTATGTTCCTTTCCCAGGTGTCATAAATACAAAATTCTTTAAAAATATTCTTGTCTTGTCTATTGGATGCATGGAGAAACTCATTCTTTTACTTGATGTTTAATGTCTTTAACTAAATAGATCCGGATTTTGTAGAATTTGTCTTAGTCAACGAATTACAGACCTAAGGAAATTGACAGGCATCTTTGATGTTAGGGATGTTTGTTATGCACAACTAAAGTGAGATTTTTTCGTATGCTTGTGATTAGAAATCACACTAACAACTAGTGACTCCACAAGTGTTTACAATTACGACTGCTATCGTTTTTTAGATCCCTGCATGGCCAGATGCTTCAATCCATAGGGTTTTTCTTCATCTTCTTGTAATTCTTTTCTTGATGTTTTTTTTAACCTTTAAAACCCGAAAACAATAAAAATTCTAACTTTTGTGTGTTTATGGGCCTATTACGCAGGCGACAGGTATCATCCGCAGCTGAGAAGACACTTTTTTCTAAAACTTGCTCCTGAGACGGCCGGAAGTGCAGGTCACACTTTTTGGGCCAAAACCTACGACCTAACCTCTAAGGTAGTGGAAAACTACCAGAAAACTGTGACCTCAGTGGAAAACAGGTCAGAACTTACGACTTGTCCTTTTTCTGGGATTTTTTCTGTGATTTTTCTGGGTTTATCTAGGCTACTGTTCATGGTTTTCTGACCTCCCTCTCCACCCACCTTGGACCTGTACTTGCTTTTTTTTACTCATTGAAGTAGGAACCAAGCCCCCTAGGGCTTTAGTATGCTTCCACCTTTTCAGGAGGAGTTTAGCTGAAGCAGGTTGTCTGAGATTTCTCTGTGTTCAACCATTTTTTCTGATTTGATCCTATACTTTTAGATCCTTTTTATATTGGTTATTCATCCATCCAAAACACCTCTTTTCAGTTTTTTTGGTCCTCCTCTAGGGTCCCCTCCATTTCCCTTCAGGTTGTAGCCTTTTGCCACCTCCTTTGCAGCACTTTTCCCTCTGGTTTTTTGCATTTTTTTGCACCTACTTCCAAGAGATATGACCTTTAGATCCCTATCCCTCCCGAATTTAGATCCATTGGCATTTTTGTGTGTTTTGACTAGATTTTACCCACCCGTATACTAGTTGTTGGGAAGCCCTCCTCCTTGGGTTTAAATTGATACATCTTTAGCTGTTTATTTTCTATTATATGCAGTTTAATTTACTGTTATTTTCATATTTATTTACAGTTATACAACACATTTTTAATTTTTTTCTCTACACACTTCTGGGTTTAATTAAAATTAATGCACTTATCACATACACACACACCCTAAGTGAAGAGCATCTGGTTTACATCATAAGTCCAAGACTATAACATTGTAATCAATTGATCCAACACCTCCCTGCCCTTGTTTCGACATTGTAATCATTTGATCCTACACCTTCTTGCCCTTGTTGGTTTCTCTTCCTTCTGTGATCTGTGTCTATTTTTCCATCATTGCACCCCCAAGGCATTTATCTCAGAGACTTCTTGGCCTTCATGCTTATTTTCCGATAGGAAGAATTACTCCTCTACATAGGATTATAGTTATTCCTCCACCGAGTCCCCATTCCTAACTCTGCTTCTGGTTCATTGAGTTCCCCTTATGGTTCTATCCCCGGTTCTGCTCCTACACCTTCACCATATCTGGTTCAGGACCTAACGCTGGTGGTAGCCCCGACCCTAATGTTGGGAATACTACTAGTGGGACTGCAACAGGATCTATCCTGATTGCTCCCTTGCTCCCTTTTATGGTAGGCCTCAGTCTTCTCAATTTTAACCAGTTGATCAATGAACCCATACACCATGATCCTGGTTGGCTTGCTATGCCAACCAAGCTCCCTTCAGACATCCCCAAGTTCGAAATTCTTGCTGGAGAGGCTCCTAGAAACCATGTTCAATATTTCCACATGTGGTGTTCTTCTAACTCCATCATTGATGACTTTGTCCATCCTCGATTGTTCCAGAGTACGCTTACTAGAGAAGCTTCCAAGTGGTATGTTGACGAGGCCTCCTCCTCTCATACTACTTTTGCGACTCTTGCCAGGGATTTTCTGTCTTACTTCCAGCTTTCCCTTCATTATGACACTGGTATCAAAATTTTGACCTCTTTCTGTTAATTGTCTGTGACCTGCCTATCCGATCATGTCCAGGAATGGAAGAGAAGAAAGATCCTATGTCGAGTCCCTACCTTTGAAGACCATGTATACATGGACTGGTTTCTCAGATCCCTTTTGCCTTCTATTAGCAAAGATGTCGCATCTCATTTCCCTCAGACCGAAGAAGCTTCCCTCCAGATTGCATTAAAATATGACCTGAGCTATGCACAGTCTAGTTATGTTTATACCTTCTTACCTGATCTCCATAGACCCGGTGGTTCCAATGCACCAGGTGTATCCCATGCTGCTGACAGTATGGTTGGAGCCCTTTCTAATTCGTACACTCATCCTCCCATGGGTTATGGTTTCCCTTAGGGAGGGGCAAGCTCCTCCAACACTTTTCCTCCTCTCGGTAGCATGTACCTAGGATACGACATGCCTCCTCATTTTTCTCAGCCTATTTACCAAAATGTTACCCAACCTCATTATTATTCGTATCCGTAGCCTGGTGCTCCAGCTCCGACAACATTAGCACCTCAGCCTCCCTTGCCTTCTCAACCCCTACAATAATAGCCACCACCCCTGTAGGTTCATTTTTATGCACAGTAGGGTGCGACTAATCCTCTTACTTCCAAAAAGAAGAGGAAAGGAAAACAAAACCAATCTACCCGAGGTAATCCAAGGCCCAATCCCCAAGGGAATGCACCTAACACAACAACCTAGCAACAAGGAACTTAGCCCAAGCAGGATAGGCATGTTCTCATGAACAAACCTTTTTATTGTTGCGGTGTCTATGGTCACTACACCCAAAATTGTCCTCTTTTACCTGAGATGTGACAGATGTGGGAAGCTCAAGCAGTGTCCCGAGGATAGAAAGCCTCCCCTTCGGTTCCTCCTAATGCTGAACCTATCCAACCGATTGTGTACCAATCCTTTCCCCCAGCAAGGATTCGTGGCTACCCAACCCCCTGAAACTTAGGTGGCCACTCAAAATCCTCCATCTGGTACCTCCGATTACCATATTCTCATCATGAACTATGACCAAACCATTTCCGTTGACCTCAACCTTCAGACTCAGTCTCGATAGTACAACAAGCCCCTTGCTATGTCTGCCCCTGAGCCCCCTTCTTCAAGTCCCATAGAGCCTCTTTCAACACCCAATATTACTTTATTGATCCCTCAACCTAAGGCAGAGGTTCATACCAAGATCCCCAAGGGACCATTACATCGAACGCTGCTTTTGGTAAAGCTGCCCATTCGTATAGTATAGTAGATGACTTGGCGCAATCCCCTGCTGCCATTTCAATGTTGGAAGTCCTCCAGTCATTCAATTCACAACGTAAAGCTCTAATAAATACCATGGGTGTTATGGATCCTTCAGATCATTGTTTGATTGCCTTTGATGTTAACCAGTTAGAACATCCTCCCCTTCCTACTTTCGTCCCCTTCCAAATCCCTATCAAGATCTAGAATGCCAACGTCTCCCATTGTATCATTGAAAAGGGGAAATCCACTTGTGTGATGTCTTATTTGGTTTGGAAGCAACTCATATCTCCTAAGTTGGCCCCTTCCACTATCACCCTTTGAGTGTGGGATGGCCACTCTTCTCGGCCCATAGGCTTGTTCCGCAACTCTCCTATTACTCTTGCGAGAAAGACTGTTTGTGTTGATGTAAAAGTCATTGATGCCCCCTTAGACTACAACATTCTATTGGGTCATAGCTACACTTATGTGATGTCTATTGTCCCATCTTCGGTTCACCGTAAGATGTGATTTCCTCACAACGGAAATATTGTCACCATCGACCAGTTGACATATTACGAGTCGAAGTCTTATACCTCCCATGAATCCATCATCTCTTCGGTGGCCAATAAACAAATAGTCGAACCTCTGACCAGTGTCTCACTTGGAGTCTACAAATATTCCTCTCTTCTTGGTTCATTCCCTGGTCCTTCTCCTCCTATCTCTAATCCTAGCTCGTTGAACATTTGCATGATGCAATGATCTCGGTCCGACCTCAAACAGACTAGTTCGACAACTCAATAGTCCCACCCTCTACAACTTGCCCCTAGAACCTCGACTTAGCCTTAAGGACCCACTCCTCAAGGTCCCTCATCTGTAGCTAGTATCCTTGAGCCTATCTACCCTCTTGGAACGATTCCTCCTGGCCTTGACCATCTTGGAGTTGTCTCGCCTGGCCATTACCCCTACTTTTAGATACCGTTTTTAGATCCCCTTCCTCGAGTATTTTCAGTACCTATTATGGATACCTTGTCTCTTCCTAACATGACCCAGGGGATCCCAGTCTGGTACATTGATCCCCCAAACACTATCATGCCTGGTCAACCCAAACCTTATCTTTCTTTGACCCCATTCCAACTGGTCACCATGGCCCCTCCCTTTGCTTATGTGCCTCAATCACCTCAACAGGAACCTACTCCTGTTGCGAAAGCTTTGGGTGAGGGGGGAAAAGCTCACTAGAAGGCACCTAAATACAAGGCTGCCAAAAAAAACACTACTCCTCCTCAACCTTCAAAGCATACCCCTATATGTGATTTTTGTGATTTTGTGAGTCATACCATCCATCATTGTCCTGAATTGCCTCGTATCAGGCCCATGGTTAATGTCGCGTTTCCTAAGTTTAAGGTCCCTGAAGCCTCTATTTCTTCCTCGACTGCAGCCAAGAACCCCAAGGATATTCACACCAACCACCCCTGTGCCTTGTGTGATATCCATGGCCATTATACCTATTGTGGATCATCTACATGTCCTTTTCTATTTTATTTTGAAAACTGAAAAATATAAAAAAAAATCTGAAATTCCGAAAAGTATATGCTATGGTATAATGTTTTTATACTGTAGCATAAAAAAGAAGCATTTCTAAAGTTCGTTGCAAATTAAGTTTATTATTAAAATTTATTTGGATGTATATTATGATTTGGTGTTTAAGCGTCGAGCAAGTCTCCGAGTGGAAGTAGCGAAGTGTTGAAGATTGTACCCGGATGATCAAATGCAGAGGTGCAAAGAGCTCGGGCATTATTGAACCAAGTGCCCCGGCAGTTGACTTGTTTGATTGTGGGGTACATCACGATAGATGGTGTGGGTTCACTGCGGGGGGTATAGCCAAAGGTTGCTGCCATACTCCAAGAGCATCTGCGATGACGTCATGAAGCCATGTGGAGGACAACTGTAATCCATGAGAAGCCTTGTCAACGGTTTTTATTTACACGTCAGTTCAGGCATTTAATATGGGTTTGCGTAGCTGTTAAATTGATCCTTATTTCATTTTCAAGTCATTTGCAATCATTTTCCCTCATTGAGCCATGTCATCACCACCTTTCATTTCCCATTACCCTACAGTTAACTTCTGTTGTCTGTTCAGCCATGGCTAAGCGAGTTTCTCTACCTGGTTCGACTGGCCACATTTCCCTCATGGACAGTGAGCAAGACATTCAAGATACCGTGTCTTCTGTAAACCATCCCCTCTTTTATCATCAAGTAACCCTAAATGCCGAGAATTCCCCAGTCTTTTCTGCCATGAAGAAATCTGGTGTCCTGTCTGCATGTATCCCAAAAGCTCATTTCTTTCCCGAATTTATCTGTTGGCTGGTTTCTTCAATGTATCCTGGTAAGTTCTTTATAATGAATTCGTAGGGGGAGAATGTTCTACAGGTGTCAATGCAGCTAATTCGCCAAGCATTTTGCTTCTCCGAAGACGAATCACCACTTCAATTCTCAGAAAGCTCATTGGAAAGTTATTTTGAAAACCTTTCGGGAGAAGAATTTAATCAGTGTATGTTTTATTTGAGACCGAATTCAAAAGAATTTCAACCAGAAGCTGAAGAATTCAGTTTGGAGATTTTTGATGCTGAGAGTAGACCAGTCCTGAGTTGTATTGCAGAAATTATGGGCAAAGATAATTACCATATAGTTGATAAGTCAGTATTAGGAATGTACGCAATAATGATGAAACCAGGGACAGTTCTAGACATCCCATCCTTCTGGCAAGAAATTTTCAACTCTCAGTTGATGAGATTTTCTCTCATAGGTTACTTTAAATTCCCCTCGTTAATTGTTTATTTATTCTTTATATCAAAATGTTGAAGAATTTATGAGTTTGGGGCTAAATATAATGGATGTCAACAAACAGAAGCAGTCAGTTATATTTTGGACTGACATAGTTAGAAGAGAGGGAAATGAAGCAAGATTGTTTGTGTTTGCCAGTCAGTACATGTCGATTGTTTATAAAGTATTGAATGGGGTTTCTCCCCCTTGTTTTCTACCAAAAGCCAGGGAGTTTTTACATTTGGGACCAAGTTGCAGGTTTGGGGATTGGTTTGTGTTCGAGGAATATTCTGAGATAAGATTGTATGGAGCTAATATTGAGCCTTACAGGCTCCCAGCATTTGTGCCTATGAGGCTTTTTGCCCTTGAATTCATCAGACAGAGTTTCAATGTAGATCAGGTGCATTTTGTTCCCATGAAGAAAGGTCTCATGTATAAGTTGCCCATGAAAGTAGACCCGAGCAAGAGAAGCTTGCAAATCCTGGAGAAATAAATTCAGCAAAAACAAGCATTCAGACACCTATCATAACTGAAAGGATAAATAAAAGAAGTAAGGATTTTTCTATTGAGTTAGATGATGAAGAACCTCGAGAGGAGAAAAGAACTAAATTGGCTGAAGATCATTCTTCAAATTCACCAGGTTTCACCTTCCATATAAATGAAGAGAAAAATTCTCCCTCTTCTCCTGGAGGTCATGAGATTTACCAAGAAAAGGTGCCCTCAATCAAATAGGTGTTTACACAGATTGAAGAGAAGAATCAAAGAATAAAAGCTAGTGTGGAGGTTTAGGCAGAACATCACATAGCTTCTAGTTAGTCTAGGTTGCTAACTGTGATGGATCTCGAGAAGGATCAGTTCAAAATGGCTTTAACACATCCAACAGGGATGTATTTTGGATCTTCAAGCAGTTTTAATGCTATAAATATAACTATGGATGTTAAAAAGATCCCACTGTTGGATAAGATGAATCTACATATGCAGACTGGGAAATTAATTGTTAATGATCTAACTAAGACCAATGCCACAGCTATTAAAGCTGAAAATATGTTAGCAAAAGTTATCAAGCAGTTCAAGTTGGAGAAGGCCAATTCAAGGGCCTTATCAGTTCAAAATGAAGAATTGAAGAAGCTTATCATAAATATTTGTGTAGATCCTAGTGATAAATCTGCAGTACTGATGCTCATGAAGAACGCTGACATAGAGATATCCACCCTGAGGAAAAAGATGAAGTTGCCTGCTGCAGAGCATTCAATGGCTGCAGAAGTGGCAGAGGTGGAGAAAGAGAAAGAGGAACTTCGTCAGCTATTGTTACAAAAAGATGAAGAGTTATCTAAAGTAAAGTAGACTACCATCTCTTTACAAAATCACATTGAGAATCATACTTGTACCTTTACTTTTCCTACAAGTGATACAGATCCCCAAGCACAGATTGCTCAACTCGACATGGAAATGAAGATGGCAGAAAGAGATCGTAGGCAAGCTCAGTCATAATTAGAAACAACCACAAAGATCATACGATCATTAGAAAATGAAGCTGATTAGAATAAACAGAAGTTGAAGAAAGCTGAAGCTGAGATTAAAGATCTCAAAGAGAAATTGAAAGGGAACATCTCACTTATAAAGGCTAAAGATATCATTTGGGGTGAAATTATCTCAGAGATGAAGTCCAATTGGAACTTCTTGAATATAGTTGCAAAGGAAAAAAGCCTTCTCTCAGAACATGAAGAAGAGATTCTATCTGATAAGAAAACGACAATTAAAAGAGCCAATTGGGCTAGGAAGTTCATAGAATTTATCAATTCCAAGTCAGATGAGGAGTTAGAAGGCATGGGAATACAAGATAGATATTTTTATGTTGTGGAGGTTAATAAGATGATAATTAGAAATGATCTTCGGAGAGTTGTAGAAAAAAGGCTACTAGAAATCAAAGAGACAGTGAGGAAGTTTGATATATCATTTGATAAATTGACCAGGACAGGTTTACCTTCATGTTAGATAGAGAAAGGAAATATTCTGATATGGAAATTTTATGAATACTCATTAGTATTGGGAAAAAGCAAGGCGGATAACAGGCATGAAAAGACGCAGATCTTAAAAGGGGAAACAATGTTTAATTTCTTGCAAAGACATTTCAATTTGTTATGGATGGTGAAGACTCTCTTCACATAAATACCTACACACAGTCAGATTGTTGCATTCAAATTGGAATATCATAGTTTCAAAAATTCTTCAATAACCCAAAGTGAGATATGGAAAAAGTGCAAAACATTCTCAATGGACTCAGCAAAAGGAATTCCAGCATCTCAACAAAAAGTAGCCGTTGATTCAGCAACCGTATCAGAAGCAACTTTTCTTATAGATTATGAATTTTCTATTTCCTGCTATGTTGTTTTCTTAAAATCATGTAAATTGTAATAGGACCTTTTTGAGGCATGTACCTCCGTAACTGCAAGTAGTTAAAGAAGTTAGAATTAGTTTCATTGCTGAAAACTGTTTTGTTATTTTGTATTTAAAGAGAATTCTGAGAAGGAAAAAGGTTCCGAGTTTTTGAACCTTGAAGCCAAATTTTTGTACTGAAGAATAGAAAATCAATGAAAGAAGTATGCAAGTTTCTATCATTCTGTTTATGCTGAAAAGTTATCCTGTTTACACTGTGTTTTCATATCTGTGATTGAAATAGAGTAATTGGAGCAGCAGGTCTCTTTATACATGTGTATTTAAGAGTTAAACAAACCTTAATGTGCACTCCTCTGTTTTAGCTTTACCTCTACTTAATTCTTCAGGGTTTTAAAATGATAGATTCTGTTTGAAACATCATATCAAATTTAAATCCTCTCCTCTTTTTCTTTCGTTCATTCATTTCAGCATACGTGGAATATAGCATTGCAGAACATACATGGATTTGATATTTAAGGTTACATAATCAATGTTTAAGGGTTTATAAGACAGGGACGGATGTATATTTAGTGACATAATTAGATAATGTCTTAAGCACGGATTCTTGATCACAGCTAAGGAATTGTTTCTTAAGGTACAACATTAATTGGCGCCGTTGCCGGGGACGAAGATTCGAAGATTTTCCCTGGGTTTTATTTGACGTTTCCTCTGGTTGTTCAGAGAGGAGGAAATAATAAGCTGTGTTTGTTTTAAAATAGCTTTGGCTCATAAGAAACCCCACACGAGGTCAGATACCTCTCAACAAAGAGTTCCTGTTTTGTCTGATCTTGAGAAACTTGTTTCAAAGAAGGGCTAGAAACCAAAAATATTTGATATGCCAGACGCTACACTGCTCACACCAGGCAGCAGTTCACACACTTTCTCATCTAAGGGTGTTTCCAAGAAACTCGTTTTCTCGGAAAAAGAATCCTCACCATCACCCATTCATTTCCAAGAACCTACATTAGAAGAGAAATCTTTGGAGTTTGTGTCTTTCCCTCTTAAAGAAGCTCAATCTCATTCAGTTGCCAGCTCTTCTGCAATAGTTCATACACCAATCCCTATATCGGTTGTTCCACCTCATTCACCCCCACCTACAACTGGTACTCATTTTACCCCCGCTCAAGGAGTAGTAAACCAGGGCATAAACATGGCGGCCCCTGCTTTCTTGATGAATAGATATGCACCATTAAATCTACCCCAGTCACTGAATGCAATGCCTCAGGAGTATCTTAAATTACTCCCTAGATTTACTGGTGAAGATGAAATAACTGCAGAACCGCACTTGCCCTTGTTCTGCACATTTGTTGAGAATTTAAATGTTGAGCATTTAGATGTTGTAATGAGACTTTTTGTTCAGTCTCTAAATGGAGAGGCAAGGAAATGGTTTAAAGGATTTCCTAATGGTTCAATAAATGATTGGGATGGACTAGAAATACGCTTCATCGAGAGATGGGGTGAAAAAAGGGACCATGGTTATTCTTTGACAGAATTCAATGCAATAAAGAAGAAATCTGATGAAAATATGAATGATTTTGTGAAAAGATTTAAAAAATTGTATAATAGTTTTTCTTTGGAAATGAAACCCCCTCCTGTTAGAGCAAGGGTCTTTTTTGCTGGTGCATTCGAACCAGATTTCAGTTTCACATTGAGAGAAAGAAGGTCTCCTACTTTGGAGCAAATTCAAACTGATGCTCTGGAGATTGAAGCTAATATGTCCACTGCTGGTAAAGTTCAAGATAAGGAAAAAACTAAGGAAGAAGCCTCATCTCAAGATCAGAGAATTGATGATATGACTAGAGTCATAAAAAATTTGTCTAACAAATTGGTGAAGTTGGAAATAGATAATAATAAGCCTGCAAGACAAAGTAGAGGGGTTTTTAATCCTCAATTTAAAAAACATCCCCTGTAGATTCTACATAGAGAAAAGAAAGATCAAGATTAGGTGCAAGCACCTTTGTATATAGAAGCAGCTCCATCCCGTTCAGCAGATGATGATGATGAGAAAGAAGATGATGCTCGAATTTCTGTTGTCTACTTGGAAGATGATGAAACAGAAGAAGAAACCGAGGAAGAAAGAGGGGAAGAAAATGGAGAAACTGATCTTTCATTCGATCACGAAGATATGGATGATTATTGTAAACAATTTACAGATTTCATGCAATCAGAATTACATAAAAAATATGATTTGAGGTAAAAGAAGAGGTTGAGAACTCAAGATGATGAGGAAAAATAATCAGAATCAACACCTGCTCCAATGGCGACTCCATCACAGAAAAACCAGATTAAGAAGTCAGATAAGGGGAAGCAGCCCGTGAATGAAGAAAAAGAGAAGGAAAAACAGCCAGCTGAGGTTTCTCAAACAAAAGGTAAAGATCCTAATATTTTGGAGAAAGTTGTTACTGTTTCTAATCAAAGTCTAAATTCCAAGAAAGATCAAGAAGAACCTGAAAAGTTGACAAAACAAAATCAAAATTTCAGTTTGTCGAAAGAGTTAGAAAAAGTGAAAATTCAAATACCTCTTCTTGAGTTAATCAAAACACCTGGTTATAAGAACGAGATTGCAGAATTTATAAATTTGTCTCAGTATGAAGTGGGTGATATAGTAAATCTACAAGAAGAAAAACCAGTGGTTACTTTTGGACCTCATGTTGAAGAGGTAGATTCGTCTGTCCCTCCATTTTATATATCACTTCTGTTACATGATTTTGTTGTTCATAATTGTATGCTAGATTCTGGCGCATCCCACAATCTGATGCCATTGTGTGTGATGAAAGAGTTAAATTTACAAATCAATAAGCCATATAGAGACCTTTATTCTTTTGATTAAAAAAGGGTGAAGTGTGTGGGTCTTATTAAGGATATGGTTGTTTCACTGGCTCAAATCCCAGCTAAGAGCATTATGATGGATGTGGTAGTAGCAGGTATTCCAGCCAGATTTGGTATGTTATTATCTAGATCTTGGGGGGCAAAGCTTGGAGGAGTTTTGAAGTTAGATTTTACATATGCCATCTTCTTGTTTTTAATGGGGCAGAAAGGAGGTTGTATAGAGAAACTAGATTTCAAAAAACTGCTACCAAGAAGGATGCAAGTAATTCACCTATTTATGGCCAAGAGAAGGATGACCTCTCTTGTTTCATGCTGCATGAAGATGTGGAATTTGCTGAAGAGTCACAAGGGCAGCTCCCTTCAACCATTGTACATAAGGAGCTACATTCAAACAAACTTTGGAAGTGTTATTTCGATGGTGCATCTTCTAAAGAAGGCACTGGAATTGGTTTCATTTTTGCATCTCGAGAAGGTAACCTTGTACCTTTCTCTTTTAAGTTAGAGTTTCAATCCACCAATAATGTAGCTGAATATGAAGCACTAATCATTAGTCTGCAGACAGCTAAGAAAATGGGAATTGAGTCTGTGACCGTGTTTGGTGATTCTGAATTAATCATAAGACAAATCAAGAATTTGTGTCAAACTAAACATCCCAGGCTAAGAACATATAGGAATGAGGTATGGGATTTAATTGAAAACTACTTTGCAGCTTTCAACCAGCAGTTTATTCCAAGAGAAGAGAACAGAATGACTGATTCTTTAGCAGTTGCAGCTAGTACATTCAAACCTCCGATTAATCCCAGACTAAGATATGAAATTGAGATAAGACACAGGCCTTTGATTCCCGACAATGTCAAACATTGGCAGGTTTTTGAGGATGATGAACATATTAAGCAATTTTTGTTGATGATTGAATATTTTGAAGATCATCAGATTGATGTGGAAACTGATGAAAATAACTTGGCTGAGATGTCTAAGACTATGAAAAAGAAGATTGGTGATCAGCAGATTATTCAGTTGAAAGAAAATATTTTACCAAAGGGTTTGGTACCTCTCGAAAGACTGTTTGATGCTAATGATGTGGAAGTGAACCAGAAAAAGGCACATCAGGATGAGGATGTTGAAGATTGTAATTTGGGAACTGAATATGAGCCTAAAATGGTCAAATTATTCAAAGGTGTTCCGGAGGACTACAAAAAAAGATACATAGATCTGTTCAAACAATTTGAGGATGTATTTTCTTGGTCGTATGATGATTTGAAGACTTATGATAAGAATCTCATTTAGCATAAAATCCCATTGAAGGAGGGAGTCAAACCGCATAGACAGAAACTCAGACAAATCAATCCGTTGTTGTTGGCCCCATTGAAAAGGAGTTAAAGAAATTGTTGCAGGCTAAAATAATTGTTCCCCTCAGATATTCATATTGGGTGTCCAATCTTGTACCAGTCAGAAAGAAAAATGGAGAGATAAGGCTGTGCGTGGATTTCAGGAACTTAAATAGGGCTTCATTGAAAGATAATTATCCTTTGCCAAAGATGGATTTTATCTTGCAAAAAGTGATTGGAGCTAGCAGATTATCTATGGTAGATGGTTTTTCAGGGTATAATCAAGTTGCTGTGGAAAAGGAAGATCAAAAGAAAACTACTTTCACTACACCCTGGGGAACATTCATGTATGCTAGGATGCCGCTTGGCCTAATGACTACAGGGGCCACATTTCAAAGAGCAGTGAATATTGCATTTGTGGGAGATAAGTTTGTGGTTATTTATCTGGATGATGTCACAATTTTTTCAAACTCTGATGATGAACATCTAGAGCATTTGCAAAAAGCCTTCTTGAAATGTAGGAAATATGGGTTATCACTGAATCCTAAAAAATATTTGTTTGCTCTGGAGGAAGGCAAACTGCTGGGCCATATTGTGTCCAAACAAGGAGTGAAAATTGATCCAGCAAGGGTCGAAGCCATATAGTCAATTCCACTGCCCCGAAGTAAGAAAGATATTCAGATATTTCTTGGAAAAATTAATTTTCTGCGAAAATTTGTTCCTAATTACGCAGAGATTGTCAAGAAAATAACGGACATGTTGAAAAAGGATGCTGAGGTGAAGCGAGACAAAGAAGCGAGGGAATCTTTTCAAAGGATTAAGGAAGCTCTAAAGGAAGCACATGTGCTAATTAGTCTAGATTATTTGAAGCCATTTCAAATTTTCTCATTTGCGTCTTCCTCAACGATTGCTGTGGTGTTATTACAGAGAAATGAAGAAAAGTGTGAACAACCGGTAGCATACTTCAGTAAGGTTCTTCGAGATGCAGAATTAAAATATAATATATTGGAGAAACAAGTATATTCTCTGGTGAAAGCATTGAAAGCATTCAGGACCTATATTCTCCAGTCCCAAATTTTAGCATATGTTCCTAATTCTGCTGTAGAGGATGTTTTGGTACAGAGTGATGTCGAAGGGAAAAGAGGCAAATGGATTGCTAAAATCAAAGAATACGACCTGGATGTTAAGACAACAAAATTGATCAAAGGATTGGGACTGGCAAAATTATTAACAGAGTCAAATTTCCAAGCATTGGGAATTAATTTATTGGCACCTATAGAGGAAGTCAATGGAGAAACAGGTGATGTTCAGTTAAAGCCAATAATTAAATACAAATTCCTCTGCTCAGATCGGTACGATGATATTATTCATTATTTATTTTTTCTTTCTTGTCCTCCCTCCATAGATAGAGCTAAATACATAGCTTTAAAACTCAAATCTCAGCCTTATGTCATAGTTGAAGCAAAGCTATATTGGAAAGATCCTGCTGGTGTGTTATTGTTATGTTTGACAGAGGAGGAAGTTTCAGAAGTCATTAAGGAATATCATGAATGTTTTTGCGGGGGGCACTACACTTGGAAGGTAACTACCCATAAAATTCTCAAATCAGGTTTTTATTGGCCCTCCGTGTTTTCTGATGTATATAAAACAGTCAGAAGTTGTCAAAAATGTCAAGTGTTTGCAGAAAAGAAAAGGTTAGCTCCTTTACCTCTTCTTCCTGTTTTTGTTGAAGAACCTTTCAGACAATGGGGATTGGATTTCGTTGGAGAAATCAATCCACCATCCAGTGGGAAATTTAAGTGGATTCTTACTGCTACAGATTACTTTACAAAATGGGTAGAGGCAATCCCCTCCAGGAAGGCAAATGATTTGGTTGTTATGAAGTTTTTAGAAGAAAATATCTTTAGCAGATTTGGATGTCCAATGAAGATTGTGACAGATAATGCCCAAGTTTTCAACTCACTTAGGTTTATTAATTTCTGTCAGACTTATAATGTGATATTGTCTCATTCTACAGTTTATCATCCACAGGGAAATGGATTGGCAGAATATTCCAACAAAACATTAGTAAATTTTTTGAAGAAGATAATAAATGAAAACCAGAAGAATTGGGATTCGAAGCTAGTGTTTGCTCTGTGGGCAACAAGGATGACCATTAGGAGATCCACTGGTAAGTCACCTTATGAACTAGTATATGGTACTCCGGCATTGTTTCCCACCCAGTTGGTGAAACCTGTGATTTCCTTCCTTCAAGATGCTCAAGCAGAACCTAATGCCATGATTAGAAGAATAAATAATGTATTGGAGTTAAGTGAAAGCAGAAATAAAGTTCGAGAGAATTTGCTTACTTACCAGCAGAAAATGAAGACAATATTTGACAGGAAAGCAAAATAAATCATGTTTCAGAAGGGAGATCTGGTATTAAGGTGGGATACTCGGAAGGAAGACAAAGGGAAACACGAAAAATCCGATCCCTTGTGGTATGGTCCATTCAAAATTAGTGAAGCCAGGATGAATAATACCTTCATGATGGAAAATATTGAAGGAGAAGTAATAGGTATGCCTGTGAATGGGCAATATCTAAAGAATTATTTCCGGCACTAAGAAGATGTTTCACCATCATTGTATATATCTAGTTTTGTCATTGTACATTTTTCATCAAGCAATTTTTGACTCCATGCCCGAAGTGAAGGCACTGATCTGCAGGTTCTTAGTGTTTCGTGGAAAAAACACTATCCCCAGGTGGAGCCAGATGTTGTGGATCATCTGCATATCCTTTTCTATTTTATTTTGAAAATTGAAAAATATCAAAAAAAATCTGAAATTCCGAAAAGTATATGCTATGGTATAATGTTTTTATACTGTAGCATAAAAAAGAAGCATTTCTAAATTTCGTTGGAAATTAAGTTCATTATTAAACTTTATTTGGATGTATATTATGATTTGGTGTTTAAGCGTCGAGCAAGTCTTCGAGCAGAAGTAGCGAAGTGTTGAAGATTGTACCCGGATGATCAAATGCAGAGGCGCAAAGAGCTCGGGCATTATTGAACCAAGTGCCCCCGCAGTTGACTTGTTTGACTGCGGGGTACATCACGATCGACGGTGTGGGTTCACTGCGGGAGGTCTAGCCAAAGGTTGCTGCCGTACTCCAAGAGCATCCGCAATGACGTCATGAAGCCATGTGGACGACAGCTATAATCCACGAGAAGCCTTGTTAACGGTTTTTATTTACACGTCGGTTCAGGAATTTAATATGGGTTTGTGCAGATGTTAAATTGATCCTTATTTCATTTTCAAGTCATTTGCAATCATTTTCCCCCATTGAGCCATGTCATCGCCACCTTTCATTTCCCATTACCCTACGGTTAACTTCTGTTGTCTATTCAGCCATGGCCAAGCGAGTTTCTCTACCTGGTTCGACTGGCCACATTTCCCTCATGGACAGTGAGAAAGACATTCAAGATACCGTGTCTTCTATAAACCATCCCCTCTTTTATCATCAAGTAACCCTAAATGCCGAGAATTCCCTAGTCTTTTCTGGCATGAAGAAATTTGGTGTCCTTTCTGCATGTATCCCAAAAGCTCATTTCTTTCCCGAATTTATCTGTTGGCTGGTTTCTTCAATGTATCCTGGTAAGTGATTTATAATGAATTCGCAGGGGGAGAATGTTCTACAGGTGTCGACGGAGTTAATTCACCAAGAATTTTGCTTCCCCGAAGACGAATCACCACTTCAATTCTCAGAAAGCTCATTGGCAAGTTATTTTAAAAACCTTTCAGGAGAAGAATTTAATCAGTGTATGTTTTATTTGAGACCGAATTCAAAAGAATTTCAACCAGAAGCTGAAGAATTCAGTTTGGAGATTTTTGATGCTGAGAGTAGACCAGTCCTCAGTTGTATTGCAGAATTTCTAGGAAAAGATAATGACCATACAGTTGATAAGTCAGTATTAGGAATGTACACAATAATGATGAAACCAGGGACAGTTCTGGATGTCCCATCCTTCTGGCAAGAAATTGTCAACTCTCAGTTGATGAGCTCTTCTCTCACAGGTTACTTTAAATTCCCCTCGTTAATTGTTTATTTATTCTTATATCAAAATGTTGAAGAATTTATGAGTTTGGGGCTAAATATAGTGGATGTCAACAAACAGAAGCAGTCAGTTATATTTTGGACTGACATAGTTAGAAGAGAGGGAAATGAAGTAGGGTTGTTTGAGTTTTCTAGTCAGTACATGTCGATTGTTTATAGAGTATTGAATGGGGTTTCTCCCCCTTGTTTTCTACCAAAATCCAGGGAGTTTTTACATTTGGGACCAAGTTGCAGGTTTAGAGATTGGTTCGTGTTCAAGTAATATTCTGAGATAAGATTGTATGGAGCTAATATTGAGCCTTACAGGCTCCCAACATTTGTGCCTATGAGGATTTTTTCCCTTGAATTCATCAAACAGAGTCTTAATGTAGATCAGGTTCATTTTGTTCCCATGAAGAAAGGTCTCATGTATAAGTTGCCCATGAGTGTGGGTCCCTTCGTGGTAAATAGGAGACAAGCATTTGCTGAAGTGTCCAAGTTGTTGGAAGAGACACATCTGTTACTGCATGAGAAATGGTCATATGATCCTCATGGAGTGATTTCCCAAAGGCGAGTTGAAAATGGATATTCTGCTTTTACTCATGAAAGTAGACCCGAGCAAGAGAACCTGGCAAATCCCGGAGAAATAAATTTAGCAAAAACAAGCATTCATACACCTATCATAACTGAAAGGATAGATAAAAGAAGTAAGGATTTTTCTATTGGTTGAGATGATGAAGAACCTCGAGAGGAGAAAAGAACTAAATTGGCTGAATATCATTATTCAAATTCACCATGTTTCACCTTTCATATAAATGAAGATCAAAATGCTCCCTCTTCTCCTGGAGGTCATGAGCTTTACCAAGAAAAGGTGCCCTCAATCAAACAGTTGTTTACACAGATTGAAGAGAAGAATCAAAGAATAAAAGCTAGTGTGGAGGTTCAGGGAGAACATCACATAGCTACTAGTCAGTTTAGGTTGCTAACTATGATGGATCTCGAGAAGGATCAGTTCAGAATGGCTTTAACACATCCAACATGGATGTCTCTTGGATCTTCAAGCAGTTTTAATGTTGTAAATATAACTATGGATGTTAAAAAGATCCCACTGTTGGATAAGATGAATCTACATATGCAGACTGGGAAATTAATTGTTAATGATCTAACTAAGACCAATGCCATAGCTGTTAAAGCTGAAAATATGGTAGCAAAATTTATCAAGTAGTTCAAGTTGGAGAAGGCCAATTCAAGGGCCTTATCAGTTCAAAATGAAGAATTGAAGAATATTATCATAAAGATTGGTGTAGATACTAGTGATAAATCTGCAGTACAGAAGCTCATGAAGAACGCTGACATAGAGATATCCACCCTAAGGAAAAAGCTGAAGTTGCCTACTGCAGAGAATTCAATGGATGCAGAAGTGGCAGAGGTGGAGAAAGAGAAAGAGGAACTTCGTCAGCTATTGTTACAAAAAGATGAAGAGTTGTCTAAAGTAAAGCAGACTGCCATCTCTTTACAAAATCACATTGAGAATCATATTTGTACCTTTACTTTTCCTACAGGTGATACAGATCCCCAAGCATAGATTGCTCAACTCGACATGGAAATGAAGATGGCAGAAAGAGATCACGGGCAAGCTCAGTCAGAATTAGAAACAACCACAAAGATCATATGGGCATTAGAAAATGAAGCTGATGAGAATAAACAGAAGTTGCAGAAAGATGAAGCTGAGATTAAAGATCTCAAAGAGAAATTGAAAGGGAACATCTCACTTATAAAGGCTAAAGATATCATTTGGGGTGAAATTATCTCAGAGATGAAGTCCAATTGGAACTTCTTGAATATAGTTGCAAAGGAAAAAATCCTTCTCTCAGAACATGAAGAAGAGATGCTATCTGATAAGAAAACGACAATTAAAAGAGCCAATTGGGCTAGGAAGTTCATAGACTTTATCAATTCCAAGTCAGATGAGGAATTAGAAGACATGGGAATACAAGATAGATATTTTTATGCTGTGGAGGTTAATAAGATGATAATTAGAAATTATCTTCGGAGAGTTGCAGAAAAAAGGCTACTAGAAATCAAAGAGATGGTGAGGAAGTTTGATATATCATTTGATAAATTGACCAGGACAGGTTTACCTTCATGTTGGACAGAGAAAGGAAATATTTTGATATGGAAATTTTATGAAGACTCATTAGTATTGGCAAAAAGCAAGGCGGATAACAGGCATGAAAAGACGCAGATCTTAAAAGGGGAAACAATGTTTAATTTCTTGCAAAGACATTTAAATTTTTTATGGATGGTGAAGACTCTCTTCACAGAAATACCTACACACAGTCAGATTGTTGCATTGAAATTGGAATATCATAGTTTCAAAAATTCTTCAATAACCCAAAGTGATATATGGAAAAAGTGAAAAACATTCTCAATGGACTCAACAAAAGGAATTCCAGCATCTCAACAAAAAGTAGCTGTTGATTCAGCAACCGTATCAGAAGCGGCTGTTCTTATAGATTAGGAATTTTCTATTTCCTGCTATGTTGTTTTCTTAAATCATGTAAATTGTAATAGGACCTTTTTGAGGCATGTACCTCTGTAGCTTCAAGTAGTTAAAGAAGTTAGAATTAGTTTCATTACTGAAAACTATTTTGTTATTTTGTATTTAAAGAGAATTCCTAGAGGAAAAAGGTTCCAAGTTTTTGAACCTTGAAGCCAAATTTTTGTACTGAAGAATAGAAAATCAATGAAAGAAGTATGAAAGTTTCTATCATTCTGTTTATGCTGAAAAGTTATTTTGTTTACACTGTGTTTTCATATCTGTGATTGAAATAGAGTAATTTGAGCAGCAGGTCTCTTTATACATGTGTATTTAAGAGTTAAACAAACCTTAATGTGCACTCCTCTGTTTTAGCTTTACCTCTACTTAATTCTTCAGGGTTTTAAAATTATAGATTCTGTTTGAAACAACATATAAAATTTAAATCCTCTCCTCTTTTTCTTTTGTTCATTCATTTCAGCATAAGTGGAATATAGCATTGCAGAAGATACATGGATTTGATATTTAAGGTTACATAATCAATGTTTAAGGGTTTATAAGACAGGGACGGATGTATATTTAATGACATAATTAGATAATGTCTTAAGCACAGATTCCTTATCACAGCTAAGGAATTGTTTCTTAAGGTATAACATTAATTGGCGTCATTGCCGGGGACGAAGATTCGAAGATTTTCCCTGGGTTTTATTTGACGTTTCCTCTGGTTGTTAAAAGAGGAGGAAATAATAAGCTGTGTTTGTTTTAAAATAGCTTTGGCTCCTAAGAGACCCCACACGAGGTCGGATACCTCTCAGCAAAGAGTTCCTATTTTTTCTGATCTTGAGAAACTTGTTTCAAAGAAGGGCCAGAAACCAAAAATATTTGATACGCCAGACGCTACACTGCTCGCACCAGGCAACAGTTCACGCACTTTCTCATCTAAGGGTGTTTCCAAGAAACTCGTTTTTTCGGAAAAATAATCCTCACCATCACCCATTAATTTCCAAGAACCTACATTAGAAGAGCAATCTTTGGAGTTTGTGTCTTTCCCTCTTAAAGATGCTCAATCTCGTTCAGTTGCCAGCTCTTTTGCAATCATTCATACACCAATACCTATATCAGTTGTTCCACTTCATTCACCCCCACCTACAACTGGTACTCATTTTACCCCTACTCAAGGAGCAGTAAACCAAGGCATAAACATGGTGGCCCATGATTTCTTGATGAATAGATATGCACCATTAAATCTACCCCAGCCACTGAATGCAATGCCTCAGGAGTATCTTAAATTAATCCCTAGATTTACTGGTGAAGATGAAATAACTGCAGAACAACACTTGCCCTTGTTCTGCACATTTGCTGAGAATTTAAATGTTGAGAATTTAGATGTTGTAATGAGACTTTTTGTTCAGTCTCTAAATGGAGAGGCAAGGAAATGGTTTAAAGGATTGCCTAATGGTTCAATAAATGATTGGGATGGACTAGAAAGACGCTTCATCGAGAGATGGGGTGAAAAAAGGGACCATGGTTATTCTTTGACAGAATTCAATGCAATAAAGAAGAAATCTGATGAAAATATGAATGATTTTGTGAAAATATTTAAAAAATTGCACAATAGTTTGCCTTTGGAAATGAAACCCCCTCCTATTGGATCAAGGGTCGTTTTTGCTGGTGCATTCGAACTAGATTTCAGTTTCACATTGAGAGAAAGAAGGTTTTCTACTTTGGAGCAGATTCAAACTAATGCTTTGGAGATTGAGGCTAATATGTCCACTGTTGGTAAAGTTCAAGATAAGGGAAAAGCTAAGGAAGAAGCTTCATCTCAAGATCAGAGAATTGACGATATGACTAGAGTCATAAAAAATTTGTCTAACAAATTGGTGAAGTTGGAAATAGATAATAATAAGCCTGCAAGACAAAGTAGAGGGGTTTTTAATCCTCAATTTAAAAAACAGCCCCTGCAGATTCTGCAAAGAGAAAAGAAAGATCAAGATTAGGTGCAAGCACCTTTGTATATAGAAGCAGCTCCCATCCCGTTCAGCAGATGATGATGATGAGAAAGAAGATGATGCTCGAATTTCTGCTATCTACTTGGAAGATGATGAAACAGAAGAAGAAACCGAGGAATAAAGAGGGGAAGAAAATGGAGAAAATGATCTTTCATTCGATCAGGAAGAGATGGATGATTATTGTAAACAATTTACAGATTTCATGCAATCAGAATTACATAAAAAAATACAATTTGAGGTCAAAGAAGAGGTTGAGAACTCAAAATGATGAGGAAAAAGAATCAGAATCAACACCTGCTCCAATGGTGACTCCATCACAGGAAAAACCAGATTAAGAAGTCAGATAAGGGGAAGCAGCCCGTGAATGAAGAAAAAGAGAAGGAAAAACAGCCAGCCGAGGCTTCTCAAACAAAAGGTAAAGATCCTAATATTTTGGAGAAAGTTGTTACTATTTCTAATCAAAGTATAAATTCCAAGAAAGATCAAGAAGAACCTGAAAAGTTGACAAAACAAAATCAGACTTTCAGTTTTTCGAAAGAGTTGCAAAAAGTGAAAATTCAAATACCTCTTCTTGAGTTAATCAAAACACCTAGTTATAAGAAGGAGATTGCAGAATTTATCAATTTGTCTCAGTCTGATGAAGTGGGTGATATAGTAAATCTGCAAGAAGAAAAACCAGTGGTTACTTTTGGACCTCATGTTGAAGAGGTAGATTCATCTGTCCCTCCATTTTATATATCACTTCTATTACATGATTTTGTTTTTCATAATTGTATGCTAGATTCTGGCACATCCCACAATCTGATGCCATTGTGTGTGATGAAAGAGTTAAATTTACAAATCACTAATCCATACAGAGACCTTTATTCTTTTGATTCAAAAAGGGTGAAGTGTGTGGGTCTTATTAAGGATATGGTTGTTTCATTGGCTCAAATCCCAGCCAAGATCATTATGATGGATGTGGTAGTAGCAAATATTCCAGCCAGATTTGGTATGTTATTATCTAGATCTTGGGGGGGAAATCTTGGAGGAGTTTTGAAGTTAGATTTTACATATGCCATCATTCCTGTTTTTAATGGGGAAGAAAGGAGGTTGTATAGAGAAACTAGATTTCAAAAAACTGCTACCAAGAAGGATGGAGGTAATTCACTTATTTGTGGCCAAGAGAAGGATGACCTCTCTTGTTTCATGCTGCATGAAGATGCAGAATTTGCTGAAGAGTCACAAGGGAAGCTCCCTTCAGCCATTGTACATAAGGAGCTACATTCAAACAAACTTTGGAAGTGTTATTTCGATTGTGTGTCTTCTAAAGAAGGCAATAGAGCTGGTTTCATTTTTGTATCTCCAGAAGGTAACCTTGTACCTTTCTCTTTTAAGTTAGAGTTTGAATCCACCAATAATGTAGCTGAATATGAAGCACTAATCATTAGTCTGCAGACAGCTAAGAAAATGGGAATTTAGTCTATGACCGTGTTTGGTGATTCAGAATTAATCATAAGACAAATCAAGAATTTGTGTCAAACTAAACATCCCAGGCTAAGAACAAATAGGAATGAGGTATGGGATTTAATTGAAAACTACTTTGCAGCTTTCAACCTATAGTTTATCCCAAGATAAGAGAACAGAATGGCTGATTCTTTAGCAGTTGTAGCTAGTACATTCAAACCTCCAATTAATCCCAGACTAAGATATGAAATTGAGATAAGACACAGGCCTTTGATTCCTGACAATGTCAAACATTGGCAGGTTTTTGAGGATGATGAACAGATTAAGCAATTTTTGTTGATGATTGAAGATTTTGAAGATCATCAGATTGATGTGGAAACTGATGAAAATAACTTGGCTGAGATGTCTAAGACTCTGAAAAAGAAGATTGGTGATCAACAGATTATTCAATTGAAAGACAATATTTTACCAAAGGGTTTGGTACCTCTCGAAAGACTGTTTGATGCTAATGATGTGGCAGTGAACCAGAAAAAGGCACATCAGAATGAGGATGTCGATGATTGTAATTTGGGAACTGAATATGAGCCTAAAATGGTCAAATTATTCAAAGGTGTTCCGGAGGACTACAAACAAAGATACATAGATCTGTTCAAACAATTTGAGGATGTATTTTCTTGGTCGTATGATGATTTGAAGACTTATGATAATAATATCATTCAGCATAAAATCCCATTGAAGGAGGGAGTCAAACCGCATAGACAGAAACTCAGACAAATCAATCCGTTGTTGTTGGCCCCGATTGAAAAGGAGGTAAAGAAATTGCTGCAGGCTAAAATAATTTTTCCCCTCAGATATTCAGATTGGGTGTCCAATCTTGTACTAGTTAGAAAGAAAAATGGAGAGATAAGGCTGTGCGTGGATTTCAGGAACTTAAATAGGGCTTCATTGAAAGATAATTATCCTTTGCTGAAGATGGATTTTGTCTTGCAAAAAGTGACTGGAGCTAGTAGATTATCTATGGTAGATGGTTTTTCATTGTATAATCAAGTTGCTGTGGAAAAGGAAGATCAAAAGAAAACTGCTTTCACTACACCCTGGGGAACATTCATGTATGTTAGGATGCCATTTGGCCTAATGAATGCAGGGGCCACATTTCAAAGAGAAATGGATATTGCATTTGTGGGAGATAAGTTTGTGGTTATTTATCTGGATGATGTCACAATTTTTTCAAACTCTGATGATGAACATCTAGAGAATTTGCAAAAAGCCTTCTTGAAATGTAAGAAATATGGGTTATCGTTGAATCCTAAAAAATCTTTGTTTTCTCTGGAGGAAGGAAAATTGCTGGGCCATATTGTGTCCAAAAAATGAGTTAAGATTGATACATCAAGGGTCGAAGCCATACAGTCAATTCCACTGCCCCGAAGTAAGAAAGATATTCATAGATTTCTTGGAAAAATTAATTTTCTGCGAAGATTTGTTCCTAATTACGCAGAGATTGTTAAGAAAATAATAGACATGTTGAAAAAGGATGCTGAGGTGAAGTGGGACAAAGAAACGAGGGAATATTTTCAAAGGATTAAGGAAGCTCTAAAGGAAGCACCTGTGCTAATTAGTCCAGATTATTTGAAGCCATTTCAAATTTTCTCATTTGCGTCTTCCTCAACGATTGCTGCGGTGTTATTACAGAGAAATGAAGAAAAGTGTGAACAACCGGTAGCATACTTCAGTAAGGTTCTCCGAGATGCAGAATTAAAATATAATATATTGGAGAAACAAGTATATGCTCTGGTGAAAGCATTTAAAGCATTCAGGACCTATATTCTCCAGTCCCAAATTTTAGCATATGTTCCTAATTCTGCTGTAAAGGTTGTTTTGGTACAGAGCGATGTCGAAGGGAAAAGAGGCAAATGGATTGCTAAAATCAAAGAATACGACCTGGATGTTAAGACAACAAAATTGATCAAAGAATTGGGACTGGCCAAATTATTAACAGAGTCAAATTTCCAAGCATTGGGAATTAATTTATTGGCACCTGTAGAGGAAGTCGATGGAGAAACAGGTGATGTTTAGTCAAGCCAGCAATTAAATACAAATTCCTCTTCTCAAATTGGTACAACGATATTATTCATTATTTATGCTTTCTTTCTTGTCCTCCTTTCGTAGATAGAGATAAATACAGAGCTTTAAAACTCAAAGCCTAGCCTTATGTCATAGTTGAAGCAAAGCTATATTGGAAAGATCTTGCTGGTGTGTTATTGTTATGTTTGACAGATGAGGAAGTTTCAAAAGTGATTAAGGAATATCATGAATGTTTGTGCGGGGGGCACTACACTTGGAAGGTAACTACCCATAAAATTCTCAAATCAGGTTTTTATTGGCCCTCCGTGTTTTCTGATGTATATAAAACAGTCAGAAGTTGTCAAAAATGTCAGGTGTTTGCAGAAAAGAAAAGGTTAGCTCCTTTAGCTCTTCTTCCTGTTTTTGTTGAAGAACCTTTCAGACAATGGGGATTCGATTTCATTGGGAAAGAAATCCACCATCCAGTGGGAAATTTAAGTAGATTCTTACTACTACAGATTACTTTACAAAATGGGTAGAGGCAATCCCCTCCAGGAAGGAAAATGATTTGGTTGTTATGAAGTTTTTAGAAGAAAACATCTTTAGCAGATTTAGATGTCCAGTGAAGATTGTGACAGATAATGCCCAAGTTTTCAACTCACTCAGATTTATTAATTTCTGTCAGACTTATAATGTGATATTGTCTCATTCTACAGCTTATCATCCACAGGGAAATGGATTGACAGAATCTTCCAACAAAATATTAATAACATTTTTGAAGAAGACAATAAATGAAAACCATAAGAATTGGGATTCGAAGCTAGTGTTTGCTCTGTGGGCAACAAGGATGACCACTAGGAGATCCACTGGTAAGTCACCTTATGAACTAGTATATGGTACTCAGGCATTGTTTCCCACCCAGTTGGTGAAACCTGTGATTTCCTTCCTTCAAGATGCTCAAGCAGAACCTAATGCCATGATTAGAAGAATAAATAATGTATTGGAGTTAAGTGAAAGCAGAAATAAAGTTTGAGAGAATTTGCTTACTTACCAGCAGAAAATGAAGACAATATTTGACAGGAAAGCAAAATAAATCATGTTTCAGAAGGGAGATCTGGTATTAAGGTGGGATACTCGAAAGGAAGACAAAGGGAAACACGGCAAATTCGATCCCTTGTGGTATGGTCCATTCAAAATTAGTGAAGCCAGGATGAATAATACCTTCATGCTGGAAAATATTGAAGGAGAAGTAATAGATATGCCTGTGAATGGGAAATATCTAAAGCATTATTTCCGGCACTAAGAAGCTGTTTCACCATCATTGTATATATTTGGTTTTGTCATTGTACATTTTTCATCAAGCAATTTTTTACTCCATGCCCGAAGTGAAGGCACTGATCTGCAGGTTCTTAGTGTTTAGTGGAAAAAACACTATCCCCAGGTGGAGCCAGATGTTGTGGATCATCTGCATATCCTTTTCTATTTTATTTTGAAAATTGAAAAATATAAAAAAAAATCTGAAATTCCGAAAAGTATATGCTATGGTATAATGTTTTTATACTGTAGCATAAAAAAGAAGCATGTCTAAAGTTCGTTGCAAATTAAGTTCATTATTAAACTTTATTTGGATGTATATTATGATTTGGTGTTTAAGCGTCGAGTAAGTCTCTGAGCGGAAGTAGCGAAGTGTTGAAGATTGTACCCGGATGATCAAATGCGAAGGCGCAAAGAGCTCGGGCATTATTGAACCAAGTGCCTCGGCAGTTGACTTGTTTGACTGCGGGGTACATCACGATCGAAGGTGTGGGTTCACTGCGGGGGGTCTAGCCAAAGGTTGCTGCCGTACTCCAAGAGCATCCACGATGACGTCATGAAGCCATGTGGATGACAGCTGTAATCCACGAGAAGCCTTGTCAACGATTTTTATTTACACATAAGTTCAGGCATTTAATATGGGTTTGTGCAGCTATTAAATTGATCCTTATTTCCTTTTCAAGTCATTTGCAATCATCTTCCCCCATTGAGCCGTGTCATCGCCACCTTTCATTCCCCATTACCCTACGGTTAACTTCTGTTGTCTGTTCAGCCAAGGGCAAGCGAGTTTCTCCACCTAGTTTGACTGGCCACATTTCCATCATGGAAAGTGAGCAAGACATTCAAGATACCGTGTCTTTTGTAAACCATCCCTTCTTTTATCATCAAGTAACCCTAAATGCTGAGAATTCACCAGTCTTTTCTGCCATGAAGAAATCTGGTGTCCTGTCTGCATGTATCCGAAAAGTTCATTTCTTTCCCAAATTTATCTGTTGGCTGGTTTCTTCAATGTATCCTGGTAAGTGATTTATAATGAATTCGTAGGGGGAGAATGTTCTACAGGTGTCGACGCAGTTAATTCGCGAAGCATTTTTCTTCCCCGAAGACGAATCACCACTTCAATTCTTAGAAAGCTCACTAGCAAGTTATTTTGAAAACCTTTCGGGAGAAGAATTTAATCAGTGTATGTTTTATTTGAGACCGAATTCAAAAGAATTTCAACCAGAAGCTGAAGAATTCAGTTTGGAGATTTTTGATTCTAAGAGTAGACCAGTCCTGAGTTGTATTGCAGAAATTCTGGGAAAAGATAATGACCATACAGTTGATAAGTCAGTATTAGGAATGTACGCAATAATGATGAAACCAGGGACAGTTCTAGACGTCCCATCCTTCTGGCAAGAAATTGTCAACTCTCAGTTGATGAGATTTTCTCTCACAGGTTAATTTAAATTCCCCTCATTAATTGTTTATTTATTCTTATATCAAAATGTTGAAGAATATATGAGTTTGGGGCTAAATATAGTGGATTTCAACAAACAGAAGCAGTCAGTTATATTTTGGACTGACATAGTTAGAAGAGAGGGAAATGAAGCAGGGTTGTTTGATTTTGCAAGTCAGTACATGTCGATTGTTTATAAAGTATTGAATGGGGTTTCTCCCCCTTGTTTTCTACCAAAATACAGGGAGTTTTTACATTTGGGACCAAGGTGCAGGTTTAAGGATTGGTTCATGTTCGAGGAATATTCTGAGATAAGATTGTATGGAGCTAATATTGAGCCTTACAGGCTCCCAACATTTGTGCCTATGAGGCTTTTTGCCCTTGAATTCATAAGACAGAGTCTCAATGTAGATCAGGTGCATTTTGTTCCCATGAAGAAAGGTCTCATGTATAAGTTGCCCATGAGTGTGGGTCCCTTCGTGGTAAATACGAGACAAGCAGTTACTGAAGTGTCCAAGTTGTTGGAAGAGACACATCTGTTACTGGGTGAGAAACGGTCATATGATCCTCATGGAGTGATTTCCCAAAGGCGAGTTGAAAATGGATATTTGGCTTTTACTCATGAAAGCAGACCCGAGCAAGAGAAGCTGGCGAATCCTGGAGAAATAAATTCAGCAAAAACAAGCATTCAGACACATATCATAACTGAAAGGATAAATAAAAGAAGTAAGGATTTTGATGCTGGGTTAGATGATGAAGAACCTCGAGAGGATAAAAGAACTAAATTGGATGAAGATCATTCTTCAAATTCACCAGGTTTCACCTTCCATATAAATGAAGAGAAAAATGCTCCCTCTTCTGCTGGAGGTCATGAGCTTTACCAAGAAAATGTGCCCTCAATCAAACAGGTGTTTACACAGATTAAAGAGAAGAATCAAAGAATAAAATCTAGTGTGGAGGTTCAGGCAGAACATCACATAGCTACTAGTCAGTCTAGGTTGCTAACTATGATGGATCTCGAGAAGGATCGGTTCAGAATGGCTTTAACACATCCAACAGGGATGTCTCTTGGATCTTTAGGCAGTTTTAATGCTGTAAATATAACTATGGATGTTAAAAAGATCCCACTATTGGATAAGATGAATCTACATATGCAGACTGGGAAATTAATTGTTAATGATCTAACTAAGACCAATGCCACAACTATTAAAAATGAAAATATGTTAGCAAAAGTTATCAAGCAGTTCAAGTTGGAGAAGGCCAATTCAAGGGCCTTATCATTTCAAAATGAAGAATTGAAGAATATTATCATAAAGATTGGTGTAGATCCTAGTGATAAATCTGCAGTACAGAAGCTCATGAAGAACGCTGACATAGAGATATCCACCCTGAGGAAAAAGCTGAAGTTGCCTGCTGCAGAGCATTCAATGGCTGCGGAAGTGGCAGAGGTGGAGAAAGAGAAAGAGAAACTTCGTCAGCTATTGTTACAAAAAGATGAAGATTTGTCTAAAGTAAAGCAGACTGCCATCTCTTTACAAAATCACATTGAGAATCATACTTATACCTTTACTTTTCCTACAGGTGATATAGATCCCCAAGCATAGATTGGTCAACTCGACATGGAAATGAAGATGGCAAAAAGAGATCGCAGGCAAGTTCAGTCAGAACTAGAAACAACCACAAAGATGATACGGTCATTAGAAAATGAACCTGATCAGAATAAACAGAAGTTGAAGAAAGCTGAAGCTGAGATTAAAGATCTCAAAGAGAAATTGAAAGGGAACATCTCACTTATAAAGGCTAAAGATATCATTTGGGGTGAAATTATCTCAGAGATGAAGTCCAATTGGAACTTCTTGAATATAGTTGCAAAGGAAAAAATCCTTCTGTTAGAACATGAAGAAGAGATGCTATCTGATAAGAAAACGACAATTAAAATAGCCAATTGGGCTAGGAAGTTCATAGACTTTATCAATTCCAAGTCATATGAGGAATTAGAAGACATGGGAATACAAGATAGATATTTTTATGCTGTGGAGGTTAATAAGATGATAATTAGAAATGATCTTTGGAGAGTTGCAGAAAAAAGGCTACTAGAAATCAAAGAGATAGTGAGGAAGTTTGATATATCATTTGATAAATTGACCAGGACAGGTTTACCTTCATGTTGGACAGAGAAAGGAAATATTCTGATATGGAAATTTATGAAGACTCATTAGTATTGGAAAAAATCAAGGCGGATAACAGGCATGAAAAGACGCGGATCTTAAAAGGGGATACGATGTTTAATTTCTTGCAAAGACATTTCAATTTTTTATGGATGGTGAAGACTCTCTTCACAGAAATACCTACACACAGTCAGATTTTTGCATTCAAATTGGAATATCACAGTTTCAAAAATTCTTCAATAACCCAAAGTAAGATATGGAAAAAGTGCAAAACATTCTCAATGGACTCAGCAAAAGGAATTCCAGCATCTCAACAAAAAGTAGCCGTTGATTCAGCAACCGTATCAGAAGCAGCTGTTCTTATAGATTAGGAATTTTCTATTTCCTGCTATGTTGTTTTCTTAAAATCATGTAAATTGTAATAGGACCTTTTTGAGGCATGTACCTCTGTAACTGCAAGTAGTTAAAGAAGTTAGAATTAGTTTCATTTCTGAAAAATGTTTTGTTATTTCGTATTTAAAGAGAATTCCAAGAAGGAAAAAGGATCCGAGTTTTTGAACCTTGAAGCCAAATTTTTGTACTGAAGAATAGAAAATCAATGAAAGAAGTATGGAAGTTTCTGTCATTCTATTTATGCTGAAAAGTTATCCTGTTTACACTGTGTTTTCATATCTGTGATTGAAATAGAGTAATTTGAGCAGTAGGACTCTTTATACATGTGCATTTAAGATTTAAACAAACCTTAATGTGCACTCCTCTATTTTAGCTTTACCTATACTTAATTCTTCAGGGTTTTAAAATGATAGATTCTGTTTGAAACAACATATCAAATTTAAATCCTCTCCTCTTTTTCTTTCGTTCATTCATTTCAACATAAGTGGAATATAGCATTGCAGAACATACATGGATTTGATATTTAAGGTTACATAATCAATGTTTAAGGGTTTATAATATAGGGACAGATGTATATTCAGTGACATAATTAGATAATGTCTTAAGCACGGATTCCTTATCACAGCTAAGGAATTGTTTCTTAAGGTACAACAATACCCACCTTTTTCCGCACCTTAGGCATTACTGCGCCTCTTTGGAGGTAGTTCAAGAGTACAATATTGAAAAAAACTAGTCCGCCTCTTCTGTCCTTGCGTAGTATGCTTTAGGCCAACTTGAGGATACTTTTGCCCTGTTGTAGCCACTAGAACGCCCCCCAAAATTTTGGGTATATTCGAAATTTCGTGTCCCCCTCTGCTCGTTGGTCATTTAGGTCTTTCACCTAACCTGCAGTCAGTGACATCCCAACGACCTATCCCCAACCCCTCATGAGCTTTCTCACCATCATGATCAGATGTTGTTGCAGCAATCACACCTATGTGGGAGGGATCATCATGTATACCCTCGAATAAAAGCTTTTCTATTTTGTACTTTAGGAGCCCTTCACCTTAGATCATTGGAATTTTTGGTCTCATGTAAATTATGTGGGGGAATCATTCTCCAAAAGGTAACTGAAACTAATTGATATTATAATGTTACATGCAGGTGATCCCACAAACGATATACCAAAAAATTTCGCCATCGCGTTGGGAGAAAGAAATTGGAACCCAAACTAACAAGAGCACAATAGTTAGAGGAATTGTCAATCACGGTTAAGTCACGCCCTTCCGGATAGGCATCTTCATTCTTAGAGGAAGGTTACATAATTCAAATAGATATATATTTATTAAAGCAAGTGGTGATTGCAATGTGGTAGCTCTTCTTGCTGCATATGTGATAGTGGTGATCATGGTGATGTTGAATACAATGTTCTTATTAATACTGGTTGCGATCAATGTTTGGAAAGATTATTTATCGGTAGTTTTGTATCCTATACCCATATCATCCACATTTATCCTCCTTTGGTGGGTCATTTTTGCGGAAAATGTAGAGTCTTTACAAAAGGAAATTACATTAACAATCATCAGTGCATCGCTCAAAGACGGATAGAGTGATTTTTTCCAGTATCCGAGGGGTGACTGATTTGTGCATCAAAGGGATTATAGCATGAACATGTGTATCAAATTCGGTATAGTGAAGCTAAGAGGGAACACCAAATAAACTATCTTCCAAAGTTGTGCAATTCGCATAGGAAGCATAGTAAAAGGGCTGGCGCATTCCAAAAGAGATGTATAAGTGACCAAGAAGGCGAAAATCGCAATTTGGTTCGATTTTTAAAACGTACACATTTCAAAAGGCAATATATTGTTCAGTGGGAGATTGCATTTTAAAGAGCGGTCACATACCTACCAAAGCCATGCATTCCAAAGCATCTTGAAAAGTCATGGGTTACCAAGGAATGGTTTTGTCTCCATAAAGAGCGCCCTATCAACCACCCAAAGGCCCACACAGCATGAAATCTTAAGCGATTCGCAACATATACATATGCGTTATGGAAGTTTTTAATTAGGAGGGAAAGGGGCCCTATATAAAGACGCATTTGAGCTTCTCAGAGGTAAAACCGGAGCGTACATCCCACATAAATGTATTTGAGACTGCATGCAGTGTGTTTTCAATTGCAGGCTCATGCATGAATGAGAAGCTCACCACAAAAGCAGAATACTGATAATAGGTTCATAGAAAGAGCATTAACAAAACACATGTCGACATGGTATTGGCTTGCTGACCCTTACTTTTTGGGGCAGATAAATCATTTCACTTATTCTGAATCCATCGAAATAGTTAAGCATCCTCCACATACGTCATTGTAAGCACAATCTCTACATTGCGGAAACTCAAGCACTTTGAATTATGGAATCACTGTGTCAGCATAATTATAAGTTGGTCGGAGGCTGGAGTTAGTCGATATCGCATAGTCGCCCGTGATGGAATACAAAAGGGAATCGTGAGGCCATGGACAACCTGGTTTCTACCACCTCATAAGAAAAGTTCTAAGGGGTGCGCCGTATGGAAGGCATTTAAACGAGGCGTCATCCATCTCTTCAGAGCAAGATTCAGACGTTCTGTGGACCCATGCAAGGATTCAACGTAAGTCTGTCAAAATCCACATGTCTAGAAGCAACCAGGTCACAAAAGAAGTCAATACATGCACAAATGAAAGGCTGAGAGGTGTTGCCATGTTAAGTGTACACCAGATCCGCAAAATCGTTGTCGATAGAACCAAGCAGTCAGTACATGAAGGCCCTCACTGCACTGAAAGACTACAGAGAGCAACTTTGCCACATCGCACACGCCTTATTTATCGCCAGTAGAATTCTTTTCTTGAAGCGCTGGCATGAAATGAATATGTATGCGCTGCAACTGCTACCATGACCATCGAAGGCTCGTAAGGGAAGGAGGAGACCCATTTCGTCATCCAAAACGCGATTGCATCCAAGACACAATGGGTCGCCAGGTTGCGAAATGGGCAGGGCGAAGGAAGATGTGACCAGATTAAAATCATGACCCTGCGACCTGTTGAGGTCACATCCCACATCAAAAGCGTAATCACGCAACCCCCAAATGAGTCGCAGCTTCTCTCAGTCGCAAGTCTAGGCCATTAACGTGAAATGCGACTTAGCAGAATCTGCGACCATGCGACCTCCATGGTTGCCAAGTCGCAAGGTCAGACACCAGCAAATCTGGGACCAGGCGCGACACAACCATTACTTAAGCAAGGATGGGTGTGGGCGAAGCCATCGGGTGATTGCCTTGTAGGGTGTAATAAATTGTTTTAGAAAGAACGTGGATATATTACACCCAGCGCATCATAGAATCGAATAGCATGCCTCAACGGATGCTTTACTTTCGACAAATTCCAGAAAGGAGTGTGAGGATATATCGGCATGTCCCTAACGTAGGCGTTACCTTTGGAAACTTCCAGAAAGCATGTGAGGATATAGTGATAAATCAAGAATCATCGCATAAAATTATATATTTCTAATGGGAGTATGGGATCTTCCTAAATCAACTAATAGACATATCATTTTCTTCCATGTACTTCCGAGGGATTGAGATTCCTTTCAGCTGGGACTCTTAGAGAAAAAATCCATGGGAATTGAGTGAACGATGAAAATATGATCCAGCGGTGACAACCATCTACTATTGAAGATAGTAAATCTCAGAAGCTTTATCGCTTAATATGATTCGATTGCAAGGGATTCGAACCTGTTAGTTTGTATTTCAAAGATGATAGACGGGCAGCAAAGTTTGTTTCTGAAAAGAATAGCCCATCGAAGGTAGCGCGCATGTGTTCTCATCGCTACTCTACAAGCAAGTAAAAGTGAAAAGAGGTGTTACGGTGGAGGGGACCAGGTAAAGGAATGGCTATTCCTTGGAGCAAGAAGGGTTTACTGACTAATCAAATGTGACACAGGCCATAAACTTTCATGAATTCCCCAGGAGGAATCTTCATGAGGAGCAAGTTTGGTATAAGCATACATGAGTTTCTCATTCATCTTTATGCAAGACAGGGCTATGCAGGGGTCCAAATTTTTCATTTTTACTTGTTAAGTAAATGAAAATCTTAACATTATTATTCAATCAATGAAGACATGTAACCTAAGTTATGTGACTGCAGGTGGAAGCTGTTGGTTTGCACGATGAGCTTTCCCCAGCAAGAAAAAGAGCCTGTTTTCGAAGCAAGGAATGTGAAATAAGGAATACTGCTATAAAATCTAGAGATCACCAAAAGAAGGCTGCAAGTCGCAGATCTTCTTGAGGTCACAGGTCGCAGATATTAGCAAGTCGCAGGTCGCGGATTGTTCAAGGTCGCAGGTTGCAACAGTGGCCAAGGTCGCAGGTCACGGATTGTTCTAGGTCGCAAGTTGCGAAATCAGTGAAGTCATAGATCCTAGCAGGTCGCCGGGTTGCATAGTCGCACTCCTTGTTAAAATATCGATAGCGTGACCCAGCAACTGGGTCGCAAGGCCGCATAACCTAAGCAGGTTACAGGTCGTGGATTTCCTCAGGTCGCAGGTTGCAGATTGCTGAGGGTCGCATGTCACAAAATATAGTCAAGTCGTAGGTCACAATAGTGGCTCAGGTTGCAAGTCGCAGAATAGACTGGGTCGCAAGGCAGCCCAACAGTCGGGAAGACAAAAAGTCAGGGAGCCCAAAAGGGCGAGTTTTTCTCTATAAATACCACCTTCGGGAACTTGTAAATGATCTTTTGTTTGGGACTCGAGCTGAGTACATTGTATTACTAGAAGATTATACATTTGAGCATGAATACAAGAATTTTGAAAAATCCCTTTGTGGATCTGGAGTTGACATATGTATGAGCACTATTGAGTATTATATTTTCAGTTTCTGAACATCTTTCGATTAAGGGAACTGTATCTTCAATTCATATCACAATTGCATAACAATTTGTTGAGTATGTTAATGGTGGTTGAGTTTATTACACTTTCTTAAAAAATGTTGATGACTTTTTTTATTAGCATTTGTGTTATCATTTAAAAATTTTAGGAAGTGAAGGGTGTTCTTTCCATAAGGAATTGTTTCTTTTGTGGTTAGAACAGTTTACAAGCATGACCCGAATGATGTGTTGTTAACAACACTTCCTTTGGTACTTATGCTTTATTATTTCCTCTTGCTACTCATAGTGTTATATGCACATTTAATGCATCAATCATATGTCTTGTATCATTTTATTAAGTGTGTATCCAGTGGTTTATAGAGTTTAAGCGAGACCCAGAGAAAGGAGAAATCAGTGGTAGCCGGATCCACACCCCGGAAGGGATCCCTATTCCAAACGGTTCAAGGTCTAATTGGGAATTTTTACCAGGGAGATCCCCTACTGTTGGCCAGAAAAATTTTCCCGTCAACATTCCCCCATTTCCATTCCCCCTCCTAATGTCGAGATGACAGAGTCTTCGACCACTATCCTCTAACTGTCATCATCCATGAGAACCATGGTGGAAGATCCCTCTGGGACTTCCACTTCTGTTTCACTTGACCTCCCTTCATCGATCACCCTGGGATCAACATCAGTGGATCCATTATCTGCTTTTTCTTCCTTCAACCCCCGTGATGATGTGCATGTGAACCTTTCTTCTCATGATGATGAGTCAGGTAGCTTTGTCGCATCATGTGGTTACCCTTTCACCAGTCACCTCATATTTTACTGTGATGAAGACATCATGGAAGCCTTTTCCACCCTTGAATTCATCTTTCCAACCCATAAGAGGAATGGCACCATCCATGTCTATGGTGAGTTTCGCGACCTAAGCACAAGATTCCCCCAAGGCAGATCCCACACGCCACCTTTCGGTCGGTTTGTGGGTGGTAAACATCCTACCCAGAGCACTCACTCTAGCAATGTTTGTTTGATTTCTACCTTGCGTTCGAGATGCCAACATTTTTCATCATCCTCTCATTTGTTGTCTTATGGCACGTTTTAGATGGATCGCCCGTCCACAACATATATCGGTTATACTGATGGTGCAAGTCGCTACTCTTGGAATCTAGCCTTGGCAGGATGGGCTATTTTTACCCCCTTACATTCTCTTGTTCTTTCTAACGACGTATGCATTGGTACTGCCACCAATAACCAGGCTGAGTATGATGCAATGCAAGTTTTATTAGTTGATTCCATTTCCCATCGCATCATTGACCTTCATGTTCGTTTAGATTCCCCGCTTCTTTTCATGCAATTAAATGGTGTCTTTCATGTGCATAATCCTGTCCCGTTTAGAAGATATTTATGAGTGAAGCTTTTGATTCGTGAATTTGAAATAATTACATTCAGTCATGTACCTAGAGCACAAAATCACTATGTAGATAACATTGCAAATAATATTCTAGATTGGAATTTATCACACGCATTTCACACAAGACAATAACAATATACCATAAAATGATGCATATCCATTATATGTGTCATTCAAAATGTTTTAGAGTCCATCAACTCTGATACATATGACATGCCCATAGCATGTTACAAAAACTCTAAACTAGGGGCACTGCATGCCCCTACATCTAATCACTATCTGGAGGATCTCGGGCCAATGGCTTGACTCCGGCAGCTCGTAGATCTCGCATCCCCTGTCCAGCTATCGAAATGCGCCGCATGACCCCTTGCCACTATGAGGGTAGACCAATATATGGCTCTATGTACTGGTCATCCAAGTCTTGCCAGCTGCACTCTAAAACACCAGTCAATAGCCTCTCACATCTACAATGGATGTCTTCTAGGAGGGCCACTACATCCTCATATTGCGGTGCCCTCGACCCACTAGGTCCTGCAACCCTTGCTATTGCAGGCCGTCCCATGTACCCGGCATGTTTTACCGGTGCTGTATATGCATACCAAAATTTAATGAATTAGTACCATATACAATATTTTGAAACTTTAAAATGCACATAAAATGTTAGCAACTTGTCACTTACCATCGGGCCCCCATACTCGACTAGGCGATGGTGGCAAGTTCGGGTCCTCACGATAACTCATCACACTACAGGGATATTCATCTATGTATAGTGGCATATGATCCCAATGAGTGAAAAACTCAGGTCAAAACACTCGTCCGACTACCCCACCTCCCCCTTTGCACATTAAATTCCCCCAGCGGTGCATACTGGGCTCTCTTGGGCCCCCATCCTGGATCTGTATGTGAGGTCGAAGTGTCAGGATCTTCTCAAATAAGAGTGAGAAAAACAATGTGCCATATGCACAGTCATGGTTCAATTGCTGCTTTCATAGCGACAATTGTCGTTTCAACGATGAAATCATCATTTGGGCCCACCCATAGTAGGTCCTACGCAACGCACTCTCAACAAGCATCATCTGACCACTAATGATGTGGTGGAGTGACTGGTTGCCCAGAATTCGCAGCACTGCTGCAGCCACAACACGGGTTTATAGCTGCTCTAGATCCCCAATCGGTATCCATTTTTCCTTCACATGGAGACCTGGTCGACAATGGTGCTCCAAAAGCTCCATAATGTTCCGCCCCCACGATAACACTAGATGTGTATTTCTCACCATCCCAAGTGGTAGAAGACCAGTAAAAAAATATATATCCTGGATAGTCAACTCAATCTGGTGCCCCTGCACTATAAAGATCTCATGATTCGGATCCCAATAGCTAACAATCTGGGCCAACAAGGGCTCCCCAATTCTCATCAAAGGGTTTTCCACAAACTTCAAGACCCCAAACCTGGCCAATGCACTGCAGACACCATGATCTCCGACCATAATGTGTTGAGGTCTCTCTCTCTCTCTAGTTGATCCTTAATTCTTCCATATCCGCACAAAACCATCATATTTGTTAGTGTACGGAAAGGAAATATTTCATTCAACGATAAAAACCCAGCTCTCAGCCAAGAAACAACATCAAAATTCCCCTCTCTGACAGGTCACACTTTTTAGGCAATTCTCGGTATAGGTCGCAGTTTTCTGCCCAAAACCTGCTACCCAGGTCGCAGATATTGCCCCAAAAAGTGCGACCCGATAGTGAAGAAGAATAGGGGTCTGTTCCTAAGCCATAGGTGCCTAAAATAATCTTTCAAACCACTGAAATAAAAGATTAGGGTTAGGCTTCTTAACTGCAACTAACAGATCTCAATTCCAATGGTCGGTTTATTCGCTACGATCACCACAAGATTTAGGGCCTTTTCTCCCCTCTACATTCACCATAGCTACACTTGCAAATGAATGAATTTGGAGGGAAAATGCCTTATTATAAGAGAAACCCCAAATTGTTCTTCCGCCAAATGTGGCCAAACCATAGATCTGTTTGAAAAACCATTGGCACCATTGGAAATTTCTCACCGAGCTCTCAAATGGGTATTCTTTAGTTTTTTGTGATTTGATACTTCACCCGGACACATTTTTCCAAAGAAGGGTCACTTCACCACACCTCAAAACCAAATTTCTTCACTTGCAACACTTGTACTTGAGGCACCACTCTGCCTTCATACTTGTT
Organism: Pinus albicaulis; assembly: GCA_034641835.2. Lineage (NCBI taxonomy): Eukaryota > Viridiplantae > Streptophyta > Pinopsida > Pinales > Pinaceae > Pinus > Pinus albicaulis. The sequence goes on along the minus strand of CM076575.1, from coordinate 931,646,146 downwards.
CATGCTCGTGTCGATTTTCATTGTGAGTAACCATCTTGTACTCACACTTTTATGGTCGCCACTAGGCCTATTCTGTGTGGTCGCATCACCGAGTTGCCCTTGTTTAGAGCATCCGAGTTGAGTCATCATCACATTCATGGAGTCTATCCTGAGTCCCTTTGTATCTCGTTATAGTCCTCCATCCTTCAATTTCTTTGTTCCTCTCTCATGTCGCACATTTTGACGTTCAGTCATTCTGTCCCCTATCCCCTCTGATGTTGAGTCAGTAGCTGCCAGGTCATCCATGCCCTTTATGCTCTAACAAGGGAAGTCATCAGCCCACTACTCACTACCCCCCATTCCACCATTATCCATGGTCTTAGTCTATTCTTCACTCTACTATTTTCTCTCGTGCCTTAGTTGAGGATCCCTTATTGCCTCACCTATGGTAGACCTCCTTATGTGGGCATCAAATTATTCATTCCAAAAGATAGGTCTAGAGATCCGTGTACCTTGGTTCTAGCTCCCACAATTGTTCGGTGCCTTGGATCAGGCAAAGGGACTCTTTATTGCCCTTTGACTTGATTATTTCTCAGTTCCATCTTCTTATGGCATGATCGAGATCTGTATACTTGATGGTTCAGTGATGTAGCATATTGTACGGGTGATTCCCTGGTATGTGTGAGATGTTTCAGACCTCATGAGGGGGTGTTTGTTCAGGTAGCCCCCCACATACCCGGATGACTTCTCTACTACAACCTTGGATGCATCTCCATAGATTTGATGGTTCTGGCCTTAGCCACTTGTAACGCCTCTTTAGTTTGCATGTATCATTCAGATTTTCAGAGCCCTCTCCTATTTTACAGGGCCTCTTTGGTTGAACTTATATCTCATGTACTCATATATTATTGTATAAGTCCTGGCTGTTGTCCCAGGCACAGTATGTACGTGGGATCCATTATCATGTCTTTATCTGGCTCATTTTTATGCCAGCATGTACTATATAGTTTAGTCTCTTGTTTACTGGACACATTATTCTTTGTACTTTGTTATCTCGGTGGGCATAGGTTTGCCTCGCCCGCATCATGCAAGACGGGCACTCACTCATAAAAGTGACTTGTCACAACTGTAAGTCTCACCTCCTCAGGGTATTGTCCTCTAGCACTTTATCCTACCTTATATTTCTCTCTCTCTGACTCCCCCTTTGGTGTCTAATGATTGAGTTCTTACAACGTACTTTGGTCATACGATTAGCTCCTAACACTTGCATGCCGAGCGAGAAATCTGTTACACCAATTTTTGGTCATCTAACCTGTTCCTATTAGATGGACCAAAGTACATCATGTAAGACCAATTTTACCCTAGTAAAATTTCTTTCACTATGAACAATAACTAGTAATCCACAATTTATTAAGTTGTTTATGGTCTTAACAGAAAACCCCATGAGGAAATATTGAATCAATCCTTATTTGTTTAATTTTCCTCAAGGGATAATTAATTAAACAATATTTTAATTAATATTCGTGGTCATATTTAACCCAAAATAGGAAAATTAATTAGATAAATAATTATTTATCTTATTATTTTCGAGGAATAATTATTTAAAACATTATTTAAATAATATTCCTTGTTAAATTTGACTAAATCATTTATAAATAATTGAATAAATTACTATTTATTTAATTATTACTCAACCACATTCTTAAAATAATAAATAAATCATTTATTTATTTATTATTTACAAATAAAGGGATTTGACCAAATTCAAATTCCTTTTCCCTCCAAAAAAAATAATAAAATATTCCATAAAAATTGGATCTAGATTTGGTTAATAAAATTTTAACTATGCACCAATATCTAAACTAACTCAATATTTTGTTATAAATAGAAGGGTTTTTCCATTCATTCACTACCCTTTTTTTCCTAAAGATCGCTCTGGATCTATACTTTTGGTCTAACTTTGATCCTCCATCATTGTCATATTTTTCTACCTTTTTGGTTGTGAGCTCCCTTTGAGTTCCATTTTTGTCTGGGTTTTCTACACCATCAAGAGAGAGAGAGATCTTAGATCTGAAGCGATGAGGAAATACAAGAACCCATCCCATTGAGGGGGACTGATAACATATTTCTATATTCCCTTCCCAGGTGTCATAAATACAAAAATATTTAAAAATATTCTTGTCTTGTCTATTCGATGCATGGGCAGCTCTTGCTTTTATTTGCTGTTTAATGTCTTTAACTGCATAGATCTATATTTTGTAGCATTTGTCTTGGTTAACTAATTGCAGATCTAAGGAAATTGACAACCATCTTTGATGTTAGGGTTGTTTTTCATGCACAACTAAAGTGATATTTTTTCATACGTTTGCGATTAGAATTCACACTAACATAAAGTCTACCCATTTTGTTAACAAATCAAAATCTGTAAATGAGGAGTATTAAGTTCAATTGAAAATGCACCAATAAACGTGCAAGAGGACAAACAACTTTCAATGCTACATAGTTGCAACTACATAATTAGTAACATGTGAAAAGTCTGCTAGCACAAACTGCAACAAAATTACTTCTCCCTGATCTTCTTACCTCAATAATTACATATATTTTAGGAAGCAATGGTATATTTTGTAGATGTAATGGCAGAGGATTTCACAAACATCATTCCCTTTGAATTATGGTAACAACATCCATACCTAATTTCTACATTAACAATATATATCTTCCTTCAAGAACACAAAGATTTGAGGAGTCTACCATACCAACATTTGAACTGTGCATGTATTCATATATGACTATGAATTCATAAATTGCAATGTGCCATAACAATTATTTGTATTGAAAATCGCTTATGAATATAATAATTTTCGTGTGGTAATTTTGAAACATCCATGACCTACTTTTAAATAAAATTTCCACAATAAATTACCTACTTTAGGGCCAGAACTAAGTTTAGAATACCACTGGAACCGAGTTTAGAATACGTGCCCTAGTCTTCTTCTTCATGAGAATTTTAAGAAGGACCGAGTGTTTTTTGAGTTATGGATTGGCACAACTCATCCTTATAATATAAGACACTATGTGAGAGGGCAGAGACCTTGATCCTAGGACATGTGTGAATAAAGACTGTGTTAATAACAAAGGAGGAGTCATGGTGGTAGAGTATAGGAAACCAACCTAGGAGGACCAGAGACAAGGGACAAAGAGTTGATATGGGAGTGGTAATAACATAAGAGGAGTGGCAATATGGACAAGCATTGTGAAGCCACTAGTGTTTGCAGCAGAGGATGGGGCACTAGATGAGGAGTGCTAAAGAGAGTAGAGTATTACAGTGCAGTGGGAGGATGGACATGCACCCAAGTTTTACGATGGATTATTTTATAGAGATAATATCAAATCAACTTCAACTTCTCTTACTTTGATCGGTTTCTACATTTTACGCCATAAAAGCTCGAAATTTCAAAAGTAGAGGGAGAAAATGAACTAAAACATGGCAAGATAAATATGCTACTTAAATAGCTCTAGGACAACATGAACGACCCTTTTTTTTTTAACTCAAACATTTCCATAATTTCACCATTAATCGGTACCGAGGCATCACTAGAAGCCTCGAAGTTCACATCTCCATATGAAAAATGTTGTGTAGCCTTTGTCTCTTTTCCTTCCATTTCATCCTGCCCTTTGAATCCTCAGTAGCAACATTAACCTCAAACACCGTAATATCACTTCCCCAATGATGTTCCACAATACGTGTTGCTCGCAATCAATGCCTTAGCAGAGATCGAAGGACGACTAATAAGCTTCAAGAATCTTTTTGGAGGATTGGAGGTGAGACTGTGTACAACGAGAAATGAGTGTATGAGACTGTGTCTAGGAGCATGCCAAACCATGAGTGTGCAACGAACCAGAGAGCGAAGTGTGAATGTGTAAGGGGATGGTGTGTATGACATCGTTTGGAGTGGTGTAGATATATCGGGCGCTAGAGCCAACTATGGGCAACATTGTGGGCACATGTAGAGATAGGAAGATCGAACGAGACTATGAGGCTGATGCGTACTATTTTTCTATGAGTGTATTGTTTTAGTGTATGAGTGGAGGTGATGAGGTTGTATAGTGTTGGGAGCACAAAGAAGATGAGGGTCACTGCGTGTGTGAGGCCCGATGTGACCGATATGTTCTGCTCACTCCATAGAGAACGTTTGGAGTGCCGAATATGTAAGAGTGTAGAGGGATTTTGTTGAGCACAATGGTAGTATAGAGTGATGGGAGCTCCAAGAAACATAAGTTGGTGAACTAGGAATATTAAATTTTTGACACACCTAGAATTATTATATGCCTGACAAACACACAAAAAATGGACTAGGCAAATACGGAGTCGCAGTAATGAAATGGGCATAATAGCTAAAAATGGAGCTGACAAATGTGAAAATGCCAAGGTCTGGCCTGCAGTCTGATACCATGTTAAACACAAGGTATGGTAAACACACATGAATAAGAGAGATGAGCGTGAGTGATATATTATTGACACATATGTGCATTTATATTACATTCATTGTGACTCTTGGATTCCACATTCCAAGGTCTCTTGGACTTTCTTTGACTATCTATTTCACACACCTTAACCCTTAGTGGATTAGGTATCCAACACAACCCTCTTAGCATTATAATTTAGCATAATAAAAACACCAAATCATGGATGCCTGAAGACTCAAATTGATGACACCACTATTATTTCTATGTATTTGTTTATTCTTGTCCTAATGTTGAAATCTTTTAATCTCTTGATGAATTCTATTGATAAAAAATTATTCATTGCATATGTTCTTGATTCCCTCTCGTTTCTTATAGCAGATGATACTATACAAGAAGTTATTTTATCCTTATGGGAAATTAAGTATTTCATTCTTTTTTTTAATTATCATAGGCTATCATTATGTTCACCAAATTCACCTTGTAATTGTTTAACTCTACGCATGCCACGACCTGATTGTTGTATGCATTTATGCTGCCATGGGAATTACTAAAATTAGTGATGAATAAACCATGAGTCTCGAATAAACAATGAAGAGTGACATAGACCTGGAGTTAGTGGGCATATTGATAATATCGATAGTGTCTTAGCATCAATTTATAAAAACTTCTTTGGATGGTGACCAGGTGTGCATTGTACAATCAAAGGGATGGTTGATGTTTAGAATAGTTTATGTGAAATTTTTAGAGATTTATAGATATTCATAATATATGATATTTATGGTGTAAAAGTTTAGCATTCATTTTTAAGCTTTTGATAAATAGTATAGGTTATGATTTTTAACCGATCTCTAGTACCAAGTTAGAATCGCTCTTTGGTGTTTCGTTTGTTAGTTGAGAGATGGTTGCAAGTTATAAAAGTAGCTACAATGCTCAACCCTCAGTTGATAGGAGGTCATGGGTTCTATCGCCCATTAATTTTCAAACAAAAGGAAGTTAGATGCTTTCAACATGTACCAATTGGCTATGAGGAAACCTAATTACTTGTTTGGCTGTTATTGATTCCAATAATTATTTTGCGTCAATACCCAATATTTGAAAAGGCAGAATCGTAGATTTGAGCCTATGCTTAGTGTCACTATAATTATCGATATCAATGTTTATAGGTTTGTAGATACCCCCCTCGAAAAATGGATTGTGATAAATCATTGGCCCTTTTCATTCTATCTTGTAACTTCTCACCAGGCTAAATTTTAAAGTTGTGGTTAATTTTATCCAAAATGTGGTTCAGTATTTGGGGAAGAGAAATATTTAAACCATTATGTATTCGAATTTGGGTTTGTTACAAAATTATAGAATTGAAATTTGTTTCTTTTTTACATTGATTTCTTCAATTCACTATCATAAATGAATTTTTATAGCTTTTAAAGCCTTAATATATTTTGCCATCCTTTAGGGTCCCAACTATTCGGGGCAATGAATTGGATTTTATTTTTCTCCATATTGAGGTTAGCATTCATGGTGGACTTGAAGTTAATAAAATTTTGGTTCTTTCTCTGTTTTTTTCCTATTAATTTAGGTGTATGAATTTGTTGTGATATTTGGTTACCATATTTAACTTAACTACTTTGTTAGGTAATTTCATGTAAGAGCTATTCCATTTTTATTTTCACAATTGAATGCTAGAACAATGGCATTTTATGGTCTCTCAATATGGTGCTTCAATTAATATTTTTATCGCATTATACTTTAAACATTATAGTGTAAATTATTCATCCGTCCTACTGTCATTTACAATGTAGTGCTTCAATGACACATTTAAAGTGTAGTATGTGCTATTTATTTTGCGGTGCATTATTAATCGAGCAGTCCAAACACACTAAGGTTTTATAGTGTAATACATTGGAGTGTAGTGCTTCTTGATGCTTCCTTCGATGATTCATGTATCTTATCGCCAATTGTAGTATAAATTCTTCAATGAATGGACATAGAGAAATCTCGCATAATGTAGGAATTTACAATGTAGTGTGTGTTGTTTATTTCACACTCATTAGAGGAAATTTTAGCCTAAAAGTGCCCATGAAATTTTCATGTATTTTCCATGTCATAATATGTAAACCAATCCAAATCCTTCAAATTGAAAAATAAATACATGTAAATATTTTGGAGGGAAAATAAGAAAAACTACTTTTTTTAATTGTATTTTTGGCTTATCTCCTTATAGGTTTACTCAAATTTCAAGTGTAGACAATCATTGGATGCATAATTAAATTCCACATGCAACGGGTACCCATTATGCATGCTTTTGAGAAGACCCACATTGATAAAAATTGCAGATAATTTTGAAAATTGAGTTAAAATATGCATGACGGGTACTCGGTTTTTTAATGTATCTGTGATTTTTTTCAATGTGGGTCTTCTCAAAAGTATGCATGATGGGTACTCGTTGGATGTGTAATTTAATTCTGCATCTAATGAGTGTCTATACTTGAATTTTGAGTAAACCTATAAAGAGATAAGAAAAATATCCAATTAAAAAAGTAGTTTTCTTCTTTTCCCTCGAAAATTCATAACTCTTATTTTATTGTTTTAACTATCATTTTATTAATTTTCCTTAGGAGGTCACTTTTAGGCTGAAATTTACTCTATCTTTAACTGAGAATCCAAAATAAACTAAAGTGTATATTAAATGTATTGAGATAACTTGACAAAGGAGGTCTTGGTCTCTTAGTTCTGAATTCCCAGATTGCAAAGGCACTCTCTTTGTTGTTTTGGATGGAGGTCATGGGTCTTTTTGCCCATGGCTTGTAAAAAATGAGGAATTCATTGCCAATGGTAATTTTTGTTAAGTGTGGAGATTACTTATCTTCCTAATTGTTCAAATGTTTTTTGTTTTAGCCTCGTTGGATCCCTATTATTAATGGGGTGACAATGCCGCCCATATGATCATCATCAGGGGGGTCTAGGGGGGTGACGAGGATTTTTAGGAGCGCCCCCTTGAAGGGGTTTGGGGGTAGTGCCCCTGAACTTAAAAATAGATGAAAATTTTCCTTCTAAAATATTGTAATTACGTAGTCAATCTGGGCCATTCATTAGGAGGATGATATGATAGTAGAAGTTATGTTAATTTAGGGTTTTTTAACCCTAGAAGGAAACCCTCAGTTTATATGAGGGAATTTTATTGTGGATATGTATTATTATTCTGAGTGAGATAGGCAGAGGATATTGTGTGAGAGATAAGAAAACATTACACCAGATCTGATGTAGTTTGTATCTGTTCATTTTGCTGGAAATTTAAAAGGAAGGATTGGTTATTTCTCCGTGGACGTAACCCAAATTGGGTGAACCACACATAAATGTCTCTATCTTGTTTTATGCATTTCCATGTTTGAGTTTCCACAATATTTTATGTGTTTCATTGCTCCATTAACTATTTTATAATTTAATTTCTCGCTCTGATACCAATCTCCCACTTGGAGACTGATTATATACATACATCATTGCTTCACTTGGTGGAAAATGAATTAACTTGTAACTAGCTTCATAATCATTCTTGAAGGCCAATTGAAACTAAGAAGAAGCTCAATTTATCCCCAGTTACAAAAATTTTCAACATATCTTTATGATATTGGCTAGTGTGTATATTTTTGAGCTTCAATTGTCCATCTTCCAATAGTGGTTGTATGAAATGGTACTTGAGTTGTATATGTTTAGTATTGGAATGAAATACTGAGTTATTTGCAATATGAATGGTACTCTGACTATCACTGTATAACTTTCCCATCTCCTACTTCTGGCCCAATTCATTCATAAACCTTTGTATCCAAATAATTTCTTTTCTAGCCTTTGTAGTAGAAACATACTCTGATTCTTTTGTTGAAAGTGAAACAATGTTTTGCAATTTTGAAACCAAACTAACAACTTTTCCACCTATAATAAACACATACATTGTGGTTCTCCTCCTGTTATCACTATCACCTGCCATGTCTACATCAACATATCCTTGTAGAAAAATGTTTGAACCTCCAAAACATACTTTATTTGTGGTACCTCTCAAATACTCAAGAAGCCACTTTATTGTCATCCAATTTTCTTTTCTTTTGTTGGTCATATACATGCTTACAACTCCCACTACAGGTGAAATATTAGGCCTTGTGCAGACCGTTGCATACAGTAAGCTTCCAACTGCTGATGCATATGAAACTTTACACATAGAATCCATCTCTTCCTATGTCTTGGTATACATCTTTTTAATTAGTTTGAAATGGCTAGCCAAAGGTGTACCAACTAGTTTTTCATTCTTCATATGAAATATTTCCAACACCTTTTCTATGTACTCACTCTAAGACAATGTTAATTTACAATTTTTCCTGTATCTAATTATTCTCATACCAAGGATTTATTTGCAACATTCAAATCCTTCATTGCAATTGAATTTTCCAATTTTCCTTTGAGACCATTTATTTAGTACATGTTAGACCCTGCAACAAGCATTTCATCTACATATGATAAAAATATAATATAACTGCCATCATTTTTCATTTTAATATCAACACAATGGTGAAAGTGACATCTAGTATAACCTTGTTTAGACATAAACATGTCAAATTTTAGATACCACTTCCTGGGAGCCTATTTAAAGTCATACAAGCTCTTCTTTATTTTGAACACTAATTTATCCTTCCATTTGACCTCATACCCTTGTGTTTTCTGCATATATATTTTTTCCTCAAAATGCCCAAGGAGAAAGGATTTCTTTACATCTAACTCCTCAAGACGCAAATATTCTTCTGCCACTAGACTTAAAATTGTTTTGATTGAAGTTTTTTTAACAACATGAGAAAAAAATTCATCAAATTATATACATTTATTTTGTGCAAACCCCTTCACCACAAGTCTATCCTTATAATTATATTCACATCCATCTTCTTCCTTCAACCTGTAAACCCAATTATTCTGCAACATTGTTTTACTTATAGGAAACTTAACTAATTCCCAAGTCTAGTTATGCATTAGGGAGACCATCTCTTCTTCGATGGCTTGCTCTGACTTCTTTCTGGTTGCTTCTTTCATTTCTTCTTTATATCTTTCTGGTTCAGCAGAATTCGTCAAGAATACATAATATAATGAAGGAGAGTATTGTTCAACAGGTCAAATTATCTTGGTAGATATTATAACAAAAATTTTAGGTGTTTAAGGTGTCTGTTGTTGTTGTGGCTGCTGATAATTATTATTTTCAAGAACCTTTACTTTTTCTGTGATCTCAACAAGCACTGCATATTCATTGTTTTAATTTTGTTGTTTAATTTTTCGTACATTTGATCCTTATACAAGAAATTTTCATTGAATATGACATCTATGGTCCTAATTATGATTTTGTGATTTTCATAATCATATAATCGATAACCAAAATCATTAAGACCATATCCAATAAAGTTAATTTTCTTTGATTTTTTCTCAAGATTTGTTCTATTTTCTTTATTGATGTGGAAAAAGGCTTCACAATTGAAAGTCTTTAAAAATGAGTAGTTTTCCTTTTTACTTTTCCATGCCTCTTCTATAATACCACCATACAAGGAACTTGAAGGCCCTATGTTTATTAGATAAACAACAATATATACAACATCTGCCCAAAATTGTAATGGAAATCTTGCATGCAATCTCATGCACCTTGCACACTCCATGATTGTTTTGTTCATCCTTTATGACACACAATTTTCTTATGGTGTTCTTGGAACTATATTCTCTCTACAAATTCCATGCTCTAAACAACAGTTATCAAACTATTTAATGCAGTATTCACCTCCATTCTTTGATCTGAGACACTTCAACTTATTTCTTGTCTCATTCTCAACCAAATATTTCCATTTATTGAAAGAAACAAATAGATCATATTTAATCCAGATATAATAAATATAGGTTTTCCTAGTTGCATCATCAATAAAAGTAACATAATAGTGATAGCCACCAAGAGATGATATCTAAGAAGGTCCCCATACATCTGTATGCACAAGATCTATTTTTTCACTCTTATTTTTCTTCACAACTTTGAGAAATCTGACTCTCTTATATTTTCCATAAACAAATATTTCACAAAAATCCAAGTCAACATGCTTCAAATCTGGCAACAAATTTCTTCAATGAAGAATTTTCATCCCTTTCTCACTCATGTGCCCGAGCCTATGATGCCACAATTTCATATCTCATCCTGTGGAGTTTAAAGAATTAACATAATTAGAAATACCATTGCATAAATACAACATACCAACCTTTTCTCCTTTTCTATTACCAGGGATCCTTACGAGCCTGTCCAAAATTTCCTTGAACATAGTCATGAAAATGTTTCCTATTAGGTGTGGCATGGAATGAAGCCCATGAATATACCACCCAGGAATCAATAATATTCTCTAATGAAAGAATCAAATTATCTTGAAAAATATCACCTATCACATTCACTTAATGATTGTTCTCTTCTTGTCCATCTCCTTCTTTTCCCTTCCGATATTTGTAATATTTCTTCAGGTGACCTTTCTTCCCATATGTCCAACACGCTATCGCTGATTTGGATTTGGATCTGCATTTTCTTAACTTACTGCTATTTTCTAGTCTCCCTCCTCTTTCCATTTTTCTTCCCCTAGTCTTTGTATTCAAAGCATTACTTGATGTCTCACTAAAGATTTTTTGTCGCATTTACTCGCTAAGGATGGCACCAACAACATCATCAAACTTTAAAGTAATAGATCTAGAGACAAAGTTACTAATAGCCATAACTAAGCCATTCCAACTTTATATAAACGAGAACATAAATAATATATCCCTAACTTCATCATAAAAATCTAAATCTATAGAAATTAACTAACTAGTAAGCGTGTTAAATTCATTTAAATGATCAACGACATATCCACCTTCTAACATCTTTGTACAATGTATACGCTTCATAAGAAATACCTTATTTGAGTCTGAAGGTTTTTCATATAGTTTGGCCAATGCCATCATTAAACATTCCATTTTTATTTCCATTGAAATTTTGAATGCCACAGATGCTGCCAGACATATCTATATTCTTCCTAGTGCCTTTATGTCGATAAGATCCCATTATTCATCCATCATACTTGTCATTTTCTTTGATTTTCTTGCTAATGGTAGTAAATATCTTTCTGATGCAAATAACATTCCAACGACATCTTCCACAACTGGTTGTTTTGTCCATTGATCCCCCTCCAGGAGGGGGGGGGGGGGTGGCTCATAAATATCTCCATCGCCCCCCCCCCTTGACGAAAATCATATGGATGGGGTTTTCGTTACATTAGGAATAGGGATCCAACGTGGCTTAAACAAAAAACCTCTGAACAATAAAAAAATATAATTATGATCCACACCCAACAATGTGTTCCTTAACACTCTAAACAAGTTTTATTTGGCTCTAGGGAAACCTAATAACTTGTTTTATTACTAGTGCTTCTGGTAATTCTTCCCCATCAATACCCAATTTTTGCAAAATTGGAATCATAGTTTTGAGCCTGTGCTCAATGTCATTGAAATTATTAAGATAAATGTTTCTAGGTTTGTAGATACCCCCTCGAAAAATGGATTGCCAGAAATCACTAGCCATTTTCATTCTATCTTGTAACTTCTCATCAAGATAAAATTTAAATTTGTGGTTAATATGATGCAAATTGTGGTTCAATGTTTGGGAAAGGAAAATATTTTAACCATTGTATATTCAAATTGAGGTTTATTACATAATTGTAGAATTTAAATTTGTTTCTTTTTACATCGATTTTTTTTAAATTCATTGTCATAAATGGATTTTTAAAGATTTCAAAATATTGATATGTCCTTTTATCCTTTAGGGTTCTAGCTACTGGGGGAAACGAATTGGATTTGTATTTTTTCCATATTGAAGTTAGCACTCATAATGGCCATGATAAGGTAATAACATTTTGGTCATTTCTCTATTTTTCTCCTATTAATTCAAGGATCCGATTTTGTTGGAATACTTGGTTATCATATTTATCTTAAATAATTTTTTAGGTATTCACATGAAAGAGTTATTCCCTTTTTACTTTCACAATTTAATATTAGAACATTGACCTTTTGTATTCTCTAGATATGGTGCCTCAGCTAATATTTTTATCTAGAAATTTTCTAGAACTAGATTAAAATGCCAAGGTTTATAATAATGTTTGTATAGTGGTATTATAACAGATACACGATACCTTGATGTTTATGTGTACCTCACATGACTTTCATATTCAAGTAGGTATTGTCTAGATATGAATTGTAGTTCTCGTGTAGCATTAAAAATTATTTAGTTAATAATTTTATCTCGAAATATTGCTTGTTTTTGAACTGCTATTGATTTTGAAAATTATTCCCCACCAATTCCAAAACTTTGCAAAAGTGGATCATAGATTTGAACCTATCCCCAGTGTCATTAAATTTTTTTGCATCGATGTTTTTGGGTTTGCAGATACCCCCTTGCAAAATGCATTTCCAAAAATCACTCACACATTCCATTGTATCTTGTAACTTCTCACCAGGATGAGTTTTAAATTTGTGGTGAATATGATGCAAAATGTGGTCTAGTCCATGGGAAGGGACCATATTTTAACCATTGTATATTTGAATTGAGGTTTATTACATAATTTTATAATGGAATTTGTTGCTTCTTGCATCAATTTTTAAATCCATTGACATAAATGGAGTTTAAAGGTTTTAAAATACTAATATGTGGTGTTATGCTTTATGGTCCCAACTATTGGGGGGAAGGAAATAGATTTGCATCTTCTATATATTGAGGTTAGTGCTCATGGTGGCCTTGATACGGTAATACAATTTTTTTCATTTATCTGTTTTGCTGCCATTAATTCAAAGGTCTGATTTTGTTTGAATACTTGGTTATCTTCTTTATGTTAACTACATTGTTAGGTATTCACGTGTAGGGGCTAGTCCCTTTTTATTTTCACATGTGAATATTAAAACACTAGCCTTTTCTGGTATCTCGATATGGTTCTTTAGTTAATATTTTTATTTGGAAAATTGTAGAGCTAGCTTTAAGTGCCAAGGTTTGTGATATTATTTGTGTGATGGGACTAGAATAGATCCATGATACCTTGATGGAGATGTTCCATTTTTATTTCCCATGTGAATATTAGACCACTAGCCTTTTCTGGTCTCTCGATATGGTTCTTCAGTTAATATTTTTATCTGGAAAATTTGTAGAGCTAACTTGAAGTGCCAAGGTTTGTGATATTATTATGTGATGGGATTAGAATGGATGCATGATACCTTGATGCTTATGCATATTTCACATGAGTTTCATATTGAGGAAAATGATTTATAGATATGAATTTCAGTTCCCTGTGTAGCATTACAAATGTTTGATACAATAAATTTCTTTGAAAAGTTTCTAGAACTAGTTTAGAGTGCCAGGTTTTATAGTTCTATTTGTATAGTGGAATTAGAAGAGATCCTTGATACCTTGATTCTTATGCGTAACTTAAACGACTTTCATATTGAAGCAGACAAAATAAAAAACAAAGAGTGCTTCAAATGTGATAGAATTAGATGAATAATCAAGAGTCAAATAGATAAATCCTATTTTCAATGGTTTTTGTTTAACATAATTTGGGTCTATTTTGTGAAATATGAGAACATGTTCACCTTGCATATTTTTTCCTTTCATGTGTCTGAATCAAACATGATCCACTAATGTGAATAAATTTCAAAAAATTCTCACACTCTAGATGATTTTTTTGCCACATTGTCGTTATAACAATATGTCCACCTTGCATACTTTTGTTTTCATGTGCTTAGTCTGCACATGAGGCACTAATGTGAATAAATTTTAGTTATTCTAACACTCTGTATAATTATTTCCATGTTCTTAATACAAAACATGTTTGTATTGCATTTTTTCCTTCGCCCTGTTTAAACCATACATGGTGCACTTATGTGGATTAATTTCAAGAATACTCAATTAAAGTCGGGAAATTAATTTGTGTGAACTTGAATACAATTTTATTTCATAGTTGAGTATTTTTAGCAGATGAAGCACTGTGCACTTCATGAAGAAATTTGACATTTACAATTGAGCATTGTACACTTATTAAGTACTATGCAATCCATAGCTTCAAATAGTGTGCAATTATGAAGTAGTTTCAAATTGACAGTTCAACATTGTACACTGCATAATGCAATCCATAGATTGTTCACTTATGCAACAATCTGTGATTCAAAATTCAATATTATATCTTGTGAAGCATTGTGAATTTTTTCATATCCCATTTTTAAAGGACATGTAATCCTCATACTTGTGTTGATGTGCATAACTAGTTTTCTTGCCAAAATAAACCACTTTTGTATGGGTCTACCAAGGGTCTAGTATATGCAGAGTTTGTTGAGGCTAGTGTTATGTGGAAAATTATCTTCTACGAACAAAATCGAACTACCTAGATCTATTATCTTGATATAGAAACAATAGGGGAAAAAATATCTATGTTTTCCTTAGAGAAATTATAATATGGAAGAAATACCTAGATAGAATCTATAGTAAGCCCTCCTCTTCTCCTTGCTTGTAAGCTCCAACTCCAACTCTAGCTCCAAGTAATATAAATGGAACCTGAAAAATGAATAAAACAAGCAAGATAACTATATTATAACTAATATCTTCAATCAATGAGTCAAAAAACATTTAAATATGATGAGACCAAGTATTGCATCAAGGATGTTGCAACTCCCAAGATACTCAACTTGAATTATCAACTCGGGGTTTGTAAAAATTAAGAGGTGACACTGATACATGCACAATAGGTCAATTTATACTCATATCACCCTTAGTCATTGAATCATATCAAGGTATGCAGAGACATCTCCTTCATCTAAATACAAAGAGAATTTATGTGAAAAGACAAAAACCTACTTTAATTGCAAGGAAATGAACATTATCCTAGTCGCATAAATGAAAGTTCCATTCAGTAGATGTGGATACTAATTGTAACTGCAAGAAGGAAAGAGATTACACTAATTGCAAAAATGAACCATGCTACTCTACTTGCAAACCAAACAAATCAATACTCTACTTTCAAAATGTAGATCATTAATCTAACTAAAATTGCTTTGAAAGAGTAAATTTAGCCTACAATAGATAACTAGGAAATCCAAGAGTGTAACTGAGTCTAACCTTTTTGAATTGAAGAGTTTCCCTTCATATCAATGAGTGTAATATAGTTCTGGTTTTAGAAACTGGGTCTTTACTCATTGCATAATAGAATACTCATTGTGATTCAAACGTGAAAATCTGCTTCCTAATTCTATTTGATTTCACGTTCTTGTAGTGGAGGAAGGAGGGGTCTAGAGTGGTAATTGGGTATACCCAATCATGGATTCAAGGCTTGAAGTCATTAATCAATATCAAAATGAAAAAAATAATAAATTAGAGAAAAGTTGGCTGAGTTTAGGTTGTGCTACAAGACTATTACATGATACCCTATTTTGCTACAAGATTGCCTTGTTTGGCTACAATAATCAGTTTGAGAGTTTTCTGGGGGTAAGGAAGGTGTTCTGAAGGTGGTGGAAGGTGTATGAGGGTGGAGGAACGATGTGTGAGGAATTTTTCCAAGCTTGTCACCCCTTAAAGGCCCATATTTCACAAAAATACATGCTCACGGTGTCCTTCGTTGACTCTGAAAAGATGATATCGGTGGAAGAATTTGAGAGTAGTATGGGGTGTTAGGGAGGAGGATAGAAATGAAAACGTAGATGTGGATGAATGCGCCAACCCCTACAAGCCATTTGAAATCCCTGCAGACTAACAATCAAGAACATACATCTAATTATCAAATTGATACAAAACAAATCAAAGTGGAAAGGTTGAGTTGAATTATATTTCATTAAGAACTATTCTATCCTACAACATGCATCTAATCCATTTTCCAAGACTTGATATTAACTTCTAAGGTGCATAAACTGAGCATGCAAGAGAATTAAAATCCAAATCCTAGCTAATTCCAAAGAAACAGAAGAATTTTTTTTTGGCTTATTGTTGTAGACTCTTCAACCACACTTCCTACAAGAGAGGTGGTGATGAGACCTACAACTAAATTTTTTGCAATCTAACTTATACCTAAAAAAGGAAATCAATACAAAAAGTTGAACATGAAAAAAGGAAAAATATATGAGAGGGAATAAAGCCTTTGGGTTGGGCCCAAACCCAAGGATTTCGATGCTCATAAGCTAATCCATATGTCAACCAACAATGGACCTTTCATTAACAAAAAATGGAGTTAAAATACATAATATAAGAATGGAAATAATAGTGTCAGTGCTTTACCTTCAAAAACTCTTCCTAGCTCCAAAATTTGAATCCTAATGAGCCCTTAGTCCTATTTATTTATACAAAAAGTGACTAAGATGCATCTCCCTTGAGAGGGGGACTACTTCCATCCAAAATATCGAAATTAGTGGATCTAGTTCCCTTAGATATTCACATGCACTTGAGTTCCTCGCCTGTCAATGGATCTTGAGTTGTATATGAGTGCAAATGAGTGATTCTAGGGATCACTTTGAGTTAAAGGAGAGTAAATGTAGGGGAGAAACCCCCTACATTCCCTCTATCTTCCTCCAACATGCCTCTGCATCCCAAATGTTCCCAAAAATGCTTTCTTGCCTACACATAAACCACATTAGGCCATGAAGTATGACAAGAACCCTTTAATATTCCTATTAAGCAAATCATAGCGAAAAAATGTAATTAATGTGGAAAAAAGAAAAAATTTATGGGTTGGAGGATAACAATATGGGCATCAAAATATTCCTATTGATGGGACCTATCAAAATACATGAGAATCAATATGATATAAGTATAGGAAAACAAAGTTCTTTTTGTATTAATAAATGAAGGAGAGCATTACAACCACTTATATATGCTTGAATTTATATCTCCCCAATTGTCTTAACCTTCCTTGCCACAAATAAAACCTTCAAAATCAACCCTAATGCATAAATGGATGATGATTCCTTAAGCTCAAAGTATTCATATGAGGGAAATAGTAATCTCTGAAAGACAACCTAGATTCTATGGGAGGCAATGAATTTATAGGTTAAAAGTGGTAGTTTAGGATTTACCAATCTAGGCTTGAGATCCACACATGAAGGAGGATAAGCTCTAAGGATAAGAGATAAGACCTCTAGAGTAGGAATTAAGGATCTCTGTCTACGGTAAATAGTTAAAACCACCTTAGAAGCTTCTGGAAGGAGACATTTCGTAAATAATTTCTATTTTCCATGAAATTAGAGAACCATATCACTTGAAAAGTAGAGAAACCTACGTTGGTCGGTGTAGGTGCTTAGTTATACAACTTGCAACCATTACAGGTGGACTAAAGTGCAAGGTGCGATGGGGCCAAAAACATAAATTTTGAGCTGATTGACTAAAAAAATCAAATTTTTTGGATATGTAATGCTTAGGGCTTTGCAAAGGGATAATGACATGAAGGAGTTAAGGATGTTTATTGACCTGATTTTTATGATGTTTAAGTGAATGTGATAAAATGACTTGTAACATATTTCCCCCCTAAAATACAAAGTCAGAAGTAGCGACTGAGGACTGAATTTCTTTACCTTGTGACAAGTTCAAATCAAGAATATATTGGTCAAGATCATCATCTGTTACATATTATTATCATGATATCATTACTAAGGGATACATACCCATACTCAACATATAAGCCATTATCCATGTACAATTATAAAAAAGGCTCATCCACTAATGATAGAATGTGGATCCATGCTTGGATGATTGTATGAATGATCATAGCCAACATACATTGTAATATTGTATAAATCTTGAAATCTCAGCCCAAATGGATGAAACTAGATCTAAGGTCTTCTACCTCATCACTTGATAGTATGAGTCTAGCCATGCGAATAAATGAGCTTGAGTTGAACATGGTAGACATCATCTGATTACCAAAAAAAGATGTAATCCATTAACAGATGCAAGAGAAACCACCGATAATGATAATGGCTCTCAAGGTACTATATTACAATATATGTGGTGTGAATGAATGACATGAAGTCAAACACCACACAAAATCTTCTGGTCGAATGCAAATGATGAGAACCTTTCGCTGAAAATGATGAAATGTGACATTAAGGTATGCAAGCTCTAAGGTACTGAAAGGAGTTTCTAATTCAACTTCCTGTATAATGTGATGATGTAGATAGAAAGTGACCCATCACAGGAGGGACTGTTGGACTATATTAATCATTTTTAAATGACTAAAATGGTACACATAAATTATCAATCCAGGGACTTCTTTCATTTCAATGACAGTTGCACTATCTGTGCCGATACATCAAACTAGAAACAAATCCAAATAAAGGAAATCATTGCTGAATTAAATGTTGGAAGGAATCACTCATGCATAAATAAAATGATCTACAAGACTGTGATCATGCTTCAATTAATTTTTATCTAGTGCACCACAAAAAAATTACCCAGCTATTATCTCTAATCACATATGTGTAACAACATATATAATATTGGAATTGAAGAAAATCTATTCACAACTAGAATAACAACAAGAAAACTTCCACTGATACATAAAGAAAATAAGAAATATATACAACTACCTTAACTACTGCAATCCCTACTAAATAGGAGGGCCCTTCCTCCCTAGCAGGGCGCAGGAAGAAAGGAACTTAAACAAAAACTAAACAAGATAATTCATGTAACAACAATGACATGATAACTTATATTAATGTGATCGAAATTACAGAGCCAAAGTACTATTGTTCTCCGCTAACCTTTCGACCTCAAGGGTCAAGAATTATATAGTGGTTATATGTTCAGAAAAATGAGAGATGGATCAGTCATGAGAATCTTATGATTATCATTCTGATCAAAATAGAATACATATATTTACAACCACTTCTTAATAAAGAGTTTGAATGGAAGAATATAGATTACAATCAAAACTGTCTAAAGGATATTATGCTAAAATACAATACATAATGACTTCTACAAATTTTGTGGCAAATCACAACTGTAGCATAGCAATGATCGAGGATAGGTCGGCATCAGAAGTTGACGATATCTAGTCAGTGGTACAACTGTAATAGTAGTTCATCTAGCGGGTCTGTAACAACACCATGATGTAACAACGTCATGGTGTAACAATTCATTGTAACAACACACCTTTAACTGCTCCTGTGTGCCTCATGCTCTAGATATTTTGTGATAAAAATAACATCTGGAAGGACAACAAAAGACCATAGAACTTCTCCAACCATTCATCCCCAGTTAGTCATAAAAGAAAACACGATACATCATAATAATCAATGAAATGGAAAGATAATGAAAATGAGGTGAAACAACACTTTTTAAGATAGAAAGGTGGAATAAAGAGGCAAAGATAGTCCCAATGGTTGTAGTCACAAGGTAAAATGGGGGAAACATATGTAGGAAATAAGTACAAACTGGCACCTAACATCTCCCCCAACTAAAGCACTTGCATGTCCTCATGCAAAATCTCATCTCCCAGGAGAATACCTTCAACTCATATCAGTGAGGTCATAAGCGTTGGTTGTATCTTCATCTATAAACCTGTAACCTTGAATAGCCATTAGTTTTCATACCCAAGACTCTAATTCATACTTGCTCCATTAATAATTAATCTGGTAATCCTCTATTGGCAGCTAGATCAAAGGGAACTTGAACCTTAACCCAAGCCAGGAAGTGCCGAGGGTTTTTATTATCTGTGCATATGCTGGTACATGTGTAACAACTACAACAAAGTTTTGAAATGCAAATGGGTCCCCCTTCAACAGCTCAACATTGCTGGCTTCTATGCATTTCAAGCACCTAGTCAAGGCTCGACTCTTCATTGCTGAGAACTAATTAAGGCAAAAGTTCACAATCCTTCTTCTATAAGTGGCAGTAGGTTACCTTATCCCATGAGTGCTCAAAACTATTCTAAATTCTCACCTTAACTCGACGACCCATTATATTTCTTCCCATATCCATAATGCTATCTTTTCTTCATTGAAATCCATAGATTTGGTGGAAAAATTCCACTCAATCTAATTCTTCATGAATGATACAAAGGCTCGTAGTTGAAAATCCCCCATGTAAGAGAATATAGTCACTACCATTTTGATACTTACATGCTAGAAAATAATATTGTTCAAGAATAACTCACACAACAGGCTTTTTTCATCAAAATTAGAATAATTAAAGACATCTAAAAATGTGTGAGTGGAAGAGCACAGATAGGGCATGTTCTCCATGATGGATTTTAACTGAAACATGAAATAACATTCCCATAGAAAAATGGGGTAGGATGGGGAGGGTCGCATGCACCCTAATATATTGAGGGAAAGGTCATGGAGTTTTTGCTTATCCATAGTTACATCCTGAATCTGCTGTTGTAACATCAACAACTATTCTTCCTGCTTCTTTACAGCTTCCTTCCTCTAATACTCTTCCCAACCTTTCTTCAACTCTTCTTTCATCCATTTTTCCTGTAAAGCGCTTATCTCCTTATGATGTTCTATTCAACAAAATCACCCCCTCCTGAAGGAATATTGCTTCTTGTTTCCACTTCTGCAATTAGGAAATTAACAAATTTTTCTCAGAACTCCATGTAGTGACAGGACCCGACGTTCCTATGTATTCAATATCAACATCAATAATGGGTGTAACAGTCTCTGTTTAATGGGTCTGCTCCACTTCTGCTACTGGTTCTTGTGTAAGAACAACTTCATCAGTGGGTTCTTATGTATCAACCCCTTCATTTTCACCTAGAGTAGCCTTTGTGTCCATTGTTGTTTCTTCTGTAACAGTAGTGGCCTTCACAGGATCTTGTGTATCAACCTCTAGGTCAATTACTACATGAGGCTCTACTTTAACTGCTGGTTCTTGTGTACCAATAATATCCTTAGCAGGTTCTTGTGTAACAACCTCCTGAATTTTTGTTTCTATTTCCATTGGGCTGGTGTTTTCCCCATAGACCTTATACCCTGTTGTTTTTAGTCCTTGAAAAAATGTTGTGCATATGGGTACCAAGATTTCCTTCCCCTTAGATAATATTTGTTTCAACTGTTCATTTTTCTTTCTTAGATTTTCAAGTTCTAAAAGCAGGACATGAGTTTCGTCCTTACCTGATGAGGAGGGTTCTCTTTCTTCTTCTTCTGATCCTTTTGATTCTTTATGCTTTTCAGATGTGGGAAAAAGTTCCATGGGAAAGTTAAATTTCACCCTCTGTTTTGATCGTCTGTCCCCAATTAGTTCGTCAGTGGGTTCTTTTCCAATTCTGACCCTGGTAGGCCGAGTCTTGGCCTCAGCTTCTGCCTGACTTCCTTCTGAAGTCACGGCCTATTTTCTCCATCTTGTCCTAGGAATTTTTCGCTTAAATTATTCCTCGCTCCTCCTCTTCTGTCTTAGGGCATCCAACACGATCAATTTGATAAGTCCATGATTGGTGACACATGCTTCTGGATGTGGTGTTGTCTTCACTGCTGCCACCATATGCTTAATGTTTCCATTAAGTAGAATGGAAGGTTAATCTTTTGCTGGTGCCGAAGATGATTTAGTAGAGGGAAGTGATAATTAAAAATGATTGTGGATCTTCCCTCGAAAGTGATGTATTTGATTAAACCCAGGGCGGCATCTTCCCATGGCTAAGGGAGTTATAACCTGTCAATTTCTCTTCACTTCTTTTCCAACTTTTCTTCTCCTTCAAGGAAGTCTTCCTTCAAAGAGGGGTCATTGATTTTCCTGTTGAACCATCTCCGTCCTTCTACCGGTAATGTGGCTACTCAGGAGATCACTTCTTCTTTCACCTCTATTTTCAGGCCACTGATCACTTGGGTCTGGTGGTTATTCAAATTCTAAGTGAATTCGATTGCAATAGCCTCGTCTGAGCCTTCCAATTTATGAAAATATTCAATCCACCCAACATCCCTAAATACCTGGTAGGTTTTCAGACATTTCTGCAAGGTATCCATGGAATTCAACTCATGTCTTGCTGCTGCTCCACCGATCTTGTTGTTATTTTGAATTCATTCCTTATTTCTCAACCCACAGTAATGTTGCTTTACTACTTATTTCTGTTGGGAATACTGAGAGGGGGGGGGGGGGTGAATCAGTATTCCTTTCAATTAGAGCATTAGCTAGTCTTCAATTATTATCAATGTTTGTACAATGATAGTAGAAAACAAGGGGAACACAAATGCACACAGTTTTTAAGGTGGAAATCCACATCGGGACAAAAACCACCTAATGCTTTTCTAATAATTCTTTAATATTCAACTCCAATTGAAAATAAAGCTCCAACTTCCTAGAATATAGAAAAGCATTCTTCTCCAGCTCCCACTGGATGGACGCTCCAATGCCCAAGATTCTTTAGTAGTCAACTGAACAGATGTCCCAACAACCAATGACCTACAACTCACCCTAGCACCACCCTACCACCCTATAGAAGAATAAAAGAAGAATGGACTCCCGTACCAGGGAAAATGGTTCACTTTACAATGATATAGAATGATGTAGAAGAAGAAGATATACTAGACCATAACCCCAACTTTGACAAAACCACCTAATGATGATCCTAGACCTCCCAAAACTGCCTCTTCAACCCTTGGCAGATAGACACTAGTACAATTTTTACAATAATGTATTTACAATGACTTAGTACAAAGATACCTTAACAATGATTGTATGCAATGCTGCCCACGTGAAGACTTCATATGATGAACTTCTTGCTGTTGTTATGCACCTTGGTTGCTGCTCTTGTCATGCTACCCTCTACTGCACCTTGCTTTTCTTTTCTGCCATAGAAAGTCTGGTCCTTTGCAACCCTTGACAACACATGATCTAGCTTTTTCTTTGCCTTCTAGGAGCTCGATATTGAATTTGGCGTATCTCTGTTATTTCAAATCCTAAATATCTTGTTTTTGGTCTTGTAGTATTCATGTGAGTTGTCTTTCCAATGCCATAGGTCTGACCCAATTTGGATTCTTCAAGAGAGATTTATACCCAATCTCTCACAATGCCCTAATTATGGACTGTTTCAGTAGAGCGCACTTGTACGGAATGCCACGTGTCACTGTTGCTTCATTTGGCTCTGAAATTTACAAATAGAAAACTACATACTGTGCAATATATATCACTTTTTATGGAATTTCAATCTGATACTCAGAGAGAGAGTTATGATGATTTTACCAAGGTCACTTCTTTGAGATGAATTTCAGGAGCCTGCAAAAACCCTGACTTCCACAGATCATATCTCCAAAAATATTGCGCACCTTGATCTGAAATTTTTATAGCAGCTTCCACAGGATTTTGAATTCACCTCATAAACATTTCCGCTTCTTAACATTTGTAGAAAAAAATTTAGAGAGAAAATTCCACAATGACCTGTTTCAGATGGTGAAATCCCTTGCCTAAGGAGGAAATGAAGATCACAATTTATATAAATGCTTAAGTTGAGAGGGGCTTCCACAAGTGAACGTGGGAGGGATTTTAGGAGTTTAAAAAATATTAATTATGACTTTTCAATGACCCATGCCCCAACCCCATGGGGTTTTAGCCCAATAACTGGGGGTACAAACTTCAAACACAAATATCTCTCAAACCGTGAAGAATTACATGGCGTGCCATATATCAACGGAAACATCTCGACAAGTAGAAACCATTAAAAGAATTATTGACCCAGAATATATTAATTTGGTAGGTAAAAATTCCCATGCAATATTGGGTGAGCCCCTGGTGCTTCTTGGGTTGACATCAATGACAACCGCTGATCAACAATCTCCCCCTTCGGCATTGATGGCAACACAAGTACTCCCCCTGCAATCATGACACCTCTTCCTACAACATTATATCCCCCTTTGACATCAATGGAAAAGGGTAACTCCCCCTAAAACACAACCATCCTGCGGACCTGTACACACTTCCACTCCCCCTGACACACAACCATCCTACAGCCCTGTAATCTACTTCCACTCCCCCTTTATATTCCGAAAAAGAAAAATCTAATGAGAACTTGGGAGAATCCCACACTTCTGGCAAAGATATTCCAATGTTGGCGAATATTTAATATGTGATTCTTTTGGTGCTACTTGGAATCTTGCGTCCAACTGCTTGCATAACATCTGGTCGAGAGGCTGTTACATATAAAAGACTACTAATCATAGATCTGTGCAATCTTTGATCCACATCCTTAGATGAGTCGTCTATGCTCAATTTGCAACCTGTTACCATTGGAGTAAGGATGGGTTTGCAATCTTCCATTTTAAATTTCTTGAGCATTTCCTTGATGTACTTGGCTTGACATATAAATATTCCTTCCTCTTGCTGAGATATTTGAAGCCCTAAGAAGTATGTCAGCTCACCAAGTAAAGAAATCTCGAAATCACTTTGCACCTTTGTAGCAAACTTCTTACTTAGTCGATCATCATTGCTACCAATTATTGTATCATCCTCTTTAGCTATTAGACATGCTTTAGTTGCTTCATCCAGAACATATATGTCATTTTGAGCTCGACTTGCTATAGCCACAATTTCACCATACACGCCTTTCCTAATTTCACATTTCGTGGAGTTGAATAGTATTGTGTGTCCTTGATCACACATTTGTCCAACACTGAGTAGATTGTGATTCATGTTTTCAACCAATAGAACATTCTTGGCTAGAGCATCTTTTCTTTTGAGAGTGACAGTACCTGATCCTATAACATTTGAAGATCCATCATTTCCAAAGGACACGGTTCCATCCTTCTTCTCTTTCAGAGATACAAATTTATTTCTATCTCCAGTCATATGCGTTGAGCAACTGCTATCAACATACCACACATATTTGTTCTTTTGAGCCTTGAAAGCAAGAGCACAATTATCATTCTTCTTCTTCCATGTTCGTTCATTCTGTGGCTTCGAATATTCTTCTGGAGGATTTTCAAGTCTACAGTCTTTGGCTATGTGTCCAAAGTTTCGACATTTGTAACATTCAATATTATTTCTTAAATGTTCAAATCTATCGATGTTTCGCTGAGCCTTGGGAGGTTCATATTTGACAGATCTCCTAGAATTGTATTCGTTCCTAGGGTACGTGTGACATTCTATAGCTTTATGACCAAATTTTCCACATGAATAATAGTAGCCATAAAAAATATGTTGGTACCTGGATGGAAATTTTCGTCGAGGAATTGTATTCCAAGGCTGTTCTTGCAAATCTTGTCCAATGAAGTCTACATGCATGTCATAAATCATAGGTTCATTGTATTTTGTTGTAGAAAGTTCTGCTTCTTCTTCTTTGTAACTGATGCTAGTTTTGTCGTTATAAGATCATTGATTGTTGATGAGTTCTTCCAATGCCCTTGAGCTGTTGGCATAGTTTTGGATATTTTTTCCTTTCTTCACTTCCTCACGCAGCGAGACTACTTCAGCTTCTAATTCTTCCCTTTCTTGGTTGCTTTCTTCCAACTTCTTTTGAAGTGACTCTTACATGCATTTGTGTTCTTCAACTTTAATTTTTAGACCTTGAACTTGTTCTTCAAGAGTTTTGGAACGAATCTTCTCCACCTTGAGATCTTTTATAAGCTTGATTGCTTCCTCATAAAATTATTCTATGGTCCATCCTTCTTCTTCGTTGTTTTATACCTCTTGTTTATTGTGCTTGGGTTTATTGCGCTTGGCCATAAATAATACTCTCTCATTGGCTTCTTCTTCACTGTCATTGTCTTCATCGGATGATGAGCTATCTTCTTTAGAGAGAAAGTTCCTTTTGGATCCTTTCTTGTTGAATTTCTTAAAGCCTTTCTTTCGTTTTGACTTGCCATTACTTCTATTTGGACATTTTGCTACAAAATTCCCAACCTCATTACAGCTGAAACATATCAATGGAAGTTTACCCTTGAATTGACCCTTACCAATTTTTAGTTTTCTCGTGAAGTAAGCATATTATTCATCTGAAAGACCTTCTTCATCATCTCCATTTTCTTCACAGTTGCAGGTGCATGTATTTTCAATTGAAGGTTGTTTATCCTTATTGGTTTTCTTAGATGCAACGAATGCAATTTCTAGATGTGAAGTACCCTCTTCTTCATCAAGTTTCATTTCATATGCTATGAGAACTCCATGTAATTCCTCTTTGCTGAGTTTGTCCAGATTTGCACTGTATTCTAAGACCGATACCTTTGGGTTGAATCTCCCTAGTAACATTCTAAGAATCTTTCGTATAATAGTCTTCTCGTCAATTGGCTCTCCCAATCCTTCCAGAGTATTGGTTATTTCATCAATGTATTGGAAGTATGCAACAATGTTGCAATCTTCTTTCATTCTGAGTTGCTCAAATTTGAGTCACCTGCATATATATTCTGAAGCTTGTCCCATACATTTTTTGCAGTTTTACAACCCAACACCTTATGATAAGCAGATTCAATATGTCCACTGATAAAAATATTCTTTTCTTTTGCATCATTTACCAGATTCTTCTTACCTTGTTCATCCGTAGTTGATGTAAATCCATTTTGAACAGTGTCCCATACTTCGTAACCTTGCGCCAAGAGATAGACTTCCATTCTTCCTTTCTAGAGTGCATAATTATTTTCATTGAATAGAGGTACACCATTCTTGGTATGCTCCATGACCTCCTTCCAGCTGTTAAACTACTATTGAAGGAACCAAGCTCTGATACCAATTGTTGGAAATACTAAGAGGGGGGGGGGGGGGGGGGGGTTGAATCAGTATTCCTTTCAATTAGAACATTATTTAACCTTCAATTATTATCAGTGTTTGTACAATGATAGCAGCAAACAAGAGGAACACAAATGCACACAATTTTTAAGGTGGAAACCCACTCCGGGACAAAAAACCACCTAATGATTTTCTAATAATTCTTTAATATTCAACTCCAATTGAAAATAACGCTCCAACTTCCTAGAATATAGAAAAGCGTTCTTCTCCAGCTACCACTGGATGGACGCTCCAACGCCCGAGATTCTTCAGTAGTCAACTTAACGGATGTCCCAACACCCAATGAGCTACAACTCACCCTAGCACCACCCTACCACCCTATAGAAGAATAAAATAAGAATGGACTCCCATACCAGGGAAAATGGTCCACTTTACAATGATATAGAATGATGTAGAAGAATAAGATATAATAGACCATAACCCCAACTTTGACACAACCACCTAATGATGATCCTAGACCTCCCAAAACTGCCTCTTCAACCCTTGGCAGATAGACACTAGTATAATTTTTACAATCATGTATTTACAATGACTTAGTACAAAGATACCTTTACAATGATTGTATGCAGTGATGCCCACATGAAGACTTCATATGATGAACTTCTTGCTGTTGTTATGCACCTTGGTTTCTGCTCTTGTCATGCTACCCTTTGCTGCACCTTGTTTTGCATTTATTCCATAGAAAGTTAGGTCCTTTGCAACCCTTGACAACACATGATACAGCTTTTTCTTTGCCTTCTAGGAGCTCGATATTGAATCTGGTGTATCTCTGTTATTTCAGATCCTAAATATCTTATTTTTGGTCTTGTAGTATACCTCTGAGTTGCATTTCCAATGCCATAGGTCTGACCCAATTTGGATTCTTCAAGAGAGAGTTATACCCAATCTCTCACAATGCCCTAATTATGGATTGTTTCATTAGATCACACTTGTATGGTGTGCCACGTGTCATTTTTGCTTCATTTGGATCTGAAATTGATAGATAGAAAACTATAGACTGTGCATTGTCTGTCATTTTTTATGGAATTTCAATATGATACTCAGAGAGAGAGTTATGACGATTTTTCCAAGGTCACTTCTTTGAGATGAATTTCATGAGCCTGCAAAAACCTTGACTTCCACAGATCATATCTCCAAAAATGTTGTGTACCTTGATCTGAAATTTTTATAGCAGCTTCCTCAGGACTTCAGCTTCACCTCATAAAAAATTCAGCTTCTGAACCTTCGTAGAAAAAACGTTAGAGTGAAAATTCCACAATGACCTGTTTCAAATGGTGAAATCCCTTGCCTAAGGAGGAATGAAAATCACAATTTATATAAATGCTTAATTTGAGAGGGACTTCAACAAGTGAACGTGGGAGGGATTTTATGAGCTTAAAAAATATTAATTATGACTTTTCAATGACCCATGCCCCAACCCCATGGGGTTTTAGCCCACTAACTAGGGGTACAAACTTCAAACATGAATATCTCTCAAACTGTGAAGAATTACATGGCGTGCCATATATCAACAGAAACATCTCGACAAGTAGAAACCATAAAAATAATTATTTACCTAGAATATATTAATTTTGTAGGTCAAAATTCCCATGCAATATTTGGTTAGCCCCTGGTGCTGTTTGGGTTGACATCAATGACAACCGTTGATCAACAATTTCCTCTCATTGCCTTACTATGCTTATCCTGGATGAAGAGTTTCAGACAAGGATACAAGGCTTCAGTTGAGGAGGGTGGTGGGAGGTGACGTGATTTACAGATTACCAAATCATACTTCACACATTTCTTCATAAATGTCCTGTTATGGAAAGTAATGTGTTCTAAGTACACACGCCTTTCTAGCTAGATTTGGTCATCATTGGCTATTTCTCTATTAATTAGATGCATGCAGTGTTAATAACCGTTCATAACTATATATTTCTTTCAATTATTACAAGATATATCCCCCCTGCTTTAATGGTGACGATTGCTCACGATCGTCATGGGAATATCATCACTTGCCATTATTCACCAAACTATTAAATGATGACATTACCTTTTGAATAACATACTTGAAGTGACATGGAGGAGGAATTTGAATTGGCGGTGTACTACTCGCAGTGATCGTTGTCGTTACTCTTGGATGGCATGATTATTGCTACACGTGACAAAATAATAAACAGTGTCCGTGGCTGTCAGTTGTTACATGTGTAACAACCAAGACAACCTTCATATTATTCTTTAGAAAACATGATGATTAGGAGAGATAGACACAGAAAAAAATGAATAACATCATCTTGTAAAATATATTAGGAAGGAAAGATGATGTTTTGGGAAAGGGAAAAAAAATGGGTGTAACAGCCGCCATAGGAGTGGTCTTCCTTTTTTTCTTCTCAACCTTTGCAAACCCTAAACTTTACAGGCTATTCCTATCTCTCCAACGAAATAATTGGATTAAATATAAACTTTAGAGGAAAACAAGATAGAAGAAGGTTTTTATGTTTGCACTTATACCCACATAGAAGTTGGACTAGAAATGGACGTCCAAATTATATTGGACTTGAATTTGACAATTGGACTTGTGTCTAGAATTTAAACTACAAATAATTTCCTTTTTAATGTAACAATTGTTATCATCTATGAATACAACCATTTTGCAAAGTGTTCCAAAAGATGAAACATCTCCTCTAATTGGATTAGAGTGAATCCAAATTTCACGTAGCTGGAAAATGGTAATAATGGGAAGTAGAACCAAGGAGATCAACACTAATAGAAAATAACACCAACATGAGAATCCCACAATCAGTACACATCCAATGCATTGGACTCGTGGTAAGTAAATAAAGAGTTTCAAGGTCAGGAAAACTTAAATGATCCATGTAACCCTTAGAAAGAAATGGGAGATAAAGAGGACATCACAAAGGAAGATAGGAAAGAAAACAAAACCTTTAACTTAGATCCATAGGTCCATATTTTGCATAGGTCCATGGTATCTAAATAACATGTCATACGACATAGAAAACTGAAGAATTATTGTATGATATTTATGGCAGTACAAGATTATTGTATGATCTTTATGGAAGTACATGATTTCTAATTTTTGATAAATTGTTAATTTTTTTTTAATTGTTATGTTAAATTGTTAAATTACATGTTTAAAACTGAGAATTAACTTTTATTAGTTTTCATAAATAATTCACCTACTGTTGTTTAAAATTTTTAGCATCAACCAGTAGCATTTTTCATAAATTATAGCTAGAATTATAACTAGATATTTGGCTTTTTCACTCTTCATAGTTTGATTATTGAGTCAATCCATATGCATGTAGCCACACCGTGCTTCTCAAATGGTTTTTCCAAAGCTTTTTTTATTGAAAAATTCCTACAATCTACAAAAGTCCTTAGAAGATTTGGATGCTATCAAGATTGAGAGCAACATATTCAAATTTATTTCAAAAATTATACCACATATAATGCTATACTATATAATCTAGACTCTACATAGACCCAAAGAAGTCATCACTAGTCTAGTCACTACCCAAGTAATATATTCCAATTCATTGAATCTTTCTTTTGAAATTTCTAATTTCTAGCCAAGCTCATCTAGCTTTACTAAACACAGATTCAATTCATAATACTAATCATACTTAGAATATTCATAATAAATAGTGCTCCAATTCTGCAAATGGAATAGATCCATAACCTTCTCCCAATGAGAGAGATCCTTGCTCACCCCATCAGTTTAGAATTCAACATCCACACATAGTATTTCCATGTCTATCCTTCTTATGTTATCTATGTCCCTTCACCACTATGTCCTCTGGCTAGAATTTCTTCTAGCATAAAACCTTGGTATTGAAACCGTAATACATAATCTCTTTTATCATATCCATTCTTTAGAAGAATGACTAGATGATAGTCCTGATCCTTGTGGCCACGTATCTTATAATTCCCCAGAAGAAAAGTCGTAAAGAATGGTCCTGAACCTTGAGTTATGTAGTCCTATAAAGAACTGGAAAAGGAAAATATATCAAGAGTTAAGGATATGCATACGTTCCATGATTCGAAATTTAATGTATATTCCATTAAGGAGACTTTTTTTTATCCAACTCCACACAAATGTTTGTCATTGTCGTTGAGGAGTAATCCATATCCCTAACGTTGTCATACATGGTGATGAACCTGTCCAATCCATTTTCAATTTCCCTCAAAGAATTTTCATAGGAAAGGTAAGGCAGTTTGTCCCATTCACCTGTGTATGGATGGAAGGCCCAACATGTCCTGTTAAGGCTCCTGTAATTTATGCATGATGCATTCCGGGGAAGTGAACACTTTCCCCTGAATCCAATTGATAACTTTATGAACTGACGAAATGTCTATTATATTAATGAAAATAACAAGAAAATAAAAAATAAAATCAAGATCTAAAAGGTTACATGCTTCACATGCTTCTACAACATTCAAAAATTTGATTGATCTATTCAACGTTATAACTGACTTGTAACCTCAAGGCCTCCAACACTCATACCAGTAAGACTGATAAAATCATCCAATAGAACTTCTATAATCCTTTGAGGCATGCAATCGCTTTTAGAAATAAAGAAAACATTTCCAAAAATAGATTCTTAGTTGTTCAAAGAATCTTCAAAGACACAACTAGTCACCTTCTCTCTACTAATTTAATGAAACCAATCCCACAATAGCATTATTCCCAATGGAAACTAAAACAAAAAGAAATAGAAAGAATCATCCAACTCTTAATATAAAATGAGATAGTAATTTGACATAGGTATGTCATCTGTTTGATAACGTTCCACTAATTCTATGAGCATCTATGTCCACAGAGACTTCAAAGCCATAGCTATAAGGTCCTCAATATCCTCTAATTTGTTTGATGCAATGGTCTCAAAATTATTCCTAGTGAGATCTAAACCTGTATTCATTGCAATATACAGATCTCAGTACACTTTAAGTGAAAAAGTGAAATAAGTATTTTATTGAACTGTAGGTAACCTTTCCATTTCCTGAATGTAATATGAAAAAAAACACAAGTTCTAAGCTTAAATCCAAACAACACAGTAGCTTGTATTTACCTGTTCACAATGGGCCTGATGAAGCAGTCGATATAAAGTCATATATAGAGTCTTCCATAAATAGATTAATAATATAACCGACTTCAAAACATAGCCCTGTCCAGGTGGACTTATCGAACTACACCATATGAATAAAAACGCACATGAGTATTCTTCCTAAATTTGAAATACTCCATGAGACTAATTCTTAAATCAAATGATTGACTGAAGATGAGTCTCTACACAACGTCATTATAGTTATGTTTCGGGAAGATTAAAAGTGGAAATAAGGGTGTTGTTATAGGTCCTGCCAATGTGAAAGGATTGAGTGGCTATACCATGAAGGGCTCTCAACATGCTTTGAGTAGTCCCTTTGTCTACACAACATAGAAACATGACATCTACAGATCTTTGGAACAATAAAGTACCTAATATGACATACTTCGAGGCTTCTGATATAAATCTCCTCCATTTGTCACTTCCAAGATATGGAGAAAACTCTCATTCTGAAAAAAAGAAAAGAAAAAATATAATGATACAAAGGATTATTATCAACATCTACATTCTCACAATGAATAGAAAAAAAAATATAAAGAATCATCATCATTGCTAGAATCTTCATTAGGCTCAACATGCTAAACTAGTTAGAGAGCCAAATCACACCGTTTTACAATATGAAAAGAAGATATTGAAAAAGAATGTTCTTTTATCTTAGATGACTAATGAGAAATATTACCTGAGATAAAGGTATGGGAAGACAAAAAATTGACAGTAGAAAAAGGCACTTTTTGGGGACTTAGATATTGATCAAGGCTACAATTTGTTTGCTAATAAGAAAGTAACAAAACTTCTCTATGGTCTTGACAAAAGAGAAGTCATCACTAGTCTATAGTCATAATTTAAGAATTGATCAAAATACATCAATATAGTTTCATTCCCATGTGGATCATAAATATCATAGAAGGGAGAATCCTTAAAATAAACCACCTATGATTTGGGATGACTATGTGTCAGCTACCATTCAAAAAATTCAACATTTTTTCTATCTTTAATTGAAGATATCCCTAATCTTCTTGGTTTTCATGTCACTATTTTTTTTGGATAGAAAGCATGAGAATATGGTCTAAAAAAATGATGATTTTAAACCTCACAATCACTCTACATACGAAGATGGGTTTACCACACAAGTACTCTACCTATTCATTTGAAAAATGTTTAAATTCTCAATAATATGATTTCCACAACTTTTTGATTAGCTTCCTCAGCATTACAACCACAATATTAAATATTTTTTTTGGGTTGCATTTGTTGCATATAAGTGAAAATTATTTACTTCAAGATATCCCTCATCTTCTTGGTTTTCAGGCCACTTTTTTTCTTCGATGGAAAGCATGCGAATATGGTAATGGGTTTACCCACAAGCACCCTATATATTCATTTGAAATCTATGTTTATACTTTTTGATTACACACAATACACCTCCAAAATTACTTTTCGATTGTACATGTCATACACCTTATAGGTGTCCACTATCACCTCACCAACCATAATGGCTAGGATGTGTTGTTACTCATTTTCATTGGCAGTAAATTATTATAAAACTTAAATAGCTAAATGTAGAGACAGTCCTAGTGTTTTTGGAAACCATGTACATGTCATTTCTCCCATAAATTAACGAATTTGAAATAAATTTTCATTTAATATTTTATTGAATTGGTTTTTTTCGAGGATAAAAAATCCCAGCAAACATGGTTTAAAAGTGGATATTATGCATAGATGTTTCTTGTTATCCCAATCTAGGGAAAGCAATGATTACATATGTGCTATGCAATATTGCGACAAACAAAGTCCTCCAAAGGAAAATGAATATACCTGTAAGAAAAAAGAAGCAATGAAGCATATTATATTGCATTGATAGAAGTCTTGGGAACAACTAGGGAGTATGGATCCAATGGAATTGTAGTTTTCACTAATTCTCAACTTGTGTGCAACCAGATGAAAGGCGTGTACCAAGTTAAGGAGAGGCTAAAACAACTGCATGGAAAAGAAAACAATATTTTTATACAATTTCAATAATTTAGTATAAGACATGGTGCAAATGTTAATAAGATATATGGTGATCTATTGTATGGGGAAATACCAATTCAATATTCTTTTTTCAAAGATGAATTAGTTTTGAGACACTCTCCATCAAAATTTATTGATGGACATTGTAAGATATCTTTGATATGTGTGTGTTTTTTAGTTATAAATGTGTCATTTTTAATGACCATATGTTTTTTTCAATTATATACCAAGCGCACTCCCACTATGTAAGCACAACTTGGTGAACTTCATGTTTTATAAAATAATGTATTTAATTTTCAAAATGTGCGCCCATTATGTAAGCACAACTTGGTGAACTTCATGTTTTATAAAATTTTGTAATTAATTTTCAAAATGTGCACGATTTCAAATTTTTTTTGTTTAAATAGTCAAGTGAATTTTACACATCAATTTGTGCTTCAAATTGTGCTCCAACATTTGTGTAAATTACATCATTTTTTTGAATTCTTTTGAAATATTTTTAAATGCTAATTTTAAAAATAATTGTAAATGCACGAGGTAACTTTTTAAACATCATGTATCTATGTATTTGCAGATATCCATATATATCATGGATGATAATTTTCCACGTGATTATTCTAGGCTTTAAACATCATATGTATTATGGATGATCATTTTCCATGTGATTATTCAAGGATTTAAACATCATGTGTATTTATGTATCTGTAAATATCTATATATATATCATGGAGGATGATCATTTGCCACGTGATTCTTCTAGGCGAACATCAATAAAGTCGTATGCCTCTATGAGAGATGGAGTGTTATAGAATCATTTATCACCTCTATATACTTTATGATCTATTTATTGGCCTTGGGAAACCCTTTCCCTTTAGACTTCGTCCTTTACCTAAAAAACATTATTTTGAATTCCATACGCAACTCTGCCCTCTCAAAAGTGCTTGAAGATGCGGGTTGAATTATACATAACTCATGTATATAATTTAAAATCTAAAAAAAATCTAAAATTCCCTATTTTCTTGGCAGGGTTAATGGGTTACAGTGGAATCCTACCTATAAAAAAGTACATAGAGAAAAGTGGTACTCTTTAGAATAATTCCAGTTCCCCAATTCCCCAATTCCCCAAAGTGTTTGTTCCAACAAGTCATGGTATCCTTGGGTTTGTAGGCCATCTCAGGAATGCAACTGGTTATACTTGTACGCTATCCACTCATGCAATGCAATATTGAGCCAAAAGCAATAATGAGTGTGTAAGTCAACGGGTGTGAAAAATAGTATGCCACACCTTTAAATAGGGGCTCAGTTTCGACCCCCTATGGATTGCTCTGGAATGGCCAGTCAAGGTGTCCCCCCATTGGGGGAAGCAATTTGGCCCAGGTTGCGATGCCTCAGGGAGACCACTGCAGGTGTTTTTAAAATTAGCACGCCAACACCTGAGCTTGGTTCCAATGGAAGCATGATGGACCGGGAGATACAGGATTTCTAGATACAAGATGCTAGCTGTTTCTATCTAGATACGAGATGCTAGCTATTTTTAGCTAGATACAAGATGCTAGCTATTAGCTAGCTATTTCCATTGCTAGATATTTCCAGCTAGATACAAGATGCTAGCTGTTTCCAGCTAGATACAAGATGCTAGCTGTTTCTAGCTATATACAAGATGCTAGATGTTTCCATCTAGATACAAGATGCTAGTTGTTTCCAGCTAGATATAATGTCCCATGCCCCATTGGATCGGAACGATCCACTACCCTGATTTGAGATAGTTCGTAGTGCTCATTATATTATGGTTAATACAGATATATCTACCCATGGGATATCTTAAAGTCATTATATATTTCCTGAAACTTATTCACACTTTGTGTTCTACCATTAAATGGCCTCCGAAACCCATATCTGTCATCATCATAGTTTATATTCGGAAGTCACTTTCCGCCTTTAGAACAAAAATCTTAAACTTTAATATTTTTTATTCTAAGAAAGTGGCGAACCGAATGGCTAATTGTAGTGGCTCTCCACTCGCAGGAATTAGAATCAATTTTATCCAGTTTTTTGCATAAAATTGATTCACCATTTCGTTTAATATTAGCGGCCAGCATAGTAGTCTCGGTTCTTCCTCCCGAATCTCTCGAAATATTCTATATACTTATTGGGTTCGAGGGAGAACTTAGTCTATCAGATGTCCACAATATAATTAGGGTGTTCTTCACACAGAGAGGTGGTACCTTGGACATCAATACAAAGAAATACCCCTCTTTTGAGAAGATTATCCAGGACATCTGTCAAGGTGAACTGGACCAAATCCTCACTTGGGGGTTTGGCAAAGAGGAGTTGCTCGCTATATAGTATTTAACTCCCTTCAACATGCATACTTTCTCGATAATGCAAAATATCCGATAGGAGGAAACACTATATTTTCGTGATAGTGATACGTCGGAGAACCCTAGAGAGAGGAAGGATGGAAACACAAAGTGGTTGTATGAAATATGAGTTAAAGTATTTGGAGGTGATTTATTAGGAGGGGATCTCTTATTGATAAGGGAGGCGAAGCACGTGGTAACTTGTCGATAAGGGGAGCGGGTTTCCATAGTAATACAGGATAACGCCTGATCCCATACCGAGCTCGATATGTGAAATTGTCTTACGCCATATGTACTGATCTTGATCGAGAGAAACGGTCAAGCCCACATCGCCATACAATGTTGGGTTGTTTTTCAAAAGGGTGAGGCAGGGTCAGATGGTTAGGGAGGGTGAGGAACCAAAGGTTAGGCAGGGTGAGGGAGCCAAAGGATCAGAGGAACCTTTTGATGGGGCATTTTTTCCCAATGTTTGCTATAGTAAGTTGTGTCCAAAGGTAGACAGTTAAGGAGGGAACCTCCTATAATAAGGAGGAGGGAACCATAAAGGATAAGAGGATCCTAGGGATCCAATGATGAAGGAAAGGTCAATTCATGTCAAGGAAGGTTCAAGGAAGGTGGGCACCACCAAAGGATCCTTGGGATCCAATGAGGAAGGTAAGGTTGTAAGGTTTGTTCCCTTGGGAGTACTATTAAGGTTCAATGGTCTCCCAAGGGAACAAAACTTACAACCCTACCTTCCTCATTGGATCCCAAGGATCCTTTGGTGTTGCCCACCTTCCTTGAACCTTCCTTTACTTGACTTGACATTTCCTTCATTATTAGATCCCTAGGATCCTCTTATCCTTTCGAGGTTCCCTCTTCCTTCTTATAGGAGGTTCCCTCCTTGGTTGTCTACCTTTGGACACAACTTACTGTAGTAAACATTGGGAAAAACTGCCCCATCAAAAGGTCCCTCTGATCCTTCAGCTCCCTCACCCTACCTAACCTTTGGTTCCTCACCCTACCTAACCAGCTGACCCTGCCTCACCTTAGGCTCGCACCCTGCCTCAACTTTTTGCAAAATAGCCCAACATTGTATGGGGACGAGGGCTTGACCTGTCTCTTGATCAAGATCATTACATATGGCGTAAGATGATCTCACATATTGAGGTGAGTATGGGATCGGGTGTTATCTCATATTAATATGAAAACCTGCTCCCCTTATTGACAAGTTACCCTAGGCTTCACCTCCCTTATCGATAAGAGATCCCCTCCTAATAAATCACCTCCAAATAATTTAACTCATATTTCATACCACCACTTTGTGTTTCCGTCCTTCCTCTCTCTAGGGTTCTCCGATGTATCACTATCACAAAAATATAGTGTTGCCTCATTTCAGAGCTTTTGAATTATCGAGAAAGTACACATTGAATGGAGTAAATCTTGTATAGCGAGAAAATCCTCTTTCCTGAACCCCAAGTGAGGATTTGGTCCAGTTCGCCTTGATAGATGTCCTGGAAAATCTTCTCAAAAGAGGGGTATTTCTTTGTATTGATGTCCAAGGTACCACCTCTCTGTGTGAAGAACACCCTAATTATATTGTGGACATCTGATAGACTAAGTTCTCCCTCGAACCCAATAAGTATATATAATATTTCGAGAGATTCGGGAGGAAGAACCGAGACTACTATGTTGGCCGCTAATATTAAACGAAATGGTGAATCAATTTTATGCAAAAAACTGGATAAAATTGATTCTAATTCCTGCGAGTGGAGAGCCACTATAGTGGTAAAAAAGGAGGGTTGGCCATTCGGGTTCGTCACTTTCTCAGAATAAAAAATCTTAAAGTTTAAGATTTTTTTTTCTAAATAAGGAAACTGACTCCCGAATATAAACTATGATGATGACATATATGGGTTTCGAAACCATTCAATGTTAGAACACAAAGTGTGATTAAGTTTCAGGAAATATATAATGAATTTAAGATATCCCATGGGTAGATATATCTGTATTAACCATAATATAATGAGCATTGTGAACTACCTCAAATCAAGGTAGTGAATCATTCCAATCTGATGGGGCGTGGGGTCTTGTATCTAGCTGGAAACAAATAGCATCTTGTATCTAGCTGGAAATAAATAGCATCTTGTATCTAGCTGGAAACAACTAGCATCTTGTATCTAGCTAGAAATAGCTAGCATCTTGTATCTAGCTGAAAACAACTAGCATATTGTATATAGCTAGAAACAGCTAGGACCTTATGTTTGGCTGGAAACAATTAGCATCTTCTATCTAGCTGGAAATAGCTAGCTGGAATCAACTAGAATATTGTATCTAGCTAGAAACAACTAGCATCTTGTATCTAGAAATCCTGTATCTCCCGGTATGTCATGCTTCCATTGGAACCAAGCCCAGGTGTTGGCGTGTTATGTTTATAAACACCTGCAGTGGTCGCCCTGAGGCATCACAACCCGGACCAAATTTCTTCCTCCAATGGGGGCACACCTTGACTGGTCGTTCCAGAGCAAGCCATAGGGGGTCGGAATTGAACCCCTGTTTAAAGGTGTGGAATACTATTTTTCGCAACCGTTGACTTATGCACTCATTATTTCTTTTGGATCAATATCGCGATGCATGAGTGGATAGCATACAATATAACCAATTTCATTCTTGAGATGGCCTAGAAACCCAGGAACACCATGAATTTTTGGAACAAACACTTTGGGGAATTGGGAAATTGGAATTATTCTAAAGAGTACCACTTTTATCTATGGCCAAACTATTTCACAACTGAAAAAATTGTTTTGAGGAAGTATAAATACAACTCATGGGAAGGCCTAAAGGGGACAGATAGATATTATTGATACTATATCATTTTAGTCCCTGATCAAAACTGATTATCCCTATGCCTCTTTCACTTCCCAAGTTATGAAAACCCTTGTTTCCCTTTCATAGATTTTCACCTCCCTTATGTAACATGCTTTTGTATCCTTATGAAACAAGATTGTTGAGGCTTGGGCTGGATGGTTTCGCTTGGATCTATGGTTGAATCAGGTGGTATTCCTCCACATATTTTACATATATCAATAAATAATCTCTATCCCATTCATGATGTCATGATATTTTGATGATTTTATACATGTTATGATATTGTTGTAGTTGATTTCATTTTATTTTCTATAAGCTTATATGGTATAACCACTGACATCTAGAACATGCTTTCAATTACTACTAGTCTATGTGCTTTTCTTGAATGAGTTACAGGTTTTGAAGCATGTGGATAAGTAGAGGGTTTGAACCCTTTTGTATCTTAAGAGAAAATCCCTCAGTTGTGAGAGGAATCTGTGCTTAAGACATTTTAAAAGTGTGTCACAGAAATGATTTTACCATGAGGTATTTGTTCTATCCATTTGGAGACTATTTTTATAAAACCCTTAATGATTTGGAATAATAAAATATTTCATAATGCCATTGACTGTTGATATCTGAATGAAAAGAAGAACTGCAGGGGAAACTCAAAGTAATATGTTGAAAACACTAAATCTACCACTTTTAAGTTTTAGAGGAAATTCATGGAGAGAGAGGAAACTTGAATAATATGTTGTAAAAATAGAATCTATTACTTTAAAGTTTCATCAGGAATTTGTGAAGAGAGGAGAAACTCAAAATAATATGTTGTAAACATAGAATCTATTACTTTTAAGTTTCAGAGGGAATTTGTGAAGGGAGAAGAGATGGAGTGAAGGAGCGCAAATTAAGGTTATTTAACTCTTACTCACAAATGTAATTAAGAGACTGGATACTACATTACTTCACTTCATTCAAAGAAGAAGGGACACAAAATGGCACAAAAAACACAAATCACCATCAAAATTTTCAAGAAACTTACTGGTTCTTTCATTTACCCATTAGAAAAATAAGTACAAAATGTTATCCCCAAGTGGTCTAGAACTTTGGCCCCCCCTTTCTTTCTTTATCTTTTGCATAAATATATTAAAAATAGTTTGTAACTGCTGGAACTTCTTGTAACTACTCAAAATTCCTAAAACTATGTAAACTACCTATTACATTGCAATTAAAGACTTCATTACAATGTCGATCTTTAAACAAGAAAGAAAATTAAAATTAGAAGTATCAATCTATTTGTGTGGATCTGATTTGCTGTTGATGTGTCTCTATCCATTTCGGCTATGATTTCCCAACAGTCTGCATAAATGCATCTCCACTAGACTCTACCCATGCTTTTTCATTTTGAATGCTATCATCATGTCACATGCTACCCGACTCTGCCTCTTCTGCTCGTGCCTTGATGCATTATGCATTTTCTTCTCCTTTGCCCTGCGTCGAATCACATACCTGAGTCTTTCTACCCGTCTCAGAATTTCTTCTCTAAACCATCGCAAGACTTGGACTTGAAATATATTTTATTCACCCTTTGCGAATGCATCACATCTACTTTCTATCGCATCTTGGCGTTTCATTGGCTTTACGTTATAATCCTTCATTTCTTCCTTTGATTTGATTTAACACAAGAAATGCCTTACCTTCGGGTTTGAAAACCTTTGGAGTTCACTTTTGAAACCACATCGCATCCACCCACAAATCGCAAATCGGATTTTATTATGAAATACAGGAGGTAAGTGTTAAACTGTGCAATGTGTGAAATGTGACAGACAAAAGGTGACGTGGCATGACAGAGGTGGGACCGCCCATAGGTCGCATATCGCAAGTTTTACATGGGAGAAAGCGGAGGTTAAACATTATGTTTTGTGAAGTGAAAAGTGCGGGGGCTGGAAAGGTGACATGGCATGGATGAAGTTGGGACCATGCTTGCAGATCACATATCGCAAGGTTTATATGTAAGCAGAGGGAGGTAAATGTTAAAAAGAGTGATGTACGAGAGGGATGATGTGGAAGGGTGGAGGTGGGACCGCCTGCAGATCGCATGTCAAAAGTTTTATATGGGAGAAAGCGTAGGGTAAATGGTAAGATTTGCGAAGTGCGATATGTGATGGAACCTATGGCCGACACGTGGCTCTTCTTCACAATCTTTGATCCATTAATTCTCTTCCATATTTATTTACGATATCCATTCTTGACCACTTATCTCTAACTTAGATCTCACGATCTAATATTTTCCATCCATCTGGCTTGCATTCCTATGCTATGATATCCGCCATCCATCTCTCCACCCGAATTCTATGCTTTGATCATGACCATCTATTTTTACCCTTTGTGCCTCCTCCAAAACCCTTAAGTTCTTTTAAGGTAAATACGTTATTTCTTTGCTTTC
Source organism: Pinus albicaulis (assembly GCA_034641835.2). Classification (NCBI taxonomy): domain Eukaryota; kingdom Viridiplantae; phylum Streptophyta; class Pinopsida; order Pinales; family Pinaceae; genus Pinus; species Pinus albicaulis. The sequence continues at coordinate 931,604,197 of CM076575.1, read as the reverse complement.
TATGATTTGAAAGTAAAGGGCGTGGGCTCCAGATATCACCACGTAATGTCCTTTATTGAAACTTGAAACCACTTGCAGGGGCACTTAAGTGGTTTTTTGGAATTTGAAGAGAGTATTCCCATAGTTAATGTCAACCTTCGATTTGCAAGTGAGCAGATTTAACAAGACTGCTTGCGGGGGAACTCCTTGGTATAAATCTCGTGCAATTTGTGCTTCTGGGTTGCCATTGGATCTGGGTGCAATGAATATGAGCCTTCGATGTACTCAAACTTGGAAGAATGATAATATTATTTAATTTTAACTTCAAGACATCTTAGCATTAAACGGTATTCTATAGCGCTAGTCTCTCCTGAGCATGCAAATGAGCCTGACTTTACCCTTGCTACGCGCTTTTCTTCTTTGTTGATCCTATCACTTAGATTGTGCTTCCAATGCTGCTGCTTCTTTCCTGAATCTAGTTCTAGTGCGCATGTGATGATTAATCCTCGTTGTTCTAGTGGTTATCCTTTTGAGCATATTTCAGGTATTCTTGAAATTTTAACAACTATTCCTCAATAAACTTTAATTGGTCATAACCTCTCTTGAATTTTAGTTGAGTCAAATTAGGCTACAAAATATGGTTCCAATTAGGGACAACACTTTGGTAACAAAGTGCTGAGAACTTGTATATCAGTAGCCTTTATTAGGCATGGAGTAAAAGATCATTTGTAGATCAGTAGCCTTTATTGGGCATGGATTCAAAGAGAACTTGTAGATCAATAGCATTTACTAGGCATGGAGTCAATCCAAAATGGGAGTTGATCCAGTAGGAAATCCTACCGAAACCTGCTACACTTTGGACTTCTTCCTTTATTATTAAACTGAAAATACTAAACTAGAAATACTATAACTAAAATGCTCAACTTTTGAGCTTATTTATGCACAACTCCTATGTATGTATTCATTTCTGAACTGAATTAGGTGAAGTCATCCTTTCAATGGCACCAATTAATGCCTCCATGTTGTTGAAATTTGAAGATCATAATAGGGAGATACCATGAAAGTTCTCCCGATACCAAGCTTTGCACATAACTTTGCATAAATTTTTTTTGTTAACAAAAGAAAGTTTCCGTATAGTCTGCTACTAGATCATAGAGTTCACGAGACTAATTTTTTGCTCCCTCCTTATCTTGAACATTTTTCTGACATTGACTTCTTTGAACAGGGTAGCTTCCTTCAGTGTTTGACTTGTTATAATGCTGATGTTCTTCATATAATGCCAACTCTTGACAAAAATATTCAAGAATTGTAATGCAACATTCAACTCTCCTCTCATATAAAGTTGTGTCAAGGTCAATAATAAAATCGTAAGAAAAATATTCTTTCTCCAATAAAGAAAGTACATTTTGGGCCTTATAATATTTTGATAAAATAAAGAAAAAAACAATTTTCTTGATATGTAAGGGAAAATAGACCACCAAACTGATAGTGAAAAATAAAAATTCCTTTAAAATACTTAAACTCTGATATCTATATTTTCCATGGTGCTTTTTCATTTCCTTGCTCGCATAATTCCTCATCTATTAAAAACTTCATCATTGGAGTCACCGAGTGAATAATACATGTTAGGAATCTATAATGTACCTTTTTGACCATACATTTTTCTATCATTCCACTCTTTTCCAGTCCATATTTAAAGCTTATGCTATCACTTTCATCGATTCTTCCAAAGGTATATAACATTCTTCTCTTTACTATATCTTTAACTTGTTTTACATGTAATTTTACATTACTTTCATATTTAACCATTAATAGAAAATATATAGTTGCTGAAACAGTTTGAAGACTGCAGTTAATTCATCACGACTGTTTGAACGACGTTGTTGAAACCATTTGAAGACTAAAGTTAATCCATCAGGGCTGTCTGAAGACCGCGTTGCTGAAACACTCAGGATAGTACGCAAATCCTATTGCTGAAACAACCCATGATTTGTGATTTTGAAGCAGTATTTCAGGCGTGAAAACAACAGGAAAAGATAAGTAAGGAAGTTGTTACACTGGCCGTAACAACTGCACCTTGAAGCCAGTACCATTGTAACCATTGTAATAGCATTTTTCTATGGAAGAACATAAAGGTCCTATTTCGGTATAGAAGATCAGATTGGGTTAAAAATAGGATTTATATAATGTAATCAATTGTAATAGATGTCTCCTCTTTAAAAAGAGGAGACATCAGCATTGGAGGACAATTAGATACTATGGGAGGTTTATCTTGAAACAGAATTACAGAGAAGGAACGTGAATTCTTTGTAATATGTTACTTTCGATAGATGAATAAAATCTTGTTCTGAGAATTTCATTCTAATTCCTTCTTCTAGGGAATCTTGTGAGAAGGAAAGGGCCCACCTTCTTCACAAGATTCACCCATTTGTTTCCGTAGTTTGTTAACTGTTCTTTTCATTTATGCCTTGTTAACTCTGTTTGCTGAAATCATTTCTGCAGAATTGGAACTCTGTTATCTATTGTTGAAACTCTGTTTCCATTACTTGTTGCATTGTTTTCATACAATTCATTCCTAGGTAATTGTGGATTATTTTAATTGGTAATATTGTTTATAGAATGAGTTTTTGAAAGCTTGGTAATCAGAAACAGGTGCTGAAGATTCCTACTTAGGGAATAGGGTCCTGTTCTCTGTTATAGCATAATTGGTCTTTTCTTCTACAGATTGGTTTCCTTTCCTAGATTGTTATCTTTTTAATGTAATCCAGGATTCTTTTGGTGATTTTCTGCAATAGAAAGATTGCCTTTGCTGTAACTCAAGTTTAACTTCAGTTTGTTTGAAACAAGGTGTGATTAGTGTAATTCTTACTACAACATTTCATTGCTTTTGAGATTGAGCATATACAATGTGTGATTGCCTTTGAAATAAACAAACTTGCCTGGCTTGACAATTTATGTAGCACTTGGTTGTTTAAATTAATAAGCAATTAAAGAGACTAACATTTTGGCGCTGTTGCCGGGGAAGGCAATTATAGATTTCAAAAGCATTGATGTTTGTCTTTCAGATGTGCAGATTGCATGAGAGGACACAGAGCCCGCAAGAAAAATAACCCTATAGGTGGCAAGGGAAAATGAAGGGGAGCAAGAAAGACCTTTATTGACGAGATCGTATCAAAAGTTGAATCTTCTCAGAGGCTAAGCTCTCGAAGGCCCAAGCCTCAACATTCTCCCTAATCAAACTATGAAACAGAAGAAATTGTGAGCCCTGAAAATGTTGAAGAGCCAGCAGAAAACGTTGAAGAACTATTAGAAAGCTTTGAAGAGCTAGTAGAAAGCATTGAATAGCCAGCAGAAAACATTGAGGAACCAACAGAAAACATTGAGGAGCTAGTAGAAAACATTGAGGATCAAGAAAGTGCAGTAGGAGATCAAGAAATGTAAGGGAACAATGATGAATTCTTCGAAGGAGGACCAATAGATCCCGAAGGAGGAAAATATGACACTTCTCTCTCTACCTTGGGGTTTCCTATTGGTGATCTCCCTAGGGGGGCAACCCCCATGAAGAATATCCCACTTTCAGCTTTACCTAAATTTCATGGTTTATCTTCTGAAGATCCTGATGAGTTTCTTTTCGAGTTTGATATATTATGTAGAAGTTATGATTACATTACTAATGCTAAAAAACTGAAGCTATTTCCAGCAACACTAAAAGGAAATGCACTAAGATGGTTCATGAGTCTGGGAGGCCATGTAATGACAACATCGGAATAGATGAAACATAATTTTTTGTTTAAATATCAAGAATACTGCCAGACGAGAGAGAAAAGAGAGGAACTATTTAAGATGGTACAAAAGGAGGACGAGAATTTGGAGGACTTTGTGGAAAGACTACAATACAACCTGCAAAGATCCAATCATCCCGATGTAATTAAGGATATTCTTAAAACAATATTACTGAAAGGGGTGAGGGATGACTGTTTAGATATGCTAAATATGCTTGGTAAAGGAGAAATATATAAAGAATCATATGATGAAATTGTTAACCTCTGTAAAAGACGTTCAAGAGGAGCTGAAAGGAACAGGTCAAATAGAAGGGATGCCACATATTCAAGAGTTCAAAAATCAGCCAGTGGAGGAGCAACAAGAGCTGAAATAGGTAATTTACTTGAGGAATTTAAAACTGAAATGTTAATTTCTTTTTCTTCATAGATTGACACCTTGTAGTTTAAGAAGAAACAAGCCGAAGCAGAAGTAGCCTTGGCTGTCTTTTGTCCCAAATGCAGAGATAAACACCCACTAAGGGAATGCCCATTGGAAAAAGTGCCAATTTGCACCCTTTGTGAGAAGGATCATGAAACACAACAATGACCTTCTTTAACAGGAATAAAAGCAACATTGCAACCAACTGAAGAAGAAGCTAAAGCAGTCTATCTGCTGACACAGAGAAGGCAATGGCAACCACAAGGACAAGGTATGAACTCTAATATGCCATTTACATCTTCTAATCGTTGGAACAATTATCCTTCTTTTAGTCAAGAAAATTACCCTCCCTTTAACCAAATGCAATACCCGCCCTTCAATCAAATGAATTACCCACCCATGCAATAAACAAACCCTCCCTTTGTAGATCCTGCAATGTGGACTCCTTGGCCTCCACAACAAAAATCTTACTTTAACCAATGGAATCCGAATTGGAGGGGTCAAAAACTCCAGTTTCCAAATCAATTTCCTCAATTTCATCAACCACTTCCTCTACCATCAGGTGCTCCACCGAATAATCAAATGATAAGACCCAAGCTACCTATACAACCAAATCCTAACCCCAATAATAAAGCTGTGCAATTTATTGATATTCAGAACTAGCCTATACTTCTTGTTTTCCCTACACAATGTAATGACATTCATTTACGATCTGGGAAAATAGTTGAACCCATTATTGATGATGTTACCTCTTCCAATTCTGATAAAGAAGAAACTGAAAAATGTGATTCACATAAAGAGGTACAACCACTCTCTAATAAGGGTGCTAAAACAGTAGAACCACCATTTCCTGAGCATTTATTTTTAACTAAAATGCCTGAGCCACCTGCTTTTAATATTCTAGGGGAATTGCAGAATTTGTATGTTAAAATTCCACTTTTACAAGCACTAAGAGATGTACCAATTTATGCCAGAACGATGAAATATATTTGTGTTAAGAAACCCGGTAGGAAAACTAAAAATCCCCTTACAATCTATGTTATGGGTGATCTATTTGCATTAATGTCCGGTAAAGCTCCTCCAGTTAAATATGGTGACCCCGACCATCCTACTATGACAGTCCAAATCGGTAAAATAATAATCCCTCAAGTTCTGGTAGATTTAGGTGCTGTTATAAACATTATTACTCTTGAAACTTCACAACTATTACAGCTAAAGAACGTAATCAAAGATACACCAACCATTCTAGAGTTAGCTAACCGTTCTACAATCAAACCAGAAGGAGTTATTGAAGACCTAGTCATCTTAGTTGAATCCTGGAATTACCCAGCTAACTTTGTGGTGTTACAGACTAAAACAAAGTTGGGGGGACATCCTCTAATTCTGGGAAGGCACTGGTTAGCTACAGTCGATGCCTTTATCAGCTGCAGAATTTATTCAATGAAAATTTCCAACGGATATGAAACTAAGCAACTTACTCTCTACCCTAATGCTACACCCATGATTAATAATTATAATTATGTATGGATGGACTATGATGATCATGCTATTCAACCTACTTTGACTATCGGACAAGCCTTAAGTCTTAAAGATACCACTGAGGATGAGGTAATTATTAATTTTATTTGGGAACCCTCCTTTGTGACTCCTGAAACACATAATCAGTTGGCTGCACTTTTGAAATCAGGAAAAGCTTAAACTTGAAGATCTACCTCAAACATCAACCATCATCTCTTCTAAAAGTATAACAGTAGAAATCGAACCTGGCAAAACATTAAACATAAACCCTGACTTGACAGTTGCTGAAACACAACAATTAATGAAGTTACTACTTGAAAATAAGGAGGCATTCGCATGGGACTATACATATATGAAGGGAATCTCTCCTAAATTATGTACTAACCAGATCTATATCAAGGAAGGTTTTTGACTAGTCTATCAACCCCAACGACGAATGAGCCCTAATTTAAGAGAAATTGTCAAAGAGGAACTTCAAAAATTGCTTAACACTGGGTTTGTATATCCTATCTCTGACAGTGAATGGGTTTCCCCATTGGTAATAGTTCCTAAGAAAAAATGGAAATGGAGAGTGTGTGTAGATTATAGAGCCTTAAATAAAGCCACTCAAAAGGACCACTTTCCTTTACCGTTCATTAATCAGGTGTTGGATAGTTTGTCAGGGAAGAAATTCTTCTCCTTTTTAGATGGGTTTAGTGGGTATAATCAAATCAGAATTGCACCCCAAGACCAATATAAGACCACTTTTACTAGTCCTTGGGGAACTTTTGCATATAGAGTTCTCCCATTTGGACTATGTAATGCACCAACAACCTTTCAAAGAGAAGTTATAGGAATATTTTATGATATGCTTAATGACTCTATGGAAATATTTATGGATGAATTTACCCCTTATGGTGTGTCTTTTGAAGATGCATTACAGAACCTTGAGAAAGTACTTAAACGATGTACACACGCTCACCTCTCCTTAAGCACCGAAAAATTTCATATGATGATGAGTGAAGGAGTAGTGCTTGGACATTTTATTTCATCTCAAGGAATTCAGGTGGATCCATCCAAGATACAAGTCATTCAAAACCTTCCCATTCCTAAAACACAAACAGATGTGAGAAGTTTCTTAGGACATGCAGGATATTACAGGAGATTTATTAATTTTTTTTCCAAAATAGCTTCTCCTTTGTTTGTGTTACTCATGAAAAATATTGAATTCAAGTGGACTAATATTTGCCAGGAGGCCTTTGTAGAACTCAAACATCAGTTATCCACAACTCCTATTTTAAGGGGACCTGATTGGGCACTTCCCTTTCATATATCTTCTGATGCTTCAGATACTGCAATTGGAGCTGTCTTGGGACAAGAGGAAAACCATCTTCCTTATGCTATCTACTTTATTAGTAAGAATATGACTCTTGTTGAGCTTAATTATATAGTTACCGAAAAGGAATTTTTAGCAGTCATTTATGCTATTAATAAATTCTGACATTACATTACTGATTACTCTACTTTTTTCCATATTGACCATTCGGTTATCAAGTATTTAATGAACAAATCTGTCAGAAATGCTCGAGTCACTAGATGGTTATTGTTATTACAAGAGTTTTATATTAAAATTGTAGATTGACCAGGTAAAGAAAATGTTGTTGCTGATTTCCTTTCTTAGTTAAAAGCTGATGATAATACTCCAGTAGATGATTCCTTTCCTGATGAATATTTATTTGCAGTTTCTGCTCACTCACCATGGTATGTAGACATTGCCAATTATCTAGTTGCAGAGAAGTTACCATCACACCTATTACATCGAGAGGAATTAAAAATTATTCAACAAAGTGCTCGGTATAGCTGGATAAGTGGGTGTCTTTTCTATATAGGACTTGATCATGAAATCCGAAGATACATTAGAGAAGATGAGGTGTATGATATACTAAAAGCTTGTCATTATGGCCCTTGCGGAGGGCATTTTGCTGATAAGAGAACGACACATAAAATTATTAGGATGGGTTATTATTGGCCCTCACTCTTTAAGGATGCAAAGAAATATGTCCAGGCTTGTGATAGCTGTCAAAGAATGGGTCAACCTAATCATAGAGATGAAATTCCATTAAACCCCCAGTAATAATTGAACCATTTGAAAGATGGGCCTTAGACTTTATAGGACCCATTAATCCTCCATCCAATCAAATAGTTTATATATTAGTCTACACAGATTATATGACTAAATGGGTGGAGGCTAAAGCACTCCTTAGAGCTAATGAAGAAGTTGTCCTAGATTTCCTATTTGAAGAAATCTTTGTTAGATTTGGAGTTCCTAGACAACTAGTTGCATATGGAGGACCTCCTTTCACTTCTCGTGGTTTCAAAGCCACCCTTCAGAAATATCAAATTCATCATAGAATGAATACACCATACCACCCCCAAGCCAATGGGTAGGTGGAGAGTACAAACAAAGTAATAGAAACCATTCTAACAAAAACAGTGAAGGACAACCGGAAGGATTGGTCTCAAAGGCTCCCTGAAGCGCTATGGGCTTATAGAACTACCTGGAGAAATACTACAGGATTTTCTCCTTATGAATTGGTTTATGGTAAAAGTGTTGTTTTTCCTATGGAATTTGAAATTAAAACCTTAAGGACTACTTTAGCTGTTAACCTTGATTTGACTGATGCACAGGCAGTTAGGTTGCAACAGCTTCATGAATTGGATGAAAAAAGATTAGATGCCATTCATCAGAAAACTATGATCCAACAAAAAAGAACAAAGTGGCATGATAAACTCATCAAGCATAAGCAGTTCCAAAAAGGTAATTGGGCTTTATTGTATGATTCTACATTTGAAAATTTTCAAGAGAAACTACGTACAAGATGGTTGGGACCTTACGAAATAGATACTTTTTTTCCCAATGGAACAGTAAGACTCTTAACAATTTATGACTCTAAAACACTACTATTAGTAAATGGTCATCAGCTTTGTCTGTACCAGCGCCCTATTTCCAAAGAATATTTTAAGGACACTTGCATGGTAGATGCACATTATCTATTTTTAGGGGAGCCTTCTACTCCTCATTGCGTTTGATTTTTCTACATTTTATTTTTAGTATTAGATTAGATTTATTAAACTAATAATCCTTGTCAAGGGCTGACATGTTACAATTGATTATTTTGCAGATTTTTGATTAAAGAAATGCTTACCAAGGAAGGACAATTTCACCACAAGTAGATTCGAGCTTCATTTTTAGAAGCATTGCTCCCCTCACTTCAACTCATTCATAGTTCACTTCCCCATATTCCAGTAAAAATTTCATCATTTATTCCCTTCATTCCTTTTTCCCTTTTCATGTTATTTTCCCTATTTTTCACATTGCTAAAACACCATTCTTCAGCAAATACTTTCCCCATTTTTCACATTGCTGAAACACCATTCTTCAGCAAACATTTTCCCCATTTTCCCACTGTTAAAACACCACTCCTCAGCAACACTTTCCCTATTTTCCCATTTCTGAAACACCACTCTTCAGAAGTATTTCATCCATTTTTCCCGTTGCTGAAACACCATTTCTTTCTCAAAAAATATGAATATGCAGCATTTTCTGTCATGAAACCATCTTCTTCAGTTCTTTCATTCTCACTTCTCTTATTGTTCATGATACTCCTGTCCTTTCACTGCCTTCTCCAATGATTAAAAAAACCTCTAATATAATCTCTCGTACGTTTCAAAAAGCTTCTAAAGTTCTTCCATGACTATTGAGCCATTATAAGCAAGCACTATATTTTTCGAACTACAAATCAAAGGTAAACATGAGGTATGCAAATTTTATATGTAAGTATAATTAAACTATGGTTAAATGAGAAGATTTCACAAATCCCCATACATTTAAATTCATCATTTCAGCCGTAGTTGGGGGGGGGGGGGATATCGAAATTATATGCCATCATTTCACAACATGCCAATTACCGTTATATTTCTTACCCATTACCTCGCTCCTTCACCATTATTCCATGTTCTCATTCACAAAATTTACTCTGTTCAAAGTGCGATAACTTGGCCTTTGACTGTGCATTTTACCAAAGCTGGTTAACTATGGGAGGACCTGTTATTCGACACAAGCTTGGATCGATAGCTCTGCTTGAATTATACCCAGAGGTGTATCAGATTTTTCAGCAGGCAGGCTGGGTAGGATATTTTCAGAGGCTTCAAGAGTTTGATCCAAAACAGGCCCTTGAATTTGCACAAATTCTTCAGGAATATCATTCTACTGTCCAGGGAGTTCGAATTCCAGTCTCAGAGGGTGACATAGCACAGGTTTCAGATCTGCCGGTCACTGGCACTCGATGTTTTAGTCGAAATCATATCATTTTGAATGCACAACAAGATTTTCTTCTGCCAGGAGAACAAGTCGAGCCAAAAGTCCAAGGTGTTTGACTTCACTCATTACCGCCTCCTTGGTCGAAAGTAGTTGAATTCGTCAAACATTACCTCACTTGTGAAGGTCGCTACCAGGTACTCTACCAGAATGATTTTGTCTTGTTGAATCATTTACGACATGGTTGACTGCTAAATATTCCTTATTATTTACCTGAGTGTATTAGAAATATGTTACATTATTGCAGACAGGTAAAATTCCCACTCCTTTCCCTCACCCATCACCATCTTGTTCAGCTATTGATTCAGAGGGTTTTTTCTCAACAAAACCCTCCTCTAAACAATCCACCCCTAGACCCTGAGCAGGCTGCTGAAATTTCTCAAGAAGTTGTTGAAAATCCTCAAGAAATTCCTGAAAATCCCCACGAGCAGCAATCAGAGGACATCCCTAACCCTCCACCAATTCCACCCACAGAACCAACTAATCCAATTAACCTTTCTTCAAGCCCATCCCACCACTTAGCAGAATCATCTGATCCTACTGTCCATATTCACAGTGATGATTCTTAGGCCGATACACCACCATCCTCCTCTATTCATAAAAGGAAAAGGCGAATCACAACCGCCTCCCTACCAAAAAGACAAACAAGGGCCGCAACTAGATTAGCTACCTCCTCTAATAGCCCTTCTCCTCGGGAAAAACCCTCTCATAAAAGGAAAAAGAAAACTACTTCTTTTTCTACCTTCTTACCTAGGAGACGAATGAGGATGTCTACTGAAGCAACAACCATTCCTACTACCCCTAATCCTGCAACCATTTTGTTAAAACTCCACACACCACCACACTCCCAAACCCAAAAATTATTACCTATCTCACCCAGTGGCACTAAAACATAAGAACCAGATGCCCAGGGTAATGTGACATCATTTTCTATACAAAAGTAGTTGTCACACAAGAACCAGCTACTCAGTCAGTAGCTGAAACACAAGAACCAGTTGCTGATGTACAAGAACTAGACACCCAAGATGCTACTTATTCAGTAGCTGCCACAAAGAAACTAGCTCTAGCTGCCACACAAGAACCAGCTACAGCTGAAACACAACAACCAGTTCCTGGGATTTCCACTGATACACAAAGCCTAGTCACTTTGGCTTCCCTTTTACAAGAGAATGAGTTTCTAAGATCAGAATTGGAAACCTATAAGAAAGCATTGGCGATAGAAAAGGAAGCCTATGACAAGGAGCTCAATTTTTATACCCTGGCCCATACAACATCCATGGCAGACAAACACACAGAAAATGATCCATATAAGGAATATATGTGTAGCTAATGTGGAAACATTTATCAGCAAGCAGGATATAAGATAGTTCAAGTCCCAATGCCGAGAGCATCTACATCTTCTGCAGTCAAAGAAGAACACCCTACTATTACACAAGAACCAGTAGGGCCTTCCAAAATTTCAGAAAAAGAAGTTAATTTACAAGTACCCTGGCCTATTGTAACTGTTAAATTTGAAGTTCCTATTGTTATTTCTACTCCAACTATACCTCAGCCTACTACTTGCAATACTGAAACACAAACTGAACCATGGAATGAGCAGAAAATAATGAATAAATGGAAGAAAGAGTATGCCATTTCGCAAGATAAAATCTTGCAGCAGCACAAATTAGTATGGTAGAATCATATATATTCAAACTGGGAGATCTTGGAACAAACACTCCAGTAATCTAGAGTTTATAAGAAGGAGAATAAAGAGCTAAAAGGAAAACTGCTCCTAATGTTTGAACTAGTAAAAAAATTATTGGCTACTAGGAAACCGTCTCTAAATTACTCTCTATTCCTCTCAGAATGCCTTGTTTACTTTCAGTTCAAAGCAATCAAGGATGGAAGACCCCATGAGGTGCTTATATTCGAACAGTTTGTGAATTTTTTTTTTTAGAAGCCTCCACCAGTGATCAACACTTACTATGTGAGTTGTACCTTCACAATGAAGCCATCGCTAAAAACAAAAGGTTTAATATTAACCCTCTTGTTGGCGACATTCAGATCAGGGCATTTGCCTCTTTCCTTGCTAATCAGATTACATGGCAGACTTCTTTTCTTGCAACCAAGCATAATGAAGCAACCGTCTTCTCTGGATAAAGCCAGAACCAGAGAACCCTGTCATCTTTGTGGCAGATTATTATCAATTTTTGAAGAAACCAGGGATGACTGAACATATACAGCAATTACAAGCTTCAATACTTCAAGATTGCCAACATTTTATTCGGGCCAAAGAAACTGTTGCTTTAAGAGAAAATAATATGTTTTGGAAACAATATTCTAAGGAAAAGAAGGAGTACAATCCTTTCAGTCCTACTAATCTTGAAACCGCATTCTCTCGAGTACCCAATTACATCAGATGTGTTCAACAATGTGTTGAAAAGTGGATAGGGTACCACTTTCATTTTCCTATTTTATGGATGCCAGCAGAGGAATATCATGCTCATCATAGGTTTGCCAACAAGGATGAAGCAACAGCTTGGCAAATATTGCAAAATTCGCAAGGGTTCAGAGCCTTAATAGACAATACCTTCCATAGCTACTTCCTAAGTAACTTGCATGCCAAAAGCCAGTATCCGGACTTTGATTGAGATTAAAGTTGCCTGAGGACATGCAACCTTTTTAGTTGGGGGGGATGTTAGGACTCTATAATGTACCTTTTTGACCATACATTTTGCTATCATTCCACTCTTTTCCAGTCCATATTTAAATCTTATACTATCACTTTCATCCATTCTTCCAAAGGTATATAACATTCTTCTCTTTACTATATGTTTAACTTGTTTTACATGTAATTTTACATTACTCTCATATTTAACCATTAATCGAAAATATATAGTTGCTGAAACAGTCTGAAGACTGCAGTTAATTCATCATGACTATTTAAACCGTGTTTTTGAAACCGTTTGAAGACTAAAGTTAATCCATCAGGGCTGTCTGAAGACCGCGTTGCTCAAACAGTCAGGATAGTACGCAAATCCCGTTGCCGAAACAACCCGTGATTTGCGATTTTGAAGTAGTATTTCAGGCGCAAAAACAACAGGAAAAGATAAGTAAGGAAGCTGTTACACTGGCCGTAACAACTGCACCTTGAAGCCAGTACTATCGTAACCATTGTAACGACATTTTGCTATGGAAGAACAGAAAGGTCCTATTTCAGTACAGAAGATCAAATTGGGTTAAAAATAGGATTTCTATAATGTAATCAATTGTAATAGATGTCTCCTCATTAAAAAGAGGAGACATCAGCATTAGAGGACAATTAGAGACTACGAGAGGTTTATCTTGAAACAGACTTACAAAGAAGGAACGTGAATTCTTTGTAATATGTTACTTTCGATAGATGAACAAAAGCTTGTTCTGAGCATTTCATTCTAATTCCTTCTTCTGGGGAATCTTGTGAGAAGGAAAGGGCCCACCTTTTTCACAAGATTCACCCATTTATTTCCGTATTTTTTTAACTATTCTTTTCATTTATGCAGAATTGGAACTCTGTTATCTATTGTTGAAACTCTGTTTCCATTACTTGTTGCATTGTTTTCATACAATTCATTCCTAGGTAATTGTGGATTATTTTAATTGGTAATCTTGTTTACAGAATGAGTTTGTGAAAGCTTGGTAATCAGAAAGAGGTGCTTAATATTCCTACTTGTGGAATAGGGTCTTGTTCTCTGTTATAGCATAATTGCTCTTTTCTTCTGCAGATTGGTTTCCTTTCCTGGATTGCTACCTTTTTAATGTTATCCAGGATTCTTTTGGAGATTGTCTGCAATAGAAAGATTTCCTTTGCTGTAACTCAAGTTGAACTTCAGTTTGTTTTAAACAAGGTGTAATTAGTGTAATTCTTACTACAAAATTTCATTGCTTTTGAGATTGAGCATATACAGTGTGTGATTGCCTTTGAAATAAACAGACTTCCCCGGGTTGGAAATTTATGTTGCACTTGGTTGTTTAAATTAATAAGAAATTAAAGTGACCAACAATACACAACCAAATTTGTATCTAAATCTTATTCACCATCAAGAAATAGATTTCAATACCCAGGGAAAAATAACTCCGTGCCTTCGTCCCCCATAATGGTGCCAAAAAATGTTCTATCTTAAGAGAGAATCCCTCGATTGTGAAATGAATCAGTGCTTAAGACATTTTAAAAGTGTGTCACATAAATGATTTTATCATGAGGTCTTCGTTCTATCCCTCTAGAGACTAGTTTTCTAAAACCCTTATTGATATGGAATAATAAAATGTTTCATAATGCCATTCACTGTTGATATCTAAATGAAAAGAATAATTGCAGGGGAAACTCAAAGTAATATGTTGAAAACACAGAATCTACCACTTTTAAGTTTCATAGGTAATTAATGGAGAGAGAGGAAACTTGAAATAATATGTTGTAAACACAGAATCTATGACTTTAAAGTTTCATGAAGAGTTTGTGAAGAGAGGGGAAATTCAAAATAATATGCTGTAAACAGAGAATCTATTAATTTTAATTTTCAGAGAGATTTTTTGAAGGGGGAAGAGATGGAGAGAAGGAGCACAAATTTAGGTTATTTAACTCTTACTGATGTAATTAAGAGACTAGATGCTACATTACTTCACAAGAAGGGGCACAAAATGGTATAAGAAACATGAATCACCATGAACAATTGCAGGAAATTTACTGCTTATTTTATTTACCCATTAGAAAAAGAAGTACAAAATGTAATTCCAAAGAGGTCCAGAACTCAGGCCCCCCTTTCTTTCTTTCTCTCTTGCTTAAATACATCCAAAATAGTTTTCAACTGTTGGAACTTTTTGCAACTAGTCAAACTTCCTAAAACTCTGTAAACTACCTATTACATCACAATTAAAGACTTCATTACAATCTCAATATTTAAACAAGAAAGAAAAACAAAATTAGAAGTATCAATCTATTTGCATGGATCTGATTTGTTTCTGATGTGTCTCTGTCCGTTTCGACTATGATGTCCCAAAAATATGCATAAGCACATCTCCACTAGACTCTTCCCATGCTTTTGCGTTTCAAATGCTATCATCATGTCACCTGCTACCCAGATATGCCTCTTCTGCTCATGCCTTGTTGTGTTATGTCTATTATTCTCCTTTTCCCTATGTCGGATCACATACTCGAGTATTTCTACCCGCATTCATACTTTCTTCCCTAAATTTCCACAAGGCTTGGACTTGAAATATACTCTATTCACCCTTGGAGAATGCATCACGTATGCTTTCTATCATATCTTGGCATTTCACCAGCTTTACGTTATAATCCTTCATTTCTTCCTCCGATGCGATTTAACAAAAGAAATTCCTTACCTCCGGATTTGAAAACCTTTGGAGTTCTCTTTTGAAACCACATTGCATCTGCATGCAAATCATAAATCAGGGATTTTATTATGAAAGACAAGAGCTAAGTGTTAAACTGTGCGATGTGCAAAGTGTGATGGGTGGAAGGTGATGTGGCAGGATGGAAGTGGGCCGCCCGCAGGTCACATATCTCAAGTTTTACATGGGAGCAAGTGGAGGTTAAACGATATGTTTTGTGAAGTGCGAAGTGCAGGGGAGGGGAAGGTAACATGGGATAGACAGAGGTGGGACTGCACCCGCAGATCGCATATCATAAGGTTTATATGTAAGCGGAGGGTGGTAAATGTTAAAAAGCACGATGTGTGAAGCGAAATGTATGAGAGGGGTGACGTGGAAGGGTGGAGGAGGGACCTCCCGCAGATCGCATGCCACAAGTTTTATATGGGAGCAAGCAGAGGGTAAATGGTAAGATTTGCGATGTGCGATATGCGATGGAACCTATAGCCGACATATGGCTCTTCTTCACAATCTCTGGCCCATTAATTCTATTGCATCTTTATTTGCGATATCCATTCTTGACCGCTTATCTCTAACTTAGATCTCGCGATCTAATATTGTACATCCATATAACTTGCGTTCCTATGCTATGATCTCCACTGTCCATCTCTCTGCTTCAATTCTGTGCTTTGATCTTGACTGTATATTTTTCCCTTTGTGCCTCCTCCAAAACCCTTAAGTTCTTTTAAGGTAGATACGCTATCTCTCTAATTTCTCTGATTTGAAATTAAAGGGCATGGGCTCCAGCTATCACCACGTAATGTACTTTTTTGAAACCTGAAACCACTTATGGGGGAATTTAAGCGGTTTTTTGGAATTTGAAGAGAGTGTTCCAACAGTTAATGTCAACCGTTGATTTGTAGGTGAGCGGATTTAACGAGACTTCTTGCAGGGAAATCTTTGGTATAAATCTTGTGCAATTTGTGCTCTCGGGTTGCCGTTGGATCTGGGTGCAATGAATACGAGCCTTTTCTGTACTCAAACTTGGAAGAATGATAATCTTGTTTAATTTTAACTTCAAGACATCTTAGCATTAAATGGTATTTTGTAGTGCTAGTCTCTCCTGAGCTTGCGAATGACCCTGACTTGACCCTTGTTTCTTGATTTTCTTCTTTGCTGCTACTCTGGCTTATATTTCATTTCCAACGTTGTTTTTGTTTCCCTGACTTTGGTTCCAGTGCACATGTGATGATGAATCATCATTGCACTTTTGGTTATCCTTTTGAGCATATTGCAGGTCTTCTTGAAATTTTAACAACTGTTCCTCAATAACCTTGAATTTCTTAGAACCTCTCTTGACTTTTAGCTGAGTCAAATTAGGCTACAAAAAACCCTATGGGAACACCTTCAAACGTAGCACCTATGGGTAAGGCCAATTCTCCCAATTTTACTAGTTTAAGCATTAGGACCATTAATTTTCTTGCTTCATGCTGTTGTATGCCTCTTGCTCTGTTGGGGTTCTCAACCCAGACCCTAGGGTAATTCATCCCATAACAGAATTGACAACTCCACTAGGGATTACATCCATGTAATTACTATTTTGGGTTGTTGCTCTCTAGATATGGGTCCTCTGATTGGTCTAATCACTTTTCCAGTCTGTTTGGTTCTTTATCCATCTAGGAAAAAGTCCTAATCTTCTAGATCAAGCTTGGCTTTTGATTTTCTTATTTGCTGCCCTTTTTTAACACATTTTTTTGTTTAACAATCGTGTGTATACACATTTTGGTCCAAGGAAATAGGCGTATACACAAGTTTCCTTGCACACAATCGCATATGCACGTTGGTTGTTCACTTCCAAGCTGTGTATGACAAGTTTTAAATTAAATTTTGATATTTGAATCCTGTAAGGTATTTTTTCCTATTCTTGTCCTCTGTTGTTGAATATTTGATGTGTATGGGAAGTGTTTCTTTCTGCCGTGTATCAATTGCTCTCTTTCTTGATTGAAAACCTAATCAACTTAGGGTTTACCTTTCTTTGTGAAGTTTCAGTTTTTGGTTTGGCACTAGGGCTTCTTCCTGAAGTTCTTGGTTGTTTTGACATTTCAGGACAATGAGTTAGTGTTGGTTTTCTCATGCTTAGCCTTGTTATTGCTTCAATTTTTTCTTTTCTTTCATTGGATTTCTTGGTTTTCTTATTTTCTTGAGAAGGAAATTTCTGGAAATATTGAATTAGTCTTCTTGGTTTACTTGAAGTTTCTTTGTTTTCTAGAGTTTTTATACCACTGATCAGGTTGTTTGTTTGAGTTATTTACGTCTTTCCATTTGTTAAGTCCTATCATGAAAATAATGTTGTTGGGTTAAGGAATTTGAGGTATCTTTTTTTCTCAACTTGGTGATTTTGAGTTTTGGGTAGTTTTTTCTTTGTCAAAGAGATATTTTGGTTTCCTTAAAAAGAAAAAGACTTTAAAAAAATGATGTTTGCCTCTGCTTTTTCTTTTGGTTTTGTTTTAAGGTTTTTTATCATTTTTTGAGCAAGTGTGAAGTTTGTCATTTGGTTGGATTCACTTGGTTTTGAGAGAAGTTCTTGGTTGAATTTTTCTCTTCTTATATCAATTTGTTTTTTGGAATTTTTGTTGAGGGAAGTTTTTGTTTGAACTTTTCTTTTCTTTTGTGTCAAAATTTCAGACCTCTCCCTTGAGAAACTCATTTGCTTGTTATATTAGAGTAGTCCTAGAATCATGCATTTGGCATTGGTAGTTTACATTAGAGTAGTTTCACTATAAGAATTTTTAGTCTTTTGATAGATTTTGAGTGAGTGAGCATGCTATTTTGAAAAAGAAAAGAAAATTTCTTGCTTTCATTAGTTATTCGTATAACTTGTGTAGAAATCCCTCTTCATAAAAGAAAAAGTTGCATTTGCATGTGGTAGGTTTCTATTGATTTCTCTTCATGTCCATAACATCATAATTTACACCTCCATTTTACCCCTAACTTAAAATAACAACCTCTAAAAATTTAAAATGAACTATACTTTTTTTTACTGTCATTAATACATCAACTAGTCTAGGTCATTAGGGCCTTGGAATAGGTGTGTTGAGAGTTAAATCTTCAAGGTCACTCTAAATTTTAAACTTAAAGTTGATTAAAAGAGTGAAACACAATCTCGTTAAGTTGTCTTGGAAATCTCTCCTAAAAATGGAGTCAAGCGTGAGGGTGAGTGAAAGAAGGGAAGAGAGATACCCCCTCTCCTACTTGCCGAATCTCGACCAAAGACTGTTCTGCCCGGATTCCAAAACAAATTGGTGACCTTATTTTCCATTCCTAGGTATCACATAGGTGACTGCGGGGGGGAATACCCATGGTAATTGAGGAAGAAATTGTATTACATTCATTAGTACTTCTGGAGGGTACCCTTGTGAAGCTTGGGTACTTGCATCGGCAAAGGATTTTGTCTAGAGGTTAGTGTAACAATTTCTGTTACATGCGCTAGTAGGCATGGGGTATAATTATCCCATATTATTTTCGGAAGGTCCTTATTTTCAATTTCTTGTATTTTGGTGTCCAGTCCTAATCACCCGGAGCGGAAATACCGGAGAGCTGCTTGATTTCTAAATCTTTAGGGACATTTTGTAAAGAATTCTCTTTTCTCCTAGACTGTCATAGCTTTGTAATTTTTTGAGTCTGTATAAGTTCTCATAATAATTAAAAGTGGCTGATCGATCAATTCATCGATTTAGGAGGCTTTGTGGGATTTATTCAATAGCAGTGAATGCATTGGAGAGTGATCCTCCACTTGGGGATATAGTTTTTGAAGGTGAGCTTAGTGTTAATAGTGATTTAGAGAGGAGTAATCCACTGCTTTCTAGGGTCCTTTTTCCGGTAGAATAAGTTGAGGTTGAAGAAATTTATGAACCTCTAGTTACTCCTTCCTCTCCTCTTTCTTCTATTTGCCGGAATTTTTATTTTATTATACGTTGGGCCCCCAATTCATAAGCCAGAAAGCCCTCATATTTCTCTTTCTTTTCTTTCGATGGCCACTACTGGGAACATAACCTCGAATATGAGTAATTAGAGTGTGCATACTCCTCTTTTGGCAAAAGGATGAGGTACCATTTCTATATCAACTATCACTCCTAGTACTCCAATTTTTGGCTCTACCTCCATTCCATCTACGAGTGGGGGAACCCAAGCTTTTGCGTCCCATACTAGTCCTTTTCCATTTGGGATTCCTTCTAGTGCAATTCCCATAGTTTCTTTCACTGCTGCATCTGTTGTTTCCAGACCCATGTCTTCTATGGATAGTGGATTAGCCTCTTTTTAGGGTTTTCCCTTTGGAAGTGGTCATATTCCTCATTCTAACCCTTCCTTAGGTTCTTTTCTTTTCTCCGTGTAAATTCAAGGTTTCAATCGTTTTCTAGGAAGTCAAATTTCTAATAGTTTTCAAGGCTGGAACCCTGTTTTTAGTGATTTAGGGACTGAGAATTAGTTAATGTATGTCAACATGAGAATGTGCCTTTCTCCTCCGTAGGTACCTCTCATGGTTTTTCTCATTTCGCTAATGCATGGAACCCTTACTAAGGGGTCTCATCTTCTTTTAATACTTCAATTGGGGGGAACATTATTATTTATGGTAACCCTTCGGTAGGAGGAGGTCCTACTCAAAATTTCTCTCAAAAATAAGGTTTTACTTATGGTTTAGGTTATTCTACGAACATTACTTGGCAACTTGGTGCCTCAGCAAATCCAGGTTATTCTTTTCAAAATGTTGGGAATCCTTCCCATGGTGGATGGAATTCTCAAGTTCCTCTGCAATTACCATTCCTAAAAAACCTAAATTTTCTAGATCTATCAAAGTTGACTAACGATCCTATTTGATATAGCCTGACTTGGCCTCCGGTTCCTACCAAGCTTCCATCAGATATTCCAAAATTTGAAGGGAAGACTGGTGAGGATCTAGCCAACCATGTCACCACTTTCCACTTATGGTTCTCATTGAACTCCCTTATTTATGACTCAAATAGGTTGAGATTATTTCGACGCACCTTTACTGGAAATGTTGCTAAATGGTACACTGAGCTTACTGGGAACACTTTTTCTTCGTTTGGCGAGTTGGCTACCATGTTTTTGAATCATTTTCATTTTCCTGGTCATTATGATGCTGGAACTGATATTTTTACCAACTTCCAACAAGATAAGGAAACTCACATTTTTGACCATATTTAGAATGGAGGAGAAGGAAGAGGCTCATTAAAGCCTATATTCCCAATGAATTCCTTCGTGAATGGTTCCTCAAATATTTATAGCTAGAAATCTCAAAGGATGTATCTCTTTCTGGGGTATTAAATGAAGAGAAAGCTATAATTAGAGCCCAACAATTGGAACTTATCTATTCTCAGTATGGAATTCTTAATAAGATATTGCCATATAGATTTATCCAATCCAAAGCCAGGTCCCCATGCTGACGGACTTGTTGGTTCGATCTATAGTAACACGGCCAACCTTTTGAATGAATTGCAGCAATTATCTTTACAAACTGCGCCTTCTCTTCATGCTATGCCATCAATGTCTATGCCTTCATAGACTTTAAAAATTAATATTTTCCAGTCCTCTAACCCCAAAGGAAACCAAAAAACATATTGGAAGAAGAAGGGAAGAAATAAGAAGAAGGATAAGGATGGGAAGGGTAATGCGAATAAACTCAATGATAATTTTGGAGAGGGTAAGAGAGAGTCGAAAAAAGAAAGTCAAGTTTCCTTGCAAATTATGAATTGGAGATCATCTCACTCATCTATGACCTAAGATTCAGGATGCTTAGCAGGGCTCCTCTAGTTCCCAGGCTGTCCTGACTAACTGTTTACTCCAAGGGTAGCAAATGCTTTTTGGCGCGAATGAAAATAATTGAGCTCCCACAAGGGGAAACCAAGAGTGGGAAAACTCTTCAAATGTATACATGATGAGTGCTCATGCTGATGTCGCCATGAGATCACATGATTATGGTGAATATGAATCTTTGAAGGCTAAGGCCACTCCTGATACTTTTGAGCCACTCCATATTGAGAGGCCAGCAGTTGAGCCTATACCTCGCATGCCAAAAGGTTCTGCTAAACATTTACCAATCAACTCTAATTCCAAGTAAGCTCAGAACTACTCCATTGTAAAAGATCTACATCAGTGTCCTTGTGCCATGTCTGCAGTGGAGGTACTCTAGTCGTGCCGGGCACAAAGGAGTGTGTTTCTCACTGTGATCGGGGCGATAGATCCAAAGAACTCTCTTATGATCACATTCGATATGTAAAACCTTAAGAAGAGGCTTCTTCATCATATGGCTTCTTAGATCAAATATATGTATCTGAAAATAAATATTTTTTGAACTGTAGTTGATGAAGGATTTTCCACATGTGTCATGTCTATCTCATGTTGGAAAGCTATTGGATATCCTCAAGTCATTCCTTAAATTTTTTCAGATGAAAATAAATAAACTAATGAAGTAATATTAAAAACAATGTTAGACAACTTCTTCAAATTGTTTGGTTGTTCCTATCCACATCATCGACTCCATCACTAAAGTCCTTGGAGAACATAAATCATCTCCACAAACCTAAAATTTAAAAAATTTAAAATTGTAAAATAACTCAAGATCTATCTCATTTTTTAATGAAACTTTCACTTCAATTTATAACTTGAAACATAAGTGAAAAATTGAATACTTGTGACAGGGGATTATTTGGCACATCTCCTAATAGGAAAGAAGAGGGTGGCTCCATTGTGAAAACATTGAACGGAAGCAGAATCCATTAACATTTAATTATGTACATGTGTATACATAATTATTTCTTTTAAAAATATACACATCATGATAGTTCAATATAATAGTATAATAATAAGTGTACATCAACATCATGAACTCTTAAAGCATAGTAACATTTTCCAAAATATCATTTGGATTGATAGAACCTAAACCTTGGACCATGATATTATCAAAATTCAACATGCATGTAAAATTACAATGGTGAACATATGATACATTTATGTTAGAATGACACATACAGACAAACATGTATATGTGTGTGTGTGTGAATTAAAAATTACATTAAAATATCCACCCTAACCATTAACATAGATCGATCCCACACCCTCTTCCTCATGAAGAATTAAATCCTACCAACCACTGCGACAATGCTTTGCATATGTTCTAAGCTCTTCAATACTCATGTTGTCTATCTCATCATCTGTATTATACAAAAAATTAGCACATGCATTATCTCATACTCTTTGTCGATTCAGTCCAATATTAATTTCACCAAGTCCAGTATGAACGTTTTCTATGATGGTATACATTTCTTCTCGACTAATTTGAGAAGTGGCATCCATCTATGACTGCAAAGTTTCCACACAAGGAGGTTAACTTATGAAAGGTGGCTTAGGGCAAGGCAACTCAGCATCACGCTTAGTGCCCTTACGATCACATAATCGACCTTTCCCAGGACCAAAAAAATTAGAAGAAAGGTCATTATAATTGGGTTTCATTCCCAAAAATAATTATGCATAAAATAATTTTACAAAATAAATAGGAACTTCATCATTCCATGGTAGTCTTCCATAGGCTGCAAGGTGCCTATCATACAAATGGCAGGCTATATTAGGGTGCTTGAAATATTTCACCTTCAACATCTTTCTTTTCGACCCTTCTTTGAAATTAAACATAGATATTGCCATTTTTTTTGTAACCTTGTTTTTAACATCGTCCCATGTATCGAGACCCATTACTTCTTCCTTTATTTTCCTTATTACATATACTTGTACATGTATATTGTAAAACTTATCCTGGAGGATGCATTGATGCAGGGCCAACACAGGACAAAGAAAGGGGGAACTACATGAGGTATTGCATGAAATTTTTTTTTTTCATTTTTTATTTTATTTTTATTGAAGTTCTGCATTCTCATTCAATTTTAAAACATTAAATTTTAATTTTAATACATACATATAAATTTATTATATATATATATATATATATATCTATATCTATATATATATATATATATATATATATATATATATATATATATATATATATATGCTATTAGGGCGAACACGGGACAATGGAGGGTGAAATACATGAGGTATTGCATGATTTTTTTTTTCATTTTGTTTTTTTATGAAGTTTTACATTCTCATTCAATTTTAAAACATTAAATTTTAATTTTAATACATGTACCTAAATTTATTATTCATGTGTATATATATGAAATTACACGTTGTGTAGGTTCCCTATTCTTTAGATGATAGCACAAGGAGGCTGTTGGAAAACACATTGAAACCAAATTCTCTATTTAATTAATGCACACAACATTTTATTTTATCTAGTATTTTTATAGTACATGTTATATTTAATTTTATATATAACTTGATGCTTGTAACACTTGACACATTGATATATTTACTTTTATTGAATGATATAAAATTTGGACATATTTTACATTTTGGATAGTTGAACTACATTTACCTTTATTGAATGATTTTAAATTTTGGATAGTTGCTACATTTAGCATGTGATCACATGTTTCTATAATGTTAACTTAGATGATCATAGAATATGTTTTGTTTTTAAAACTTGTTGTTTTGTCACTTGTTATTTAAAATGAATCTAGATTGAAATTGAAAATTAAAAACCACATGTGGTACATGTTATGCATTTTAACATGTGTGAATGTTATATAATTAGGTGTATATGTCTATTAAAGGTGATATTTAGGTACATTTTGCATGATCATGTGTCATTTAAAAGAATCGTAGATGGTTTTACATATTTAAGTTCATGAATATGTAACAATGATTGAAGTACATTTGCATTTAATTGTTACATTTCGCATACATGATCACATGTTGTTATAATGTTAACTTAGATTCAATCTTAGATTATGTTTTGTTTTTAACACTCAAGTTGTTTTGTCATTTGTTATTTAAAATGAATCTATATTGAAATTGCAAATTACAAAACATATGTGGTACAAGTTATGCATTTGAACATGTATGAAATATAATTAGGATGTCTATTAAAAACGATATTTAGGTATGTTTTTCATGATCATGAGTCATTTAAAACAATCATACATGGTTTTACATATTTAAGTTCATGAATATGTAACAATGATTGAAGTACATTTGCATTTAGTTGTTACATTTTGCATACATGATCACATGTTGTTATATAATGTTAACTTAGATGATCTTAAATTATGTTTTGTTTTTAAAACTCATGTTGTTTTGTCACTTGTTATTTAAAATGAATCTAGATTGAAATTTCAAATTACAAAACACATGTGGTACATGTTATGCATTTGAATACCTGTGAATGTTATATAATTAAGATGTAGATATTAAAATACCTGTGAATAGTAAAAATGTAAATTGCATTAAAAAATATGGTATACAACATTTTTCATTAATGAACATAGAAAGACTACTATGGATGTCACTCGATAGTAAACTTTTAATATAATAAAACTAGAAATTATAAAACACGGTACACATTTTGCATTTGAATGAATATTATAATTTTCTTTAGATGTCTAAAATAATCATAATTTAAAATTTGCATTATATCAAGTATGCTAGATACACACATTTTGCAATAATGACATAAAATTAAATAGCTCATACTAGAGAATGTATGAAATCGTTTAAGACCAGAAAATGTATGTATGTGTACATGTATAAATTACTTGTATGCATGTGAAAACACAATATCAATATAATCAAATCCTCAATACACTTGTACATAATAGAAAATATACATAGAACTTCAAGTATCTTAATGAATTATTAAGAATGTAAAACTTAAGAATGCACAAAAAAAGGCTAACAATTTGTACTTGAGTTCTGTAATTTCTCAAAGATGAATACAAGGAGAAGAAATTGTTGGGTAGTTCAATAAAAAATTCTAATGGAACACCATCCTCAATGATCCGTTCATGGTCAGCTTTTGACATTTTCCATTTCTTAACTTCCATTTTTTTTTAATTGAACTTTTATCAACTTTATGCATGCTGCATACACCAAGTGACTATATTGACAACTTATGACATCAGGTTCATAGTCTTAAAATTAAAAAATATTCTGACTTTGATGAGTTTGTTGGAAAAAATGACCGTTAAGTATAATAGAACCTCTGTCATATATACACCCGTTATCATCATAGTCTTCCAATAATTTCATCTTTCGTTCAGTGCAACACATCAAATAATACTTGACATTTTCTACGTTGTTAGCAGGTGCAACTACAACAAAAACATCTCCTACACAATAAAATAAGTACATAAATTTAGATCATAATTAACATGAAAAATTAAATTTAAAATTAACATGTTTACTTGATTTTATTATCTATTTCTAGATCTCTGTCATTTGAAAGAAATTGAAATGTTACATTCTCTAACAAGATCAAAAACTCAATCACCTTCGAATGATACTATAGTCTCCTCTGATTGCATCTCTTCAAAGTTTGCAACATACATTTTCGCACTTGTATTTAGTTATGTATGTTGCCAATATTCTACATACATATTGTTTTCACAAACATCATTGGATTATGTGTCATATATGAAAATATGAAAAAAACAAGAATATTTTCTTTTCTCAGATGAAAACACATTTTGGTACTCCTTTGTTTTAATTGAATGCAATTTTTGAGTCCCTTTAATTGTTTCAACGCAATTTCCAATCAATTTATCTACACCTTGGACCCCAATATGCCAAAAAAAACTATATGGAAAATTGAAACAACAATATAAATATGTTATTTAAAATACAATTTATACATGATTAAAGATAATCATTGTGATAAATAATGTTTAAAATTAGAAAATTAATAAAAATTATATCATATATTAAAGTTCTATATATATATATATATATTCAAGTTAATTTATATATATGTACATGTACCTTCGTACTTCCCTTGACTGGTTAGTCTCATGGATGCACCATTGAAAAAATTATTCAACTGAGACAAGTCAGTTTGCGGGGTGGTCCATATGATATCTTCGATGTGCTCATTTTATACATGCCCTTGCACCATCATGCTCTCCTTTTCCATGATCAGTCTCAAAGAAATTCCAACAGTGTTTAATGCAAGTTTTCATATGGAGACGACCACAAGAATGACCGTGAAGATTTGAATTGACATGCAAATCCATCTGACCATATTTAATGTTCATTGAATTTTCTTCCATGACCTTTCAATGAGTCATAAATCTTATCAAAACAATGTTGTACAAAATGTGTATCATGTGTACAATCACCACTGATATAAAATTTATGTTCTGTAATAAAATGTCGATTTTCACTGGTGCTTTCCATATGATCAACATTTTTTTCAGCATGTATATAGTATGGACAAGTATAAAGACTTGGTAAGAATGATAGTATTAACTATGTATTTCATTTTGTGCAATAAATGTGTAATTCTCTGCAAAATCAACTATTGACAAAATGGTCACTGGTGGAAAAAAATCACGGAATTTTTTGAATTGCTAGTCCTGCCATTGAGCTCTATGGGAATGCTTGGTGTATTTATAAATTTCTACCTCAAACTTTCTAAAAAAATCTATGAAAAAAAATTCTTCTTCTTTTAAATCAATCCTTTTAGCACTTGCAATACTACTTGAACCAATTGACGTATGAATATATTCATATCTCTTCCATTTCAATTTTATGTTGGACAATGAATTATCATTTATATCATTAGGATATTTGCTATGAAATAAAGTCAAATTTCCAAAATGATCTCATTTTTTACCGCCAACACGTTTATTTTGGTAAAATATTTCATGGCTTTTTCTTGCACATAGAATTTGGGATATGAAATCAAGGATATTGGAAGGAGGACGTGAATTTTTCCAAAATGTTTTACCAAAATTAAGGAATATGTCATAATATAAATGAAATTCCACATGATAACGATAGCGACAAGTGTCGCGTACAATGATACGTTTAACATACCATGGTTTTTGTTGCACAAAAGCACTAATTGAGACATTGATTACATGATTCTCTTCTATGAACTTATTGAGAAACTCTATATGAGTGGTGTCCAAGATATGTTTTGCATGTTCTTTGTACTGATTTTGAGATATTCTTTGCTACATCACATCCCTTGCTTTTGGTGAAACACATGAATTTTTAATCCAATATTCATATATTATTTTTTTAACATCTTCTCCAAGTCTATATTTGTATGGTTTCCTACAAATAACTATCCAAAAAGTGAGCTCAGCATTTACATATATTTGCAATCAAAATTTCTGATGTTTGTGCAATATTTTTCGTGAGGTCCCTAATGTTTGTGCCATAGATTTTACCAAGTGATTCTCTTTAGTACTTGATTAAACCACTGCCATTTGTATTTCTCTACGTGCATTGAAATCACTTTTCTCTCTAGATCTTCCAATTAACTTTAGAGCACTATTTATATTTTGTGCCACATTTTCCTTCATTTTTTTTTTATCTTTCGTTGATTTTCGAATACCCAATAGAGTCGTAGCTTCTTTTAATTTCTTTTATGTTAAGAGACTTCTCAAAATTTGGGCTTGAATTACTACATTTTCATCTTTGAAGAACATATCAATAATGCGCTTAATACAATATCATATATTTTGAAAATATAACTTTCCGGGAAATCACATAATAAATTTCAGAATCGACGCGTTTCAAACTACCAACTGTAGTTCATCATCAGGATAATGAAGGATAATGAAGAATGGCTGATCTGACATATGCATTTTTACCATGAAGAGAGAAGCAAACGATCACAACCCAAGAAAAGTTACAAGTTAAAAACGGTCAAAAAATAGGATAAATAAAAATATATAACAAACAAAAAAAAAAGAAAACTTTGAAATTATAACAGTTAAAAATGGTCATCAATAAAAATAAAATAACAAATTAAAAGTTAAAAAGTCAAAGTCAAAAAACCAAACAATAAATAAAAATAAAACTAAAGGATTTAATCAATATATAAAAACATTAAAAACATTAATAAAAATAAAATTAAAACGTTCCAAAAAATAAAATTATAAATTTTTAATTTTTAATTTTTTAATAATTTTCCCTTGTCTCAAAGCAATCCCGGTGTCTACATGTGTGCATGCTTTTCTTCTTATGTTTCTTTAAGTTTCGTTGCATAGATGATGATGATGATGTTATTTTTCTTTCCACATAGTTTCACATGTTGATGGATAATATTGTTGATCTAAATAATGATATAATGATATGGGGTGAGCTTATCGTGTTATTGAATAAATGCAACTATTAAAGCACATAACAATGTATCCCTATGAAAATTACCATGTTTATCTTGTTTCCTTTGGTTCCACTTCCTTAATGTCATTTAGGAGGTTGAATATCATATTAGTAGTCCCTCGTCACATGTTTATCCCAGTTGGTCAGTTACCTAGGTAGATGTGGGAAGGGGGTGTTACAAACTTGTTGCGGGAGAAATTGGAAGGCCTTAATTGTTTGAACAACTTTCTATGGGAGTGGCTGATGGTCCAAATCAGTCAAATGATGAGTTTCCTTAGGGGTTGATCACCTGGAAGGGTTGGTTGGCTCCTGAAGGTTTTGTAGGATGTGTGGAAGTTCAGATTGATTGCGTTACAACCATTCCACTTCCTTAAGGTGACCTAGGAGGTTGAATCACATCATAGTATCTTATCGTGACATGTTTACCCTAGTGGAATGAATAGCTTTGGTAAATGTAGGAGGAGGTGGTTTAGGAGTGGTATCAGAGCATGGTTCACCCTTGGAATAGATGTGTTGTGTGTGTTGTTCATGCATACATGTTGATCACATATGTGCTCCTTATACTTGTGGTCTATGTGCTTATTGCATATGCATGGTGATGAGTACTACCCTCACATAGAAGACACATTGAGAAGATTGAAGGTAAAAATAACGAGTTGCAAAGAAGAAAATGACTAAATCATTCAATTACACGGGAGACTTTCTAGGGCACAAGAGAAACAAACAGAAGTCACTGTTGTTATACTTCAGATCTTGTTAGACTTGTAGAGACAAGGAATAGATTGGATCAACCATGTGCATGAGGATAGGAATAATGGTGCATATGTGAGTAGATCTCATGGTGGGCACAGGTTGGATAGAGATGAGACGACCATAGATGGAAGATTATCGGATACACCTGATAGATGAGGAAGTGGGCATGAGATTTACTCTAGTTTTCTTTTAGACATGTACCGTGGTCATCATCATTATCATCCTTATAGGAGGAGTGATAGGGTATATTTTCCAGATGAGTTCAAGAAATAAAATCCAGTTAATTTTGATGGAGAAATGGAGAAGTCACAGGATGCATACGCATGGTTTCTTTGGATGAAAAAGTTATTTAGATTGCATGATTACTCAGAAAACATAAATTTCAAAATTGATACATTCAATCTTAAAGGTAAAAAAAATATTTGGTGGGAATATGTAAATAATGTCATAGGAATCTCGGAAGAGGAGTTGACTTGGAGTTAGTTCGAGAGATTATTCAAGAAGAAGTACATATCAGAGAGATACTACGATGACATGGAAAAGGAATTTTATGACTTGAATATGGGATCTATGACCAATGAGGAGTACACTAGCATATTTTTGGAGTTTTTGATGTATGTGCCTTACCTCAAGGAGGAGAAGGCCAAGATTTAGTGATTCATCAGTGGGTTGTCGATAGAATTCAAAGATGGAATTGAGTTTGATGAGCTTAGATCATTGGAGGAGGCCATCCGAAAGCTAAAGAATTGTTACAAGAAATCAAATCATAGATTTGAGACTAAAATGGACTAGAAATATAATGCAAAGAATAAAGGGAAATTGGATAAGAAGCGAACAAGACCTCAAGACATAGATAACAAATAAAATGCAACACCACCTAACAAGTTCAATGCATCTGACAAAGAACATAGATTTCAGTCTGAGGATAAGAACAAGGGTGCATGGTTGAAGCCTTTATAGTGTTGGACATGTGGCAAGGATCATAGCAAGAGAGATTTCCCACAACATCAGGGTGGTAGGCCGCAGTTATATATTTCTCAAGAGGCACAAATGGTGGGGGATGTTGGAAAAAATATTCCTCGTATTTATGCCGCATTAGATAACAGACAGATTGATCACTAGGAACCTATCATCAGGATGGATGGTAAGCTTTGTATCAAGTTTTTTCTATTTAGATGGACCCTGGATATAATTATAGCTATGTTAATTTTGACCTGGTCGATAGGCGTGGTTTGAATAAAGAAGTGCATGCAGAGTCTTGGTTAGTGAAATTGGCTATAGGTACAAAGAAGATAGTTCATCATTGGGTAAGATCTTGTGCATTTTAGTTGAATGACATACCTACAGCAGTGCATTTGAATGTATTGTCATTGGGATCATATAATATGTTGTTAGGCATGGATTGGTTATATATTTATAGGACTAAGGTGGATTTTTATGATAAATCTATTGAGTGCTTGGATGAAAATGGAGAGAAGAGAATATTACAAGGTCAGAAGAAGGAAACATCAGTTAGAATGGTGACACCTATGAGTTGGTTTCCTAACCGCAGTAGGAGTATGTTAGGAAACCAACTCAGAAAATAGAATAAAAGAGAGATCAACGACTTAGAAATCAGCCTCTTCGAGGGGAAAACCTCATTTACATTACATAAATGAACAATTCTTGGATGATACAAATTAAGAAACCTCCTTTCTATATATAGGATTTCAATGGGTCACAATATAATCCTAACCGACATAAAAATAGCAATGTAAGGGCACAAAAATAAAAATAGTGGGCTTCTATGGGGCACAATAATAACAATATGGGGACTACATGGGCACAACAATAACAATAAGGGGATAAACTAGTATTATAGGGACCTAGCATGCCCCCTCTCCTTCGAACAAGTGTTTTCCTCAACGCTTGATTATTTTTCGATTATTTTGTATAAAATTCTCATCCTCCCATGTGGAATATTCAACGGGTAAGTTCTTCCACTTGCTGAGATACTATGAAATTGATCGATTTCGTAGTTTTCGAGTTCTTGTTTCTGTGAATTCTTCAGGTTCCAATATGTTTTTTCCTTCTGCATCAAGTTTTGGAAATATTGTTTTGAACTGGTAGTTTTTCACCTATAACCTTCTTTAAGCATGAAACATTGAAAATTGGGTGCACTCGAGAAGATGCAGGAAACTCCAATTCATATTCCATAGTGCCAATATTTTGGAGCACCTTGGAAGTACCATATTACTTTAGTGATAATTTATTATGATTCTTATCTTTATTGAGGGACATTTGTTTATATGGTTGTAGTCATAAAAAATATAGTCACCTACATTAAAACTTCTTTCACTGCGATGTTGATCTGCCTGTTCTTTTATTAGATTCTGCAACAAAGTTCGGTTATCCTTTAAGAGTTGGAGAAATTGTTGTTGATCCTTGATGTAACATTCCACTACTTGATCATCCAGATTAGATTTCATTTCATCCTTCAAACCATCCATATTAGCCTCCATGTCTTCTTTTAAACCATCTATGTCATCTTTGGTTGCTCTTTGTGAGATCGAAATTTGTTGCATCTGATACCGTAATTTTGATATATCATACTGCCATTCTTCCTCTTCATGCATCATAGTATATTTTCTGAGGGATTAATGAGTGTAGAATTATTTTTGGGAGGAATTATAGAACCCAATACTGCTAACAATGCTTCAATATGCCCTTGGAATCACTTCAACTTCTTTTTCAAACAAATGTTATGTAATTTTTAAAAAACAAATACAAATATTTTCTTTCTTTTAAGATCTCGATATTGAAATGGTTGTAACTCTATAATTTAGGATCTTCAAGATATGAAATTAATTCCTGTGGTAGCCCTCTGAGTATTACTTCCAATGCCATGGGTCAGACCTAATTTTGATTTTTCAAGGAAAATTTATTCCCAATCTCCCACAATGACGTAATTGTGGGATGGTTCAGCAGAGTGAAATTTTACGGTGTGACATGCATTACTATTTTGACCTTGAGGTCTAAAATTGGAAGAAAACAAACTACAGTCTGTGCACGTTTGGTCACTTTTTACAAAATTCCAATTCGATGTTTGAAACAAAAGTTATGATGATTTTCCCTCGGTCAGCTGTTTGAGATGAAATTCTGGAGCGTGCAAAAAGCCAAAATTCTACAGATCATATCTTCGAAAATATTGTGAACCAAGGTTTGAAATTTTACATGATGTTACTTTGGGTTTCGGCTCAAATGGGTTTTTTTTCAGCTTCTGAAAATTTGTAGAAAAAAATTAAATTGAAAATGCCATGATGACTTGTTTGCAGTAGTGAAACCCTAGAATCCAAAGCTCTGATACCAAATGTTTTGAAACCAGCTCACAAAACAGAAGAAAAGAGAGATAAATGAATTAGATATCATCCTCTTCGAGGGGGAAACCTCATTACATTACATAAATTAATAGTTCTTGGATGATAGAAATGAAAATACCTCATTTCTATATATAAGAGTCTAATGGGTCACAATATAATCCTAGCTGACATAACAATAACAATGCAAGGGCAGAACAATAACAATAGTGGGCTTACATGGGGCACAATAATAACAATATGGGTACTACATGGGCACAAAAATAACAATAAGGAGGCTATACTAACAATAAAAATAAGGGAATACACTTGTATTATAGGGACCTAACAGAGTAAAGGGTGTGTGTTATTTGACGTGCATATTTCTAGTGACAAAGATAAGGAAGTTGAGGATGGATATGTCTTGAGAAAGTACCCAGTTCTCCAACAGTTTCAAGATATGTTTCTGACAGATATTTCAGAGTTTCCACCTCACATGGAAGTGGAATTTTATATTGAGTTGGTACGAGCAGTAGCACCAACATCAAAGGAACCATACAGGATGAGCACACTAGAGTTAGTGGAATTGAAGTTGTCGTCGAAGGAAATGCTTGAAAAGGAATACATTAGGCCAAGTGTATCACCATGGGGTGCATGGTATTATTTGTGAAGAAGAAGGATGGTAATGTTAGGTTGAGCATCGATTATAGGAAGCTGAATAAGGTAAAAATCAAGAATAGGTATTTTTTCTGAGGATTGATGACTTGTTTGATTAGTTGAAGGGAGAAGTAGTGTTCTCGAAGATGTATATGAGATTCAGATATCATTAGGTATGCATTAAGGAAGAGGACATATACAAGAAAACTTTCAGGACTAGGTATGGGAATTATGAGTTTTTTGTTGTTCCTTTTGGTTTGACTAATGCTCTAACAACTTTTATGTGCTTGATGAATAATGTGTCGTGTCCTTATCTAGACAAGTTTGTTATCATATTCATTGGTGATATATTGGTATATTATAAAAATGAAGAAGAGCATTTCAAACACTTAGTAGCAGTATTGAGATTTCTGAGAGAGCATCAGTTTTATGCTAAGCTCAATAAGTTCAGTTTCTTTCATAAAAATATACATTACTTGCGGCATGTGGTTTTTGCCTTGATGGGGCCTAGACCCAAGTTCAAAGTGACTACGCAATCCAATAAAACCCACTATTACCAGCCCTTTCAGCAATGATCTACTTATGCAAACTAATTCTCACTAGAGGAAATGTATGGGGATGATAGAACCATGTTTCTGCATCCATAGGGATAGAGGATTGTGGCTTTATGGATTTTCCTTCTTTACAAAGCTTCGCAAGTCAAATCTATCAATAATGGAAGCGTTGTTCAACAAATCTATTGAAATGACTAACAAATTGCGTGATTTTAATTAATAAAGCACTAAACAAAGTAAAAAACCATAAACCAGACTCTACTATTCAATTACAAATCAAAACCCTTATTCATCATAGACATTCATAAATAGTAAGTAAAAGAAAAAAAAATCAATATAACTCAGATCTATCCAATAATTCTTTCATTAATAGCCAGATCCTTCTCATACATTTAGTCCCACCCTATGCACATAGTTGCAGGGGTACGAGTACACAGCTACAGGAGACTTTCCTCTAACCCGAAACACAGACTCTAAAACAATATTACATCCAAATTCATCTCATTAGATATATCGTTTAATCTTTCTTTCCTTTTTTATTCTTTCTATGACTTCTATCTAAACACCTTATATAAGTTTGGCATTTACAATACCATGGTCCAAAACCATGGACAGAGTCCAACATTCACAAAATAATCCCATCCCATTAAATAATAAGGGGCTTGAACTACCTAGAAGCCCTTATGACTCAAAATAGAATTTGTGCTACGATGTCATCTCCTTGATCTGCAGAGTATTTCTCTGCTACTTTCTTCGAGTGGATCCCATCTCCAACAGGTCGCCAACATAAAACTATGACTCTTCCTGAGTCACAAAGTTAGTGCACCATCAATCTTCACTTCAATGTCACTTAAGGCATCCTTCAACATGGGAACTACTTTGACACACTAATTTTCAAATTCCTTAACTTCCTCGAGCAACATATCTGTAACTTTCTTAGCTTCCTTCTACTCAAATCCTCTTTGTGTCATGTGTAGTGCCATCAAATTCTTTTCCAAATCTTGGGAGAGCTGGTTGGCCTTAGCTTCCCATTGTTTTAGCCTATCTGTAAGTAGCTTCTCATTCCTACACAGCTCATTGACCTACTCCCATAATAATTTACCTTGTTGGAGATGGGTAAGATGCTACATTGGTGCAAAGGTCTTTGCAGTGAACTTAATCAGATCCATTTTTTTAATCTTTTCATGCACTTCGGCCTGTAGCTTTTTCACCGAAGGTTCCTCCTACAGTGAGGCCCGTATATCAAGAAATTCCCCA
The DNA here is from genome assembly GCA_034641835.2 of Pinus albicaulis. Lineage (NCBI taxonomy): Eukaryota > Viridiplantae > Streptophyta > Pinopsida > Pinales > Pinaceae > Pinus > Pinus albicaulis. The sequence continues at coordinate 931,568,936 of CM076575.1, read as the reverse complement.
AATAAACTCGACGCTCCAGTATGTGAGACTCAACCTGTTTTGCGGCATCATTTATCTCTATTGCACATTGCTCTTAGACTTCTAGCAGGGTGGTAGGATGCAATTTCATCTGCAACTCAACTATCTTCATCTGTAAATCAAGGTGCACTTCATTGACCTTGGATTTAGAGTCCTTAACTGTCATGGAAATCTTGGCCACTTTCTCTTCTAGCTCAGCTGCAACTTGAATCTGGAGCTCTGGAAACTCGTTGCAAGATTTAGAGATAGCTTCTATCTTTGTGTTGCCTCAAAAACGAGCTCTTGGAAAGCAAGCTTCTTTTCCTCAGACATGCTCTATATTTATTTCTTGAAATATTGAATGAGAATAAGGGTGTGTTTTTCGCAGATCTTCAACTCTTCGTCGATTCCCTCGTGGAATTCATGTAAAGCCTGTAGTAGCATGTCAACAAGATTCAACTTTGTATTCTGCCAGTGGACCACCTGCTTTAGCTGCTTTATTGTGTCAAATTAGCTCAGTGTTCCTACAGGGATAGGTATAGCGGGGGTACCAAAGGTTAGCACCAATTCATGTGAAACTATTATTGTATGTGCCTGTGGTCCACTCAGTTGAAACACGCTCACTTGCAACCCCCTCACGCTCGCCTAAACAACACTTGTCTGTAATTGAAAGTCTTGCAAGCCCTTGTGAACATCTGCCATCACTTTCTTATATTGTTCTTTAATAATACCCCATAAGTGATCAGTGTCCTACTTTGAGGTGTCCCTAATTTCATCGAGGTCCCCTTCAGTAAGGACCATAGATTTTGGGCCAATGGACTTATAGGACTTCACCTTCTGTAATATTCCCAATTAATCATGAGCTAATTGGAATATTCATTTTTTTTTTCTGCTTTGTTTAAATAATAAGAGGGAATATGAGGACTATATTTCTCCTTAATGATGAATAAATTAATTCCAAATGTGAAAGAGACAAATATTGGAAACTTAATTGAAGCACCCTTGGTGTGAAAGGGGTTGGATCACTTTGACTGGGTCAACCTTGACCAAATCTACAACGTTGTCATGGAGGAGTGGTCATCAATGAGGTAAAATGCAGTTTTATATGGAGATGCTTTGTGTGAAAGGAATTTTATCATTAGATGTGGTTTAGGGTTTGCAAGCTCTTGACTTATAAAAGGAAGAGGATGGCAACATTAGAAGGTTGTTGATATATATGATATTTCTGAATATATGGTCTATTTAGACATATATATTTCTCTTGCTATTTAGTTGAGATTGAATGATGTTTAGCATTGGGTGTTCTTGATCGGGAATGCCATGTCTTCCCATTGAGTATCTCTTGGGAGAGTTTGTATTGCATTGTCTAGTATCTGGCTTAGGGCCAAGCTTCTCCTTTCAACTACAATGTAGATCCTGTTGAGGGTTTGTTTTTTTTTGCAAGCTGCAGCAAGTGGATACTAGATCTATTTTGATCCCTACAACACAGTTTACTTCTAGATCTGCGTTATTACTATAGGTGGAGTTGCAGGGTGGTTTGGCACACCATTTGGAGAGTTGATTTTCTAGTGATGGGGATCTTCCCTTCACTTTGAGGATATCTTGGAGGAGGATATTCTATTGTTCATATCAAATCATCCACACTAATTTGTATTTTTAAATAGATCTGCAGTCTTAGATCTCAGATCTACAATTTGTACCTGGTGTTTTGTTGAAAACCCTTGAGGGGTTCTTTCAAGGAGCTTGTATAGTGCATGGATCTAATATAGATATAAATTTTTATGCACATAGAAGCTCTAGATTTTATGTATAATATACTGTTGTTGCAGAGCCAATAAAATAATGCTGCAAGGGTCTTGCAACTTTTATACATGGTTGCATCACCTCTTATTGCATGATTTTTGTCCATTAGAGACTTGTATTTCTTGTTATGCATCTTATGACCCATTCCTTATGTATATTTTGTTGTTGTAAATACATGTGAAAGGTCTCCATATTTTCCACTTGCTTCATAAATGATGATTTGCATTTTTGTTCCATCATTTTGCACTATATTCTTTCTTTTCCCATTTGGGAATATTACAGTGGTATCAGAGCATCATCTTGGCACAGCCTGTGCATTCTAAAAGCCCATATGTCTTTTGAAGAAGGAGAGCCTCTTACTGACAGAGAGAAGAGGTATCAAAAGAGAAGGAACATAAAGTTTGATTATACAAATGATAATGAAGACAAGGGTAAAGCCCCTTTATCTGGAGGTGAAGATGAAGAGAAGGGGTTCCCTAAGATCCTTCTTAGAGACATGCAAGAAATTTCTAGAGAGATCAAGGAGATGAGAATGGAAAAATTCAAGAAATCCCCTAAAGGATTTCATAATGGAGAAGGCTCTGGCATGTCTCACCACTGGAATGGTCAACCAGTGCATCAGCCACAATTTTCCCAATGCTCTACCATGCCTACATTTTTGGCTTTGGGAAATGAAGGGTTTCAAGAGCATGAATCCCTTGAAGACTATTTTGAAGAATATGAGTCTCAAAATTAGAGATTCAAATATCACTTTATTTTTCAGGATTTTTTTCAAATAAAGGACAATAGAAGACGAAGGCATCATCATAGAGGTGGTGGATTCATTCAGAATCATTATCAGCTCCACACTATGGGAAAATTATTTTTACTCAATTTTTATGGGTCAGCCAAGTGTTCTGCCAAACCTTGGGTAGAAAAACATAACATATACTTCCAATTGAACAAGGTTGTAGAAATGGAAGCCATTAATATTACATCGCTCAACCTTGAAGGTGAATCACATGACTGGTGGTTCCATGTCTTGTCTACAATGGGTCATGCTAATGTGACTGCTTATTCATAGTTCACTAGAGGGCTAGTGGAAATATTTGATAGAAGAGATACTAAATCACCATTCATGAGCCTTGCAAGGTTGAAACAATCATGTAATGCAGAAACTTACATCTCTCAATTTTTAAGACTTTCTGTTATGGTTCTTGATTTGTTTGCAACAAGAAGGGTGTACATGTTCATTGATGGGTTAGATGAACCTCTTCATGGGTTGGTTAAGTCTACCAATCCCACTACCCTACATGATGCTATTGAAAGGGATAGAGACCTTCAAGATGCCTTGCCAAAAGCAAAGGCAACATTTCAGCATAAGCCTTCTTTTCCATCAAAGGGAAAAGAAGAAAAGGTTGCTCCTTCTAAGGAGAGTCAAAATAAAAAACCTCTTGATGATGATATCTAGAGAGATCTAAGAAGAAGGAAGCTCTGCTTCACTTGCCAAGAAGCTTGGTCACATGGACATAGATGTGTAGTTGGAAAAGCGCATTACATAGAGGTATTCTCAGATGATGAGGAGGAAGAAGAAGATGAACTAGGAAGAGGTCACAGCGCTGACGCTGCAGGAGGGGAACCAACACCATTAGGAGATGGGAATGGAGCATTTTCTCCTATTGGAGGGGCTCTTGTATATTTTATAGGAGTACCTAAGTACTTGACCTTAAAATTTCAAGGTTCCATCTTGAATCAGAGGGTTTCTGTTTTGGTTGATAGTGGGGCTACCCACAATTTTATTGATGCCCAACTAGTGAAAAGGAGGGAAATACCCACTATTGTTTTTTAGGGATTCTCTATTTTTGTCCCAGGAGATAGAACAATGCAACGCATGCATTATGTCCCATCACTATCAGTGACCATGGTAACATATACATTGATTGATAACTTCTTTATGGTTGACATACCTAACACCAATGTGATATTAGGTGTTCAATCGTTGATTACTTTGGGGAAAGTCACCATTGATTGGGAGGCTTTTCAAATGGAATAGGTGGATAAAAAGAGTGGTAAGAATCAAATGATCAAAGGCATGCATACATATCCCTCACATACAACTTCCACATAGAAATCAGAGATGGATTTGCGCAGTGGAAGCAAGGACCTTACAGTCCTATCTATTATGCTCATGAGATTGCTACATGGGACACTATTATCTAGTGGCAAACCACCTGGGAGGCCACCTGATTCAGATTTGGTGGGATATATCTCACAACATGATGCTCGAAGCATAGATATAGGAGGGATGGGAGAATTAGAAGGCAATGATACATCGCTGGGAGTCTTGGGTAGTCTTAAGGAGGAGGGAGATCTTCTACCAACATCATCATTACCCACTCTCATTTTAGATTCTGCGCTGTGGGAGGAGATGCATGGAAGGAATGATATTCCAACATATACCTTTGGCATGGGAGATGTCAAGGAGGAGAGCAGCCATATGACAAACATTCCTTTTCATAGATCACCAGTGTTGTCACCATGAGAGATTGATCCATACTAGAAATCCCAACTGTTGGTGGATTATTACAAGGATCTTCACACATGCATGATAATTAATGACCAGCTACATGAGGAGGGCTATTCAGTCCAAGAAGGATTCATCTATTATCATGGTAGGATATTCTTATCTAGAGCCTCCAAGCTCAATGAGAAGTTGCTACAAAGGGCCTATGAAGATTTCTATTTCAGCCACACATATTCCATGAGATTCTACAACATCATTATGAGAAGCTACACTTGAAAGGGCTTTGAAGGAGAACTATATCAACATTTTCAAGGATGTATGAAACATGTGGAGTTGGTACAACAACATAACTCTATAAAAGAGTTAATTTAACCATCTCTTTATTCTTTTTAGAGAAGATATAGATCTATGCACCACTCCATTTTTATAGTAGAAATTTTGGTGAAAAACATGCTCATGTAAATAATGTTTCATTTTATGATTGTATGCATTATTTCACCATGTATATGTAGCCCATAACTCCAAGAAGGAGTACTATACCTTATAAAATTCATGGCCAACTTTGCGCCACAAAAATTTCTAAACATGGCCACTCCCTTGGAAGACAAAGGGAGATGATTTTGCTTCATGATGGGTGCATTCCTAAGGCACCAAATATATCTCACACTTTCAACCATAGTGAGATGACTTGGATAGCAAGTAAGTGGTGGGGAAAACACTTACCACATCATGATCTGATGCAATCAGGAGATTCACTGTGCTGGTTCCACATGTGTGACTATGACCCACCTCCATATGCACAAATTTATGTTTGTATGTATGTAGTTTTGATCCCATACATTGATGATGTACTTGTACTTTTTATGGGAATGTATGGAGAGAGTATGGGAGGTATGTATGTGTCCTATGGGATGGAGATTCTCCATGTATCTTATGCTACATGTTTCAGAGAGAACATTGGGAAAACCATGTTTGTTTCATTTGAGCTATTTTCTCCTTATGAAGCTTATTACATGTTGGTGTCACCAATGGAGGAAGGAAAGAGTTGCAGCACTCACCTTGTCAGTTTATTGAGGACAAGCAACATTTGGGAAGGGAGGATTGTAATATTCCCAATTATTCATGAGCTAATTGGAATATTCATTTTTGCTTTTCTACTTTTTTTAAAGAATAAGAGGGCAAAGGAGGTCCATATTTCTCCGTAATGATGAAAAAATCAATGCCAAATGTGAAAGAGACAAATTTTGGCAACTTAATTGAAGCACCCTTGATGTGAAAGGGGCTGGATCACTTTGAATGGGTCAACCTTGACCAAATCTACAATGCTGTCATGGAGGAGTGGCCATCAATGAGGTAAATCATAATTCTATATGGAGATGATTTCTGTGAAAGGAATGTTATCATTGGATGTGGTTTAGGTTTTTCAAGCTCTTGAATTATAAAAGGAAGAGGATGGAAGCATTAGAAGGTTGTTGATATATATGATATTTCTGAATATATGGTCTGTTTAGACATATATATTTCTCTTTTTGTGTAGCTAAGATTGAATTTTGTTTAGCATTGGGTGTTCCTGATCAGGAATCCCACCTCTTCCCAGTGAGTAGCTCTTGGGAGAGTTTGTATTGCATTGTCCACTATCTGGCTTAGGGCCAAGCTTCTCCTTTCAAATATAGCATAGATCCTGTTGAGGGTTTGGTTGTTTTTGAAAGCTACAACAAGTGGAGACTAGATCTCTAGATCTAGGCCATTTTAGTGCTCCTTTTCAATGGAGGAGATTTCCACTTCATTGGGAGGAAAGTATTGGAGGGAATTGAGCTAATTTTGAGATATTGGTATCATGCCAACCTTATTTTTATCCCTACAATGCAGTTTACTTCTAGATCTATGTTATTTCTGTAGGTGGAGTTGCAGGGTTGTTTGGCATACCATTTGGAGAGTTGATTTCCTAGTGATGGGGATCTTCCCTTCACTTTTAGGATCTCTTCGGGGAGGCTATTCTAGTGTTCATATAAAATCAGCCACACTTTCCAAATATGTATTTTTTAGTAGATGTACAATCTTAGATTTCATATCTACAACTTGTACTTGGTGTTTTGCTAAAAACCCTTGAGGGGTTATTTAAAGGAGCTTGTATAGTGCATGGATCTGATATAGATCTAATGTTTTATGCACATAGAAGCTCTAGATCTGATGTATAATCTATTGTTGTTGCAGAGCCAATAAAATAACACTGTAAGGGTCTTGCAACTTTTATACATGGTTTCAACACCTCTTATTGCGTGATTTTTGTCCATTAGAGACTTGTATTTCCTGTTATGCATCATATGGACCATTCCTTATGTATATTTTGTTGCTATAAATACATATGAAAGTTCTTCATATTGGCCTCTTGCTTCATAAATAATGATCTACATTGTTGTTCCATCATTTGGCACTGTATTCATGCTTTTCCCATTTAGGAATATTACACCTTCTTTCTCATGCCATCCTTTTGTGGCTGTCTTCGCTTGGTTTAAAAGATGGGTCCACACTGAAATCACTACCAAGAGTGTCATCCCTTCCTGTTTCCAGAATCTATGTGTCAGGTTCTTTCTTAGTCACAAATGTGTCCTTGTGTCCTTATTTCTTGTTAACTTAGTGGGCTTCACCCTACTCATTCTTACCTACTCCGTTACTTCAGGAAGTAGAGTTAACAAATAGTTTGGCCAGTGGTTGATGATGGATTCCACATATTCTTCTTAGACCAAGTATGATAGCTCATACCATACCCCAGCGAGGTCCTTCTTCATTTCGATGTGTATGTGATGGAATTCCACTTTGAAATCCTCTACCTCTTGATACTACTCCACAATGTTTTGTGACAATCGAGGCTTCTGGTTAATCACTATGCATAAAATCATCTCAAATCCTACCCAAAAATATTTATTGGCCATAACCCCTGATGGCTCTATCGAATGCCACAATGAAGCATATATTATTTCTTTGCATAGATCGGGGCTTGCAGTGTTTAACTACAACTCCTCGAGATCTATCCACTCCATCAATGCAATGAGAATAAAGAGCCACACATAGTGGAACTTATTTCCATCTTCTTGCGCTGCTTTGTAATCGAAAAGAAATTATGTACATAAATATCCTGCTAATTATATACTATGCCCTTCATGCACTCAATAGAAAAAGATATTAAAAGTGCGGAAGCCTCCTCTCCATGGATTTTCCTTTTAATCTTCCCCGTAAGAATGTTTGCAGTGAAGAACACAGTTCCATTCAAAATGGAGTTAATTAGATACCCCTAGGTTCCCTTTGTCAGCTCGTAGTCATTATTCATATTATCTGCAAGCGGCTTGTACTAGCTTTTTCCCACAAAAGCCTCTGGGGGTTCTGACCCAAGACAAGGAAGGGCCGTAGTTATCCTTATGAGCGTCTCACTAATGGGGATCTTCTTCCCTAGCCACAAACTATCTTCATATACTAAGACCAACAATTAGTGCACACAAATAATGTTGATAGGACTACACCCAAAGTGTGGTACATATAACATGTTGAGTATCTCGAATTCCTGGATACCCTTCACCCATTTCATCGGCTCCAATATCACCACACCTCCTATATAGGTCTGCTGGGATAGATATATATTAGGCTCAAACTATGGGTATTTTCTCCGATCATTAAAATCCCAATCCTCTATTTTGAATTGAGGCACCTTAGCCAGTAAATATCCTTCAATTGGAACCTCATTTGGAATCAATGGTGTAAAAACCTTGTACTTCATTGTGTTGGGGTGTTTCACCAGCTTCTTAGCCTTTAGCTTCTAGGGTGGGATATATGGAGGCAGCCTAGAGATAGGCTCAACCTCCTTAGCATCAATCTCTTTAAGGAATTCTTCTACTTCGTCGTCATCAAATTATATCTCCATGGACTTTTTCTTGCAATATTGAGCTCCCTTACTTCAGTATTCCTTTCTGAGTTTCTTCTAGGGAAATGAACTTAGGACTGGTTTCTTAGGCTTCATAGACGGCATTGCGCCCACATTTTTCTCCTTTCTGGGTCAACTCGGCTCTGTGGCGATTAATGATGGTGTGGCTGTCATTGTGCGATAAACTCTTGGTATGAATGTATGGCTGAGCCCTACCTTGATCAAGGTCTCTTCAAATACTTCGAAGCTGTACTCCAACATGCAATAGCTCGATCGACTCTCTAACATAAAGAAAATCTTACTTCTAACACTTAGTGCAAAAAGTGTTTGAATGGGGAGCGATATCCTTCCTTTATAGAAAAATTCGAATTCAAATCACATCATCGCCTTTAGATACTCCTCATAAATGTCGCTTTGGCAGTAGATCCACCTAGATATGCCCATTAATTGCATCCATCCCTCTCCTTTTAATGGCCAAGTCATTGTCTAATCAAATTTTACTGCTCCAATGATCATATTTTGGACAAAATCCACGAGACTAAACCCCTCAACGAAGTCTTGTCTTCTAGAACATAGTAACCTCCAACTACAATTATATTAAGTCTAATGTGCATTACTAAAACTATGATGAAGCTACCCTCCAACTGAATTATTCTGTGTTTCTTCATCTCGACACCCTTAAATCTGCTCCCCCAACACAAAAGTGTTGGGTGGGTCCGTTCAAGTAGATTGTTTCCAACATTCTTGGGTCTTTTCTAGCTGCGCAACCCAATCAGGTTGTACCAACGTGCTTGGCTCCTTGGTAATGAAAAATACTACCACTTTTACTTCTCGAATAGTTTCATTAATGCATTCCCAACCATCAATAAAGATATATGTTAATAAGAACCCTTCTATCATCTCATCCCAACCTGTAGATTCATGACGCAACTCTGTTTCGATATACCATTGCTGATGTATCATCTCCAAGGAATGAAAGAACATGTGCACCCATTCTGGTTGAGGTTCGAAGCCTAAAGCTTCAGTCTAGTGAGACAAGTTCTCGCAAGGATCCTTCTGATCATGATACTTATCTGTGATCTTTGTATCAACATGAATAAATCTCAGCCTTATCAACTTGGAAAACTCCTTCCATCCTCATAAAATTTCGGTGTGCATGCCCCACCATTGAGCTGGAGTAGACCTCATTGCGAAGTCCAAAGCTTTGTATCTCTGGTCGACAAGCACATTTTGCTCAAATTATTCCAGAAACAAGACAACATTCCCCATGCCATCATAAAAAGGCAAATCACGTGCTTCCAATTTGGCACAATGCAGAGATTTTATAACCTTGTTACGACACTTAGTGGTTACTTCATGAAAACGATTCTTCGAATGGTCTAGCTCTTCATCAAAATCTGAAACACATGAACTACCTCACGCCCAACATATTCTACCATCCGCGGTAGGATTAATCGAGTCTTCATATTTTGCGGCAAGCTTATATATCTGATTAATCTCAGCATACCTATACTCATGATGGAAATGTTCAGTATAGCGTGCACCTTAGGAAGGATCTAATGGCACAAAAAATCTGGTACCATTATTTTCAAATATCATCTTCCGCTTCTTTAGGTTGATTATAACATCCATATCGTAAGCCCAGTAAAATCCCAACAACACAAGATATAAATTACTATCATGAACGATCTCAAAAACTTCAAAGTCAACCAACACGCCCACTCCATCAATATCTATGCTAATTCAATGCAATCAAACTATAGGAATGATCTTCTGCTAATTTTCCATCCTCAGTTGAAGTGGTGACCATTGAAGCTTAGGCCTTCCCATCTACTCCCATGTCTCCTTTGGAAGAATGTTGGAATCTGGTCCTAGATCTAGAATGACTTGACCCATCTCATAATATTCGATCTATGCAATCAACCGCATATCCCAGTTGGTTCTCTTCTTGTTCTTGTACACTTTATTTACTACACATTGTTCTGGTTGCAAATTTTCCTTGTTAGCGTAGTTATTTATCATCTCCTGCAACCCTTCTACAATTCTTTAGTCCCTTAGAAATTTCATACACGTCTGTAAGAAGGATGCCAAGATATACTGATCAGGTTCCTTTACTTTGGAATTCTCCTCAAGCTTATGCTCCAATTGAAACAAATGCCTCTATGTAGTAGGTGGCGGATCTTTAGGAATCATAAATGTCTTCCTTGCTTCCATGAATTTCTCTTTCTCGCGCTGCATATTAAATCCAACGTTATTATATTGTGCTTTCCTTACCCAGGTCTTTGTCATAATATTTTTTCCTTCTGCATGGTCTCCTATGGTACTCACACCACTACGTGTTACTATGTTAATGCTTGGATCTTCCTGGCGCAGTTCAACCTTCATAATTTTCATATTCTGAGCTCGCTACTAGCTGCACTTCTCCTACATTGTAGCTAAAACAATGGGACTACCTTCAGTTTCATGACCAAATTATTGACAATACTTACAAGAAGCTACAGTAGGACTCTGAAAATCCCTGGAAAAATGTCTAGTGTGCTCGTAGTTGTAACATATCATCTATCCTCGTCCACAATCTGTGCCTCCTCCTCAGCCACACCCTCGACCTAGGAAACCTCCTTGCACAAACCCGAATCTTTGCACCCTTCTACATATAGTAGATATGCACTAGGACTGTCCTGCATCATTAGGTCATAGCTCTTACAATGTTTCTCATCATGTCCCACTGAATTGCAGAAATTCCAGAATAATTTCTTCGGTGATCTGATAAAATTTTGCAATAGATTACAATAGTCTATGGAAGTTTTGCCAACAGCTTCGCATAAGCTACACCATACATGGTTCCCTACACTTGGTCCAATAGTTGATCCAAGCTTCAATGGACTCAACATCCCAACATTCAAATATTATTTACAAATAGGGCACATTAGGGGAATTTTGAGGTCTAAAATGGGCCTCCTAAGGAAATTATAAAATAATATAGGAAATAATAAAATAAGATTTGATTACATCATCAAATTTTAAAGGGAAAAATAAAAAACTACTTGTTCAACTTATCTCCCAAATTTTTTACTCAAATTTCAAGAGGAAGTACTCGTTGGATGCAAAATTCAATTCTTCATCCAAGGAGTACCCATGTTGCATACTTTTGATGGATCCTTCTACATGAAAAATGAGAAATACAAGAAAAACATGATTGCAATCATTTTTTTTCATGTATTTCTCATTTTTCATGTAGCAGGGTCCATCAAAAGTATTCAACATGGGTACGCCTTGGATGAGAAATTAAATTTTGCATGCAACGAGTATTCCCACTCGAAATTTGAGTAAAAAATTTGGGAGATAAGTTGAAAATTCGAGTTGAAAAAGTAGTTTTTATTATTTTATTACTTTTTAATATTTTTACTCTTTTACTTTAAAAATGGTGAATCATTCCCCATGGTTGACATCACCAACTTGAATCCTATTGGTTTTTATAAATTTTATTTCGGTTGTACATTTTTCTTAGGAGGCCTATTTTAGACCTCAAAATTCCCCTAATGTTACTCTTTATAGTGACCTTTTGCTTCGCACTTGATACACTAGACTTCCGACCTTATATCGGATTGAACCTCCTTTCACTTATTTAGATCTTGGAGCTCCATATGAAAGCTCACCAACTGAGTTTGAATCTTTTGCACCCCTTTGCTTGTATCGACTATCAATGAATCCTCCATCTTCATCACTATCTCGAATTCTTCAACCTAAGTATAAATATTATGTTGTGACAACAGAAATATGATATGAGGAAACAACACAACAATGAACCATTCTCTATGTTGTTAATATGAGATATTGAAACTAATTTGGCTCAAAAAATTCTTAAATCATTGATCTACCACCCATACGATCTCAGTAGCCAGCTATTTAATCTCCTTGATCTTTGTAATACATTAGGACTGTGACTTTGGTTTCTTGAATTCATCGTTCAACACGGTCTTTGTCTCAACCAAAAAAGAGTTTGAATTCATCATAACATATTTCATGTACCAATAAAATTATTTATCTTGTAGCACGATAACCAACTGTGTTTTCTTCATGTTTTCATCTATAACATTCTAGGAACTCCATATCTCTTCTACCACAAACGAGAACTGTTCAGGATCATATGTTCCCTTGAATGTGGGCATATTTGGGAGTTGGGCCATGGTGAATGGGGGAGTTGGAGGTGGAGGTGGAGGAACAAAATGGGATGGAGTGATGAAGGGGGTGGAAGGCTAGGGAATCTTCATAGTGCTTTTTTGACTTTCAGATCTTAGACTTCTCGGGGTAGCGGGGTTTCTTTATCTTTCTCCAAACCCAAAAAATGTACTATATTCCTTTTCAATGTACGTTCCCCAACTGGTCCTAAACATTTTTACACTTCGCGCCGGCACCAGGTTCTCTTTCTTCAAACATCAATATGAGTACATCCGTAGTATACCCTTTTCACACAATAACATTCTAATCTAGAACTTCAGTGAATTCAGGTACTTACCTCTATGGCCTTTGAAGAAATTGTGCTCTACTTCATTATAAGGCAAAAAAGTCTTGATCATGAACTCAGTGATAAACCCTTCAAGGATACTGTCTATCCAATAATAAGAAGCCCTCATGATCTCCCTATCAGTGTTTTTCAGCTTCTCAATCAGATATGGGATCCATGCAATTAACTTATTATTGAACTGACCCATCTGCGTGGCTAGTATTGATATCCACTCATACATCTCACTAGAAAACAACACGATAAATATCTCATACTTATCTCTATAGATATAAGTCTCTAAACAATGTTCCAAAGAGATGCAGTTTCTATTTTCTTTTCACAAAGAACATTATTTCCTGCATTTCACCAATTCTTGATATCTTCGTTGTATAGATTTCACTTACGCTTATCCCCAGCTGTGTTTTAGTCCTAGTAATGTAACCATTTGTTGGCTTGATGGGGTCTAGACCTAAGTTCAGGATCAGACAAAATTAAATAAAACCCATCATTATTGGCCAATTTGGCAATGATTCTATCTTTGTAGATTTTGGCCTCACCCGAGGCAATATAGGGGGATGCTAGAATTGTGTTTCACATCCAAGGGGACAGATGATTGTGCTTTAGAATTTTTTCTTCTTGTTGAATGCTTCACAGGTTATATCTATCAATAATACAAGCACCATTTAATACAATCGTTGGATCACTAATCCCATATCAAGACGATATTACTTATAGACTATTAAATAAAGTAAACTACCATAAACCGAATCGAATCATCATGATAGATCAAAAACACTTATTCAACATAGACATTCATAAAATATAAGTAAAAGAGAAAAAACATCAATAACTTTATCTATGTTGAGATCTAAACAAGAAGATTTAGCACCTATGCCTTGATCGTGTTTCATTTGTAAAATACAATTTTCATTTTGTTCTTTACGACGAATAATGGGGACCCTTCAGCACTTGCCCACAAGAATCAGTGTGATTTTCATTAAGATAATTATCCTACATTTTTGTTATTTTTTCATCTTCCTCGGAATTTTATTTTGATTGCTGTGTTGAAACTAATTTTTCACAAGCTTTCTAATGGTGCTTGTTTTGCTTCATTTGGTCAATCGGTTTGTAAATGCCACTCCTTGGAAGTTTGATCATTTTCTCACTTGGGTTAAAAATGTATAAATGTACCAATATTTCAATTTTCATAGTTAAAATAATTATTCATTGTAAATATTAAATTTTAGTTAATTTTTACTAATTCTTCTTCATTTTTTACCAACAAGACCTTACCTAAATTGTTAAATTAACCAAATACTAGGATATTAGTAATATACTCCAACTTGCTGTTTTAAAACAAATTATCAAATCCAAAACCTAAAATTGGTGGTTGTAGTCTAAATTGTAGGATGGTTCATCCACGTGGGCCCCACTTCACATCACCCTCTCCTTCCAAAAATCCCAATTTCAAAAGCGTTGAAATACAAATATGCCCCAAAATAAAATTGTGATTTTAAAAACATGTGATAGAAACTTGCGATGCGATAGTGCGATATCGTGTATCGCATATCGCAAAAAATTCAAGCTTCTCAATTTTAAAATTGGCCGAACTTCGATGTGATTTGGAAAAACATGTGAAGGGTTAAAAAAAATTTAATATAAGGTGATACACCATTTTTTTGGTCATCTAACACATTATCATTAGATGAACCCAAGTACACCATGTAAGACCAATTTTACCCTAAGTAAAATTGCTTTCACCATATAAAATAACATTTGTCCATATTTCCTAGTCATATTTAACCCAAAACAAGGAAATTGATTAAATAAATCATTATTTATTTAATTATTTCCCACCATCTCCCTAAAATAATAAATAAATCATTTATTTATTTATTGTTTATAAATAAAGGAATTGACCTAAGTCAAAAGACCTTTTCCCTCCAACAAATATAATAAAATATTCCTAAAGGGTGGTTCTAGAATTTGATTAATAATATTTTATTCATGCAACAAGTTCTAGATAACCCTAATATTTTGTTATAAATAGGAGGGTTCTCCCCATTCATTAGTCACCTTCATTGCATTAGATCACACTGGATCTATTCTTGGTCACCATTTTACATTTTTTCTTTGTGAGCTCCCATTGAGTTCTATGTTTGTCAGGGTTTTTCTACCAAAATAAGAGAGAGGAATTTTAGATCTGAAACGCTAAGGACTTTCAAGAACCCATCCCATTGAGGAGAACCGGAAAACACCTTTCTTGTTTTCCTCTCAGGTGCCCCATTCTTTAATATAATACAAATCATCCTTTTAAACACTTTTTTCTTGTCTTGTCTATTGGATGCATGGATCCATATTATATTTTATCTGCTTAATGTCTTTTTGTGCTTAGATCTGAATTTATGCAGCAAAATTAAAGATATTTTGCAGCCATAAACGATGTTAGGGCTATTTTTTATGCGTAGCTAAAGTGATCTTTTACGACGAAAGAATCATACTAACATAAGGTTTCTTGACCTCCTTATGCCTCCCGACTCATTTTTCCTCACATCACCCTCATGTCACTCAACCTCCACTTCACCTCCACTCCTTATCTCTCTAACCACTCCTTGTCTCTCCTTCACCCTTATAACTCCCATTCACTCACCTCTCCTCCTCCCTTCTCTCTCTCACGTTTTGTGCATCTTACCATATTTTGAATTAATAATTAAAATATATAACATTATAATTAATATTATATTTCAATATAATATTTTTTTTGTTATAATTTTAATATAATTTAAATTATAATATTAATATAATATTTTAACATTTTAATTAATCAATAAATCATTTTTTAATTAGTTTAATTGTGTTTTTCAATTAATTTTTATTAAAATTAATAATGTAATTATAACTAATAAATTGATAATTATAACTTAATTTAGAATTAGATTAATAATATAATTATATTTAATTAGCATTAATTAATTAAAAATTATAATCTAATTTAGGATTAGAATTTAATTATAAAATTATGATTTTTAGCCCAAGCAACAAAAATTCCAGAATTCTGTCAATTTTAATGTACAAACTTTGGAAGCTCATAAATGAAGTTTTACTTAGCCAAATGAGGCCCAAGATGGCTCATTAGATAGATAAAATCATGGAAAACATTTTTGAAGTTGTCACATTTCTAGATTTGATCATTTATTGGGTCTAAAATTCAGCAGAAGATCATGCTCCGAATTTTTAACAAAATAATTTTTTTGAATTTTATTTTCTACATTTTATTTTGCCCACAACTTCTTCTAAATGCAGATCCATTCGTCAATGATATCATTGGCCAATTATATCAGCACAAAAATCAAAAGAATGTTTATATTTCCTTTTTCATTTATTTATTTAATTAAGTTTTGATTGGATTTATTTTAATTTCTAGATTTTGCATTTTGATTTTATTTTTACATTTTAATTTTGTTTTGATTTGTTTTTGCAGGAAAATAGTTGAAGAGATGAGGAGAACAAGATTTCAATCAATGAGAAGGCTCCAAAAATTGAAGAATATGATTTTGAGCCAATGGAAATTGATTGAGCAAAACCACTCTTCAACAAACTTTCTTATTGATAATTCTTTTGTAAATATTATAAATAGCAGATTGTACAAGGTAGAGGGGGCTTCTCTCCTCTCCAATTCTAGAATTCTTGATGGCACTATTGTATAGAGGATTTAGAGGTGTAGGGTGAGAGGAGAGGAATATCAGATCTGAAGATTATTGAGGTTTTTATTTTACATTCTGAGTTATGTATAATGAACGTAGTCTTGCACTACTGTAGCTCTGATTTTTAAAGAAGAAGTTCATGCATTGTAAAGGACCGTTAGAGACCAGAGGTGGAGAAATGAACTTAATAAATTGGTATTTATAATACTATTATTTTAAATGCTGATTTCATTTTATGATAACAAGAATGTGTCAATTTACTCGCATACTTGTGCGCTTCTATCAGTATGAGAAATTTGTCTCAATTTATGTTATTATTTGTCTCTACCCTTATGGGTTGAATTATGATTTATGAGTAACTATTTACTCATAAATTTTTCTTATAAAACTGATTTATTGAATAGTGATATGTTGTGAACTATTTCCGCATGTTTTTGTTTAATTATTCAAGTTACTGATTAAATGATCAATATCATTTTGAGAACTACTTCCTGAGTGTTGTTGATTGATTATTTAGTTAAGAGGTCTATCGATAGAATATGTTTGGTATTTACAATATTAGTTAATTGAACTACTTCATTAGCTTGATATTCATTTAAAGCAAACATATTTAAATTTCAAATATTTAAAACATCTTGCTCTCAATTGGGATAGATATATATCTGCCTAATTGAGATATGATTAAGATAGTTTCCTTTTCTTGCATCTTAGAATAATATCGCATTTAGATTAAATTATACATCCCTAAAAAGTCATCTTCCCAAAGAGGCAAAAATTTAGTTGTGGCCTGGCTAAGCCCAAATTAGCTTAAGGACCACTCTCTTGTCTGATCCGCAAGAGAAATGATCTGATGTCTCTTTCCCATTGGTAGATAAAAGTCATATTTTAAGCTAATGGAGATTGAGAGAAGGTAACTTGACCTAGTTAAACCAGTCGGAGCCACTATTCCAAATGGAAAATGAACTGCTTTAAGGTCTGGACTGGGTGGTTATCCCCCATGTTGTTGTAGTGAATTTCGAGGCCTCTACATTGTGGCGCTAGAAGGAGGGCCTGAGACTTGTTTTCCTTTGGAGTCTTTGGATTCTAACATTTTGTTTTTATTACAATGGCTCCTCTAAAACTTCCAATTTGGAGTTGTATTTTTGGACAAGCATCTTCTAATACTCCATCATAAATAGTAAGACACTTGTCTTAGGTAAAGTTTAATGGTAAGACGAATACTTTTGTATTTAATCAGGCTTTACAATTCATTCAAAATTTTTCAAGTTCTGCTTTTCATGAAATTGATGAAGGTATTTTATGCAAGATTTTTACTCTTACATTCTTGGAAAAATCCAGAAACTGGTGTAAATCACTTCTAGTTGCCTCAATCCACACTTGGGAACAATTTATTATAATCTTCCTTTGTAAATTTGATGGATATATCTACGAACAGGTATGTGAGGATTTTTAAGATCTATGAAGGTTTGAAGGTGAGTATTAATTGAATTTACCATTAGGTTTCGTTTAAATTGTTTAAAATTTTTAATTGGATATAAAACTTCGAAAGAAGAATTATTAGATTGGTTTGAACATATTTGCAACCTTCCTTCCATTCATAATCCATGTGAAATTATTTCAAGCTTTGGTCAATCTCCTTCTAATTTCATTGACATAAGTAAGAATTCCAACATAGAGGTACAAACAAATGATGATGAAATGGCCTCTATTTTGTATAATCAATTCCTTCAATTTCTGCACATTTCTTACAATATTGAGAAAGATCAAGGTGCACATTCACATGTCAATGAATTTCAATCAAAAAGCTTGGAAAATTTCACTGATCAATTGCAAGAAAATATTAGCAGCAGTATTGAAGAAAATACCACTTTGAAATATGAAAATCAGTATGCATTAGAATCAGAAAATCAGATCATAATCCAGCAAGTACCAACAACGATTAATGTTTTTAATAATATGCAATCTATTGTACAAATTTCTGAATTCTTTCATGATGAGCAAATTCCAAATTCATATCAACAAAGAAACATTCTTCAAGAAAACATAAGTAGCCAAGAAAATGTTCTTAAATCTAAAAATTGCAATGAATAAAATACACCAAAGTGCTCAAATAGAGACATTTTCAAAAGCATTGTTTCGGATTCATATTTTTCTCTTTATCTTGATAATTTTTTTAATAGTAATTTAACCTCTCTTCACATTAAAGATATTTTAGAAAGCAGAGAGGCTGATCTAAATTAATTTCCAATTATTTTCTATCAGAATAGAGAATTAATTAATGATTATTCTTCTGGCATTAATGAACATGAGCTTAATATCCCTTCTTGTTTTGATACTTTGAAAAAGATCGAAGGGAATTCTAAATAATGTCTTGAGGTCATTTATGATAACAAATTTGACATTGAGGATATAGATTTGTCTTCTTTACAATTGAATCCTCATG
Source organism: Pinus albicaulis (assembly GCA_034641835.2). Taxonomy (NCBI): domain Eukaryota; kingdom Viridiplantae; phylum Streptophyta; class Pinopsida; order Pinales; family Pinaceae; genus Pinus; species Pinus albicaulis. Next base: position 931,550,066 of record CM076575.1, on the reverse strand, counting down.
ATCAAAGTCTAATCACATATGAAAATGAAGAACAATATAATTTAGAAATTGTTCCAAATAGCTCTTATTTTTAAACAAATAATCATACTTATGATTTCAGCATTCAAGAAACCATTCCAATCTATGATTTATATGATGATCAAGCTCACATTTCCATTCAGAGTCATATCCTTCTCTCTAATTCACAAGTGGGTATCAACAATCATTATAATTGCATTATTCTGCCCAATTCTTGTGAAGATGAAATTACTTTAAGTCACTCCCAATTGTATTGTAACAATAATTGTAACACTAGTGTAAACTATGATTCAATTTTGTTATTTTTTTTTCAACATTTAATTTTAACTTCAGATTTATTTTCTATTTTTATTCCTATATTTTTAGATACTTTGGGCTGGTATATTGAGAAGTTCAATATTGAACACTCAATTGATGCATTACCTCAAGGGAAAAATTAAGATTCAAATTATAATAGTGAACATCAAAAGTTATCAAACTTTCAATTTCAATTGATGTTCATTCCCTATCAATTACTTCTTACTTCTCAAGAGCAGTGCCAAAAATAGAGTGTATTTTCACTTTATGACCAGTAATCTAATTCAATTAATAATCTTCCATTGAATCTAACACACTTCCATCCATTTTTCATTGAATCATTCGAAAAACACTTGGAAAGTTTTTCTTCACGGATGATTGTTAATAATTTAGCACTTCAACATAATACTAACAAAATCACACAGGACATTGTTTTTGAAAGATCATTTCTACAACCTGGCCTGTTATCTTCTCTTTTAAACCTCTCCCACTAAATAATGGAAATCCATTCAGATTTCTATGACCCAATCGAAATTCAGATGGAAAGGACATTTCAAGAAAAGGTAATGGTGAATAAGTTACTAACAATAAAGATACATTCTGCTTTTAGATTTATTTTTTTTAGTTTAATTATATTTGCATTTTTAATAATTTTTGACATGTACATATCTGTAGGAATTAAAATGCTTACATGGTTACTTTGGAAGTATAACTATACCTTGTCATGTTTCCTTCATTAAGTTAGAAATAGGAATAGATTAATTTTCTTTTCTATTTTCATTTGTTTCATTATTTTAGATTTTCAATAAAACAAGTAATGAATCCAATTTCTTTAAGGCGTCCTATTTAAATTATAGAAAAGCAGACTAGAGAATTTTAGAAGCTCTTGAATTATCTGGTCATAATTTTTTGTCAAGCCTTAAACTCTCTTGTTTTTCAAAATTCATAACATTGATCATACATGAAGAAATTCCAAGAATTTTCTACCACTTGACAATTTTTGATTTAAAAGTAATTCTAAGAACTTATTTTTACTACTCTTGTATTTTGATGTAATTTTGGAAAGGATGCAATTTAAAAAAAAAAAATCATTCCTTAGAATTTTAGATTAAAATAAGAAGGTGATGTTGAATTTATACAAATTTTGAGAAAATTTGGGAGAACTTGAAAATTCATGAGGTAAAATTTACAGTCAATTTTCTTCTAGGTATGTGTTTACATGTTCATCATCATGTATTATTTATTTTAATCTCAAAGGTTGTTTCTTATTTTATAATTTTATTTTGTTTGCAGGTTTTCATTAATTTTATTGTGTAGATCAGAGATAAGGAAGCAACCAGATATTTTCGAATTCGCAACATGTTCAACGAAGTATTTATTATTTCATCTAGAATTTGAAAGATATCTAACTTTTTCTTATATTGAAATCCTGATAAGTCTTCATAAATTGTCAGAGTAATCATATCAGATCATTTTATTTCACAATTCTCTTTATAAGAAAGTTCTGATAAAATTAATTTTCAATAAAAAAGGTCGACATTTAATTAAATTATTAAAGGGTTATTTATTATAAAGCAAATTTAAATCACTCACTTTATTTTTGAATTGAATACTTTAATGAAATTATCAACCCCGCATATGGCTCATTATATATCGCAAATCACATATCAGAGGCTCTGAAATGAATATACACTAAATATATCAGATCTCCCGATATTCGCGTTCCCTCCATTCTTCGATGATCTCTCCGTCTGATATCGCATTGTCTGTATCACAACATTTGATCAGAGGCAATTCTTAATAATTACCGATAGGAAACCTTTGATGCATATTTTCTAATATTCATTCTCGCTCATTTTCCGATAAAATTACTTTGCCAAAATTGCGATGTTCATACAACCCAGACCCGATATGACATTTAAATCCTCTTTATATACTGATATCGCGTCCGTTTATAAATCGCAAATTTGGTAGGGGAATATATTTAGAAGTTCCAATGTCCTGGATCCGATATGAAATTAAAATTCATATAATAAAAAGCACAGGTCCATTCTTCATCATACATTAGCGCATCAACGGAATCATGTTTCGCATATTGACAATTTTAGTGGTTATTATTAAAAACCTCACTCGGTAAGTTATATTAGTTGCGATACGATAAATGACAAGGTAAAAATTTTGCAATGCGATGATACACATATCGCATATCGCACGAGATAAGTAATATGTTAAACGATAAAAACTGCAACGAGCGGCATGGAGTTCGCTACAAATTTTGAAATCACAAAATCGCAAAATTGCGAAAGTGTTAAGTTGTGAAATTTGTGGGAAGGTAAGTTGTAAAAGGTGCGAAGTGAAACTGTGCATGATTGGTCACCATTTGTGTGGGCCGCAAAACCAAATTTTTGCTCATATATTTTGATATTTGCAGTCACATTGCATCAGTCATTTACCACATTTTCATTATCACAAGAATAATATTGGCGTTTCAGTTCATTCACAAGATTTAATCTTCCGACATAACTATTATCCGATATCGCAATCATCCCTTTGCAGTTTCCCATCGCACATGCTCACCTCGCGAAATTTCCATCACAATAATTATATCACATTGCTAACTCAAACGAAGCTTTAGCTTCAAGATCTTTTGATGCGATAAATTTCGATATTTGGCTTTCCACCATTATCTTTTAAATTATTATGGAAAGAGCTCAACCGCATATCGACAAAAGTGTAAGTCGCAGATTTTAAGTTATGCGTGACAAAGGATCTCGCGATGCGAAAAATTTAGCAAGACATTCATAAACCATTCGCACCTCTACCAGATCATTTTTCAAAGTTCATTTTCTTTTTCCCTATGAAATTCTTGAGAGAAGCGGTATTCAGCTAGAATGGAGAGTTTTTGAACCTTTAGTTTGTTTCTTTAAAGCATTAATTTTATTATAAAATAGTTAAGTTGATTTTATGCAGGTTTTGCCTTGAAAAAGAAAATTTGCAACAGACAGAAACTTCTCATTCAACATATTATCTATCATAACTTCTATTCAACTTCTACACTTTGAGAGCCTCATTTTTATATAACTCTGCAAGATAAAAAATTTAAAAATATAAACATAGGAATGAACATATATATGCTTATTTTATTTTATAATCCTTTGTTGAAAAATTTATATAAGCGATCTTGTTAGAGTTTAGCTTTTAAGTTTTGTTTTTCTTTCAAATTTTCTTTCTTCATTTTTATTTTGCTATTTTATTTTCTTAATTTAGTTTAGGAATTATTTTCCTTTTGTTTTCATTTTTGATTTGCTTTTGGTGACTTTGTCATGATTTATGTGAAAGGAATTTTTCTTACCTTACCGTTGTTGGCATACATGGGAAATCTTTTACTATATCCATTTAAGTGAATTTCATTTATCATTAAAGGCATATCTTTATGGAACCATAAAGTCATCTTGCTTTAAATATTTTTCATGGAGGAACACACATCCTTTCTAAGTGATTGAGTTTAATTTTTCAAGGAAAGAACTGATTTGAGTTTAATTCAATGAATCCCTTTCACCCCTCCACATAAAATCCTCTGATTGATAGTTGCAGGGAAAGAATTTGGAGCAAACATTATGAAAGTACTATGTCCATTAAACATAAAATATCTATTACCATCCCACCACTTTCATTCAAATACATCATAAATAAAAAACTTGCAAATGCGCTTATCAAAAGAGTGATAAAAAGAGGAAGCATGAGAAATGCAAGTAAACCCGTCGGGGCTATGGGCGCTTGCTGGCAGCGGGACTAGGATTGTATGGCATAAAAGACAACTTCGTTGTGGTACTGTTTAGGTTTGCTGGAAGTGAAGCGATGTTAGAGACAATCTTAAAAATGGATATATGCTTTATCAAAAACTCCTATCTCTACCTTCTTCTATTTTTCACATGAGGAAAATTTAAAAAACAAATTTCCCCAAATTTGGATTCATCACTTTTACTCGAGTCTGTTTTAAGTACTTATCTTACAAACTCACATTGCTTAATATATTTATGTGGGACCTATGGAAATGTTTTACTGTTAGACGATTTCGTGATTTCCATTATTTTTAACCTTTGGGTAAATTTAAGTTCATTATCTTTAATAAGAGATAATATGTTCTTCTACCACATGTCGTCACTGTTGTGGTAAAACACAACGCCCCCATTTTTTACTTATGTGCTTCAAATAATGGGGACCCTTTCCACAATTTTTTGGCTAAGCACCTTCTAGGATTTTCATTAAGTTAATTATCTTACATTTTTGCCATTTTTTCATCTTCCTCAAAATTTTGTTTTGACTGCTTTATTGAATTCATTTTTTCACAAGCTTTGCAATGATTTTTGTTTCACTTCATTTGGTCAAACGGTTTGTAAATGGCACTCCTTTGAAGTTTTGATCATTTTCTTCCTTAGGTTAAAAAATGTATAAAGTGTACCAATATTTTAATTTTTATAGTTAAAATAGTCATTCACTGTAAATATTAACTTTTAGTTCATTTTTACTAACGGTCCTACAAAATGACCCAGCTAAATTGAACAATTGACGCAAATATGTTTCGGGATATTGGTAATATACTCCAACTTGTTATTTTAAAACAAATTGCGAAATCCAAAACTCCAAAATTACAAAGCGTTTGTAGTCTAAATTGTAGGATGGTTAATCCATATGGGCCTCACTTCACATCACCGTCTCCTTCCAAAAATCCCAATTTCAAAAGCGTTGAAATTAAAATATGCCCCAAAATAAAATTGTGATTTTAAAAATGTGTGATAGAAACTTGCAATGTGATACTGCAATATCACATATCGCATATCGCAAAAAATTCAAGCTCCTCAATTTTAAAATCGGCCGAACTCCGATGTGATTTTGAAAAACATGTGAAGGGTTAATTTTTTTTTAGTATAAGGTTTGTTGACCTCCTTATGCCTCCCGACTCATTTTTCCTCACATCACCCTCGCGTCACTCAACCTCCACTTCACCTCCACTCCTTATCTCTCTAACCACTCCTTGTCTCTCCCTCACCCTTATAACTCTCATTCACTCACCTCTCCTCCTCCCTTCTCTCTCTCACGTGGTGTGCATCTTACCATATTTTGAATTAATAATTAAAATATATAATATTATATAATATTATAATTAATATTATTTTTTAATTATAATATTTTTTCTAATTTTAATATAATTTACATTATAATATTACTATAATATTTTAATATTTTAATTAATCAATGAATCATTTTTTAATTAGTTTAATTGTATTTTTCAATTAGTATTTATTAAAATTAATAATGTAATTATAATTAATTAATTGATAATTATAACTTAATTTAGAATTGGATTGTAACTGAATTAGATTAATAATATAACTATAATTAATTAACATTAATTAATTAAAAACTATAATTTAATTTAGGATTAGAATTTAATTAAAAAATTCTGATTTTTACCTAAGCAACAAAAATTCTAGAATTCTGTCAATTTTAATATACAAACTTTGGAAGCTCATAAATGAAGTTTTACTTGGCCAAATCAGGCCCAAGATGGCTCATTAGATAGATAAAATCATGGAGAAAATTTTTGAAGTTGTTACATTTCTAGATTTGATCATTTATTGGGTCTAAAATTCAGCAGAAGGATCATGCTCCAATTTTTTAACAAAATAAATTTTCTGAATTTTATTTTCTGCATTTTAATTTGCCCACAACTTCTTCTAAATGCAGATCCATTCATCAATGATATCCTTGGCCAATTATGTCATCACAAAAACAAAAATAAAAATAAATCTTATATTTCATTTTTCAATTATTTATTTAATTATGTTTTGATTGGATTTATTTTAATTTATAGATTTTGCATTTTGATTTTATTTTACATTTTAATTTTGTTTTGATTTGTTTTTGCAGGAAAACAGTTGAAGAGATGAGGAGAACAAGATCTTAATCAATGAGAAGGCTCTAAAAATTGAAGAATATGATTTTGAGCCAATGGAAATTGATTGAGCAGAACCACTCTTCAACAAACTTTCTTATTGAGAATTCTTTTGTAAATATTATAAATAGCAGATTGTAGAAGGCAGAGTGGGCTTCTCTTCTCTGCAATTCTGGTATTCTTGATGGCACTATTGTATAGAGGATTTAGAGGTGTAGGGTGAAAGGAGAGGAATCTCAGATCTGAAGATTATTGAGGTTTTTCGTTTACATTCTGAGTTATGTATAATGAGCAGAGTCTTGCACTAATGTAGTTGTGATTTTGAAAATGGAAGTTCATGCATTGTAAAAAACTGTTAGAGACCGGCGCTAGAGAAATGGACTTAATAAATTGGTATTTATAATATTATTATTTAAAATGTTGGTTTCATTTTATGATAACATGAATGTGTCAATTTACTCGCATACTTGTGCACTTCTGTCGGTGTGAGTAATTTTCCTCAATTTATGTTATTATTTGTCTCTACTCTATTGGGTTGAATTCTGATTTCTGAGTAACTATTTACTCAACAATCTGTCTTATAAAACTGATTTATTGAATAGTGATATGTTGTGAACTATTTCCACATGTTGTTGTTTAATTATTCAAGTTAATGATTAAATGGTAAATATCATTTTGAGAACTACTTCCTTAGTGTTATTGATTGATTATTTTAGTTAAGAGGTCTATAGGTAGAATGTGTTTGGTATTCACAATATCAGTTAATTGAACTACTTAGTTAGCTTGATATTCATTTAAAACAAACATATTTAAATCTCAAATATTTAAAACATCTTGATCTCAGTTGGGATAGATCTATATCTACCTAATTGAGATAGGATTAAAATAATTTCTTTTGCTTGCATCTTAGAATAATATTGCATTTAGATTAAATTCTACATCCCTAAAAAGTCCTCTTCCCGAAGAGGAAAAATTTTAGTTGTGGCCTGGCTAAGCCCAAATTAGCTTAAGGATCACTTTCTTGTCTGATCGGCAAGAGAAATGATTTGATGTCTCTTTCTCATTGGTAGATAAAAGTCATATTTTAAGCCAATGGAGATTGAGAGAAGGTAACTGAACCTAGTTAAACCAGTCGGAGCCACTATTCCAAATGGAAAAGGAACTGCTTTAAGGTCTGGACTAGGTGGTTATCCCCCATCTTGTTGTAGTGAATTTGGAGGCATCAAGAGTGCCCAAAATAGGGTGGGGCCCATAGTTCTATTTTTGGGTGCATGTCTATTTTTATTATCCCTTAATTTAGATGGACATTAAAATGTAATATATTCTCAATGTGGACTTGAATGAGTTAACTGAATGTGGAAAATTTAGTTAGCTAGTGGATTTCGAGTTAAAGGTTGGTTGGTGGGACATGCAGAGTAATTATAGCTGTAACAGAGTTCAAAGTGTAGGGGTGCATATCTTAATGCAAGTTGTAAATAGTTTAACTCAGTTAAGTGAGTTAAACTCAGTTGTGCTAGTTGTAACTAAAGATACAAGTAGTGAGAGATCAAGTGAGTTAAATATTAATTAATTCACATGCAACTGAAGATTTAATATTATTAGTTGCATGCATGTTAGATCCGGTGGAGGCCCAGTTGAGTTCTAGGTGAAAGGGAAGTTGACTATCGGTTGTGACATTATTGGCTTACACACATGCAGTCAAACACCCATTGGAGTGCCCATGATACTTGCGTAGTCAAGGCATGCAATAATTCCTATATTTTAGGGTTCTTGACCATCAAGGATTGCACAACCAATGTAGGCTATCAGGAGGCTGGAAATTGACTAATTATTGGTCAATTTTTTGTGAGGACAGTGTGAGACAGATAGCTGAATGTTGGAGGGTCTTGTGAGAAGAGAAACAAAATGTATTTGTTTCATGATCCATGCTTAATATACAATAGAATATAGTGAGGTTTTTAGTTGTAAGCTTTCCCCAAGAAATTATCTCTGTTGTGTGTGATTTGATTCTTCTTCATGTTCATGTAATTAGCAATTGTGTTTTTAATTCCGCAAAAGATTTGTAGAAGCGATTTAGTATTTAACTTTAATAAATTTTTATATTAGTTGAATCCAAGATATACATGCTTGTTGTATAATTTATACATGGTATCAGAGCACATTAAATTGCAGAAGTGAAGAAGGAGATGAGTTTGTGACTGGATAGAATTCGAATTTGCAAAAATACTTTCTTAGTGCTATAGTTGATTCAATATCGAAATGGATTTCAATGGCTTGAGGTTAGATTATGCCCTCGAGGGAAGCTAAAAATAAATTTCTTGGAAGGACAGGATGGAGGCAGTACTCAAAGAAAATGGCTTCAAGGAATTCATTGAAAACTATGTTCCTAAGCCCGATGTTGCAGATGCTGCAAATATTGATGCATGGAAAAAGAAAGTGGAAAAGGCGAGGAGGATCCTGTAGGAGGGAGTAAGAAACCACATTGTCTCAAGCCTCCATGGGAAATCCACACCATATGCAATGTTGAAGGCTTTGACGGATCTATTCCAAAGTAGCAACGACCATAAGAAATTTATGCTCAAAGATAAACTCAGGAAGATCAAGATGGAAAAGGGTAACACCATTCCAAAACATCTCACGAAGTTTGTCCAATTTCGGGATGAACTAGGGAGTGTGGGAATAAAATTTGTTGATGATTATTTGGTGAGCTTGGCTCTCCTAGGATTTCCTAATAGTTGGCATAGTTATGAAGACTCTGTCAACAGACGAGAAAATTTTCCAGATTGGGAACGAATGTGGTCGGATTTGGTGCAGGAGGAGTTCAGACGGAACACCAAAGATGGTTCTTCATCTAAGAATGATGATGAAGAGGATTTTGCTTTGGATTCCAAGGCAAACAATGGGAAGGGGAAAAAATTCCACTCTAAATATGAGTCCAAAGGAAAGAAGCAGGACATGTTCAAGGTGAAGTGTTTTCACTGTCAGGAACATGGGCAATTTGCTACTAACTATCCACTAATAAGAAGAATAAGAAGGTTATTGGATCTACAATTGGTGAGGACATTTCCTTGCAATTTGAGCTTGACTTATCATTGATAGCATGCATGGTGTCAAGCGCATTGGGATCTGTGTGGTCTTTGGATAGTGGCGCTTCCTTTCACATGACGGGAGATAAGGAACTTTTCAATGACTTGGAGGAGAAATATCTCTAGATGCATATTGAAATGGGCGATGACAGAAGGTATAGTGCTAATGGGATTGGTATTGTTACCTTTTAGAGGGAGTTAGGTACACCATTTCAATTAAAATAAGAAAAAAAATTTCTCAGTCGCAATGTTGGAGGACAGAGGTTGTGACATTGTTTTTGGTAACATAAAAGCTTTCCTGCGACATAAAAAATAGGTCAAGACAAGAGGATATGGATTCAAGTTACGAATCTCTACAAGATAGAGGTAGATAGCTACGCTGCCATGATGGGAAATGCGGAAAAAGTGGTGAGTCGGGAAGAGGGCGAATTATGGCACAGGAAATTGGGCCATCTTCATCATGGAGCCTTGAAATTCATGCAGCAAATTTCTACTAGACTTCCAATGGGAACACTTGCTAAATTAGATTTGTGCAAGGGTTGCACCATGGGGAAGTATGTAAATTCCACCTCTCATGAGAAGGAGAACCAAGCTTCATGGATCCTTGAGAAAGTTCACATAGACGTGTGTGGACCATTCTTAGTTGCTTCAATATCAAAACATAAGTACTATGTAATCTTTGTTGATGAATTTTCTCATAAATGTTGGATCCTCTTCATGTAGAAGAAAGATCAAACATTCTCTAAGTTATGTGATTTTAAGGCATTGGTGGAGACAGAGTCGAGGAAGCAAGTGTTGGAAATATTGTCATTGATGACAAAGGAGCACAAAGGAGCAACACCTGAACAATCATTAAGACAAAGGAGTAGAGAAGCATCAACAATAAGTCAAAGAAGTAGATCATGTAATAATGCAGTAAGAAAACATAAAAGAGAGGCAGAGGAGTAGTAGAGAGGCACCAAAGGAGCAAAGGCACTAGAGGAGAAAAGGAAGCAAAACGGCAAAGGAGTAAAGGCAGAAAAAAGGCAAAGGAGAAAAGGTAACAAAAAGGCAAATGCAGCAAAGGCAGCTAAGAAGAAAAGGGAGCAAAGGAAGTTAAGGTAGAAAAGGAGAAAAGGTAGCAAAACAACAAAGGCAGAGTCATGAATGTGGGGTAGAGTTCTGAACATGTTGGGTCAAGTCGTGTACATTTGGGTCAAGTTTTCAATGTGTTGGGCAGGGTTGTGAAAGTGCAGCAAGCATGATAATCCCAAGTCAGAGTGAATAAAAAACAGAAAGAACAAGCTCATGAGAGATCAGCGCTTTCAAAAGGGGACAAAGCAAAATACTTCGGCGCACAGAAGAAGGAAATCTAATTTTCAAGACACAACGAGGACCTTAGATCTCACACAGTCCTCTGTTTGAATGAATATCGTATTAACCACATAGCAGAAAGAAATCATATTTTCAAGAAGCAACGAGGACCATATATCTTGCGCAGATCAATAGTGCAAGATCATATCGCAACCGTGAAGGCATCGCATATCGCAGGGTATAATGTTCATGGTTAAGAATTCACAAGTTAATTTATTAACTTGCAACGCAAAGTGGATCAGCAAGGAGACAAGCATGGACCTTTAGATCCAACAAAGACCAATGATAGAGATCGAAAGCACAAATCACAAAGTTTAGCGTTTAAGTGTCAAGGCAGTTGCAAGGTAAGTTAAATTGCATGTGATGCAAAGTAGAGAACGACACGTGTTAGCACTGTGCAATATTGCAGATCACAAGAAATAAGGTTTAGCCACTAAGTTATATCATAAATATTGCGAAGTATGATCGCTTGTGATTGGTTCAAGGTGTTGTAGGACCCTCTAGTAAAGAAGTTTTGCCTCTTAGTTGTGAAGAAGGGTAAGTAGTGAGGATTGTTAGATCGTGTAGTAGATCAACGACAGACAACGAATCGTGAATTTCACACATTGAAAATGTTAGCGGATAGCGTTAAGGCTTCACAAGGTATATTAACTTATTTGTGATGCGGTAAGGTTAAGTTGCGATGTAATGAAAGGGAGGAGCCACGTGTCGGCACTGCGCATTAGCACACATCACATTTTTATGTTGTTTTCTTAAGGTTCGCAGGGTAAGTTATGTTGGATGTGATGTGATGCAATCGCATATCGCACAATATGGGAGATACGTTCATTGTTAAACGTTAAAGTTGCAGGTGAGCGAAGTTCGATGTATTGTGATTGGTCAAGTGGGACCCAATAACCCCTATTCTGTGCATATGTAAGAGATGTCTATTATATGCGTTCTATTATGAAGTATGCATTGTTTGATTTCTAAATGTATGTATGCTAATAAAACTCGAAAATTATAATCCGTTGCGTTAAAAGGGAGTTTATGTGGGCCATGACCCACAAATCCACGAGGTTTGTGTAAAGAAGTCAGCCAAGATGAAAAGTTTCATGTAGATGTAGTTGTGTGTTAAAATAAAAGGCTGAACACTAAAGAAAAAACTCTTGTAACAAAAGAAAAGATTGAAGACAGCAAGAAAAGGCTCGAGCAAGAAAAAGGACCCAGAGCTCGTGCATAAAAGTGAAACATCATGTATTGAGTCGGGCAAAAAGGAGGTCATGTAGCACAGTTGGAATATAACTACAAAAACGTAAAATACAAATGGACAACAAGCATAACAGGAAAAACACACAACAAATCTAAGAAGTTGAAAGGGCTAAGTGAAATATTTCATTGTAACTATAAATGTATTAATTATTTTATATTGTTTGTGATGCAAAGGCAAAGAAAAACTCCAATTTCATACTGAAATGTGTGTATATATTGTTGTAACATCCTGAATATGCTGAGCGAGGAAATGAGTGGGTGGAAGGCAAGAGTCACCCCTGTTCACTTCATATTCCCATATATAATTCAAACAACAATGAAGTGATCTCTGTAAATGATGTTATTGTAATATGCATAGGGAGGTTAGAGAGTGGAAGAATGAGAGAGATAAAATAGAGATACTGTGCAGATCGAGAGCTAATATGAAGCAGATTTGAAGGCTAGAAGGGCAGCATTGAAGAAGGAGAAAAACATAGCTGATATCCAGGTAAATCAGCATATGATTTTATTGTAGTGTGAGGGAGTTGGTGCTTCCATATCAAGTTGTAGCTTGATAAATGTCTAGTTGTAGCTGGTTGAGGTAGGAGCCTCCTGTGGGTTGTAGCCTACAGAAAATAGATGGGATTTGGAGCTCCCTTGCAAGTTGTAGCTTGCAGAATTTGGGGTAGTAGCTTCCTATAGGTTGGAGCCTACAAAAAATCAGTTGTGAGAGGGAGTTGGAGCTTGCCTTTTCATCACAATAATAACAAGATGTGGTTTTCTCCCTTTATGGGTTTCCACTTATATCTATTGTTTATGTGCTTGATGATTAAATGTTGATGTGATGTTTTAATCTATTAAATTACTTGTTGTCCATACATTATGTTTGTTGATCCATTATGTATTAAGTTTCTTATGAAATGAAGGTGTAAATCAGTTGAATGAAATTTTTTTAAATAACCATGAATGTATTAAACTGATTCACCCCCCCCTCTTAATTTAACTAAGGGTTCATCAGTAAGTTAAGGCTCTTAGGAGCAATAATGGTGGAGAATACATCTCTAAAGAATTCAAGAACTTTTGCAACAAAGAAGGAATTTGAAGAGAACTTATAGCGCCTCATAACCCACAACAAAATGGGGTCACGGAGAGAAAGAAAAGAACGATTGTGGGTGTAGCATGAGCGATATTTCATGATCAAGGCCTACCAATGCATTTTGTGGGTATAAGCATGCAATACTGCGATTTATGTGCAGAACCGTTGTCCTCAAGAGTACTTATCATGAGTACACCAGATGAGGCTTTCACTGGTAAGAAACCTGATGTTTCACACTTTAATATTTTTGGCTCATATGTTTATGTGCATGTGACCAAGGACGTTAGGAAGAAGCTAGAACCAAAAACTGAGGTTGGGATTTTTGTGGGGTACACAGAAACACCCCATAATTATCGTGTGTATTTTCCAAATAGCAGAATGATTGTTGTGGGACAGGATGTAAAATTTGATGAAGGGAAATACATACAGTTGTCCCTTGATAGGGAGTTGTAATTGCATGCAGAGGAGGAATGGTTGGTTCCCAAAGATGAGACTCAAGATGTGGATCAGCCACATGTAGAGGATCATGGAGTGGAGGAAGCCACTCATGCAGATCCATCCATCATAAATGGTAGAAGGCGCACCATGGAATATGATAGGCTAAGACTTGATGTTGCATAGAATGTAGGAGCCCCTACTTCACAACATAGACAAAGACAGTCTCCTGACCGATTTATTGGATACATGGCTCTTATGAGAAAATGTATTGTGACTGAACCATATTTCTTTCAGGATGCAGTGTAGCAGCCTGCTTGGGTTGGTGCAATGGTGGAGGAGTATGACTCCATTGTCAAGAACAGTGCATGGGAGATAGTCCCAAGACCAGTCAACAAATCAGTGGTAGGTTCGAGATGGATCTACAAGGTAAAGAAAGTTGCTAATGGGAGTGTGGAGAAATAAAATGTCAGATTTGTGGCTCGGGGATTCTCACAGATTGAGGGGATAGATTATGATGAGACCTTTTCACTTGTCGCAAGGTACTCTTCCATAAGATCCTTGCACTCTCAGCGTAGATGGGATAGTGCGTTCATTACATGGATATGAAAACTGTGTTTCTCAATGGGAGAATTAAGGAAGAGGTGTACATAGAGCAGCCTGAAGGTCTCGAGATATTCAACAGTGAGTCGCATGTGTGCTGAATCAAAAGAGAATTGTATGGGTCGAAGCAAGAACCCCGTGCTTGATACACTTGGATAGATAGTTATTTCACCAAATTGGGCTTCACCGAAAGTGAAGCAGATTCAAACCTATACCAGATTGTGGTTGAGGGTAAGCTATTGATCATTGTTCTTTATGTTGATGATTTAATTTTGACTGGTTATGAGGAGCTGATACACTCATGCAAGGAGGATCTCGCAAGGGAGTTTGAAATGAAGGACATGGGACTCTATTTCCTTGGATTGGAAATATGGTAGCGGGATGGTGAAATTTTTATGTCTCAAGGAAAGTATGCAAAGGAGATACTGGGTAAGTTTAACATGGAGAGTGGAAAACCCATGGATACTCCTATTATACGCAATTGGAGGAAAGAGGATGCTACTGATGGAGAGGTAATGGATGCTACTGTCTACTGATAGTTAGTATGTTTGCTAATGTATCTAGTGAACATGAGACCAAACATTTTCTACACATTTAACTAGCTTCATCAAGCTATGGTTAAGCCTACCAAGCTCTTTTGGAAGGCGGGGAAGCATGTCCTAAGATACCTGAGGGGCACATCAGAGTATGGTCTATGGTACAAACATATGGATGGAGTGAAGTTGCATGGATTCACATATGCATATTGGGTTGGTATTACATCAAATATAAGGAGCACATTAGGGGGGATCTTTAGCATCCGGTCGACAAAAGTTTCCTAGTAGAGCAGGAAGCAACGATCCTACTTCAGCAAAAGCAGAATACATGGCATAAAGTCAAGCTATATGTGAGGCTATCTGGATGAGAAATATCTTGGTTGGTTTTTTTGGTTCTCAGATGGATCCACAGTGATTTAGTGTGATAATCAGAGTTACATTAAACTCTCGATTAATCCTGTGTTTCATGATAGGTCCAAGCATATAGTTATTTGGTACCATCATCTTAGATATTTTGTGCAGAGGAGGATCATGTTGCTTCAGTACATTCCCATAGAAGATCAGGATGCAGATATTATGAGGAAGGCGCTAACCATGAGAAAATTTGAATACCATAGAGATAGGATTGGGGTGAAGGACAATCTCTTTCTTGTTGAGAGTGAGCGTTGAGATTCAATAAGAAGATTCAGCACCCACACCTAGTGCATTAAGCACCCAAACTAGGGTGGGGCCCATAGTGCTAATTTTGGGTGCATGTCTATTTTTATTATCCCTTAATTTAGATGGACATTAAACTGTAATCTATTCTCAATGTGTACTTGAATGAGTTAACTAAAAGTGGAAAATTCAGTGAGCTATTGAATTTCGAGTTAGAGGTTGGTTGGTGGGACATGCAGAGTAATTCTAGTTGTAACAAAGTTCAAAGTGCAGTGGTTCATTATTTAATGCAATTTGTAAATAGTTTAACTCAGTTAAGTGAGTTAAACTCAATTGTGCTAGTTGTAACTGAAGATAGAAGTAGTGAGAGATCAAGTGAAGTAAATATTGATTAATTCACATGCAGTGATCTCACATGCAATTGAAGATTTACTATTATTACCTGCATGCATGTCAGATCCAGTGGAGGCCTAGTTGAAGTCAAGGTGAAAGGGAATTTGACTCTCAGTTGTGACATTATTGGCTTTCATACATGCATCCAACCACCCATTGGAGTTCTCATGATACTTGCGCAGACAAGGCATGCAATAATTCCTATCTCTTAGGGATATTGACCATCAGGGATTGCGCAAGTGTAATATTCCCAAATTTTCACATGATATTTGGAATAATAGAGTTCTTATTAAACTTAATTAATTAAGTATATAAAAGGGTGGAGAGACCCACAAACCTCAAAGGTGAATAAAATCCACTTTTAATATGTGTATGTGGATATTCTAGATCTAGATATAAAATCATGGAGTAGTGGAGTAGTTCCATTAATGGAGATCATGTCTCATTTATGAGATAGATTATGAAGGATGAAATAGTAAAATAAGATCATGGATCTTAAATGAAAAATCATGAGGATCTATGATAAGGTCAACTGAGATCATAGTGAATTCAAAGAAGATCATAAAGCACTTATGATAAGATAGTGGAGGAAGTGATGCATTTAATGCACATATGATGGAGAGGGTGATCACCCCATGTGAACATGATGGACGAAATGGAGAGACAACACAGTCAACCATGGAGACTTATGTCCACATATACAGTGCAGTTTTGGAGTGGGCCTAGGCTATGGAAGGCTCATATCTATATAATAAAGGTGAAGGCACAATGGAAGGCATGATTTCGATTATTCATTTCTTGATCTGTTTAGATCTATATTTTTCTTAGGACATTTCTATGCATTGTTGATCTGTTTAGCTAAGATTGTAGTGCTATTTAGCACAGGGTGTTCTCGAGTAGGAATCCATCCTCTTTCATTGAGTAGCTCTTGAAAGAGGGTTGTGCTTCATTCCTTATCAAGAATTGGTGCCATCTTCAGGAGGTTGTTTCTAGCATTCAGCTAGGAAACCAGTGGAGGATTCATCCTACCACTTTGTTCTTCACATTCAATCTTCTAGGAGCAGTAGAGCTATATCCATCATTCAGGCCATTGGGTTTTACCTCCATGCAGCAGTAGTCCCTTCAAGGATTGCGCAGTTCATTCCTGTAGATCTATTGGAGGAAGGAAGTTTCCAGTATTTTAGTTGGAAATCCTATGAGGGATCATGTCTTCACATTGGATCTATTGTTTCCATCACTCAGGAGCTCATTTGACACATCTAGTAGTAGGATATTGAACCTCCCTCTCTGACAACGCAGTTTTCTAAAGTTGTTTTTCATCCATCAGCTATATTCAGTGGAGGATATTGGAGGAACTAGATCTTGAGATTTTAGTCCAAGGATCTAGACAAGGGATTATCCCTTATAGTATAGATCTAATTTTGCATCATTGCAGCCATCATATCATCAGATCTAGCTTCAAATTTGCATACCCAATAATATATATATGAAGCCCTAAGAGGGTGGTTTTCTTAGATTTACAGATATGAGAAACCCTTTCTGGGTTATCTTGGGTATCCATCATAGAGCCCGGATCTCTGTTTTCAACATCATTGGAGTTCCCTTTCTACCTAGATCTGACTTTCTATCTTTCAGGTAGTTGTAGTCCTAACAGTTGCAGTAGGGACAGTGCAATTTACCTTCTAACAGTTTAGCAGTTATGCAGTCCCTCTTGTGGGATCATTGAAGGGTCATTCTAGGCCATCCCTTTGGCTTGAGTGTCTCATATTTTGAGCACTGTTGTACTTACTTTTTCACCTCCTATATAATAAAATGGCTCAACTATTTCTGTGCATTATGATGTGTATTTAGATTTATTGTTTACTTTGTTGTAGTTCTTATATTTTGTTTCAGTATTACTGCATTCTCCCCTTTGGGATATTATACTGGTATCAAAGCATGATATTTGGCTCAGCTTGTGGACACCTCATCCTTTTGCATCAAAAGAAGAAGCAGATAGATGAGATCTAACATGAAGGAGGACTATAATTTTTCCACTCCTCTCTTTAGATCCATGCAAGATCTCCCCAAAGAGGTCAATCAAATGAAGAGGGAAAGGCAAAAGGAGAATCCAAGAAGAAGATTTGATGAGGAAGGTCCAAGCACTTCCTATCATCAAAAAATAAGACCCGAGAATCATAGATCTACTATGCCCACTTTCTTTGAATAAGGGGAAGGGTATAGAAATGAAGAAAGAAGAGAACCTGAGACTCATGAGACTATCAGTCTATATCTTGAAGAGTACAAAGCATAGTCTAGAGCATTCAAGGAGAAGTTAACTCTCCAACAATTCTTCAAAATCAAAGAAGAAAGAGGATCCTATAGTAGCAATAAAAGAAAGAGGAACAATAGATTATATTTGCCTACATTTGATGGATCTTCCTCAAGCACTATTAAGGCTTGGAGGAAAGAGTTAGATACATTTTTCATGCTACATCCTATGGCTGAAAGAGAGGCTATCTAGATTGTAGCACTTCATCTTTATGGTGAAGCCAATGATTAGTGGTTTGGTCACATGGAGAATGCAAAGGTGACAAAATATTTAGATTCGTTTCACAAGTTGAGGAAGAAGTTTGATGTGAGAAAACTAGAGATGTGTTATAAAGAGAAATTTCCTAAGGAAAAAAAGGAGGATGTCAATCTTGTCACTCTGGAAAAAGAGTCACTACATTCACCACTAGTTGTAGAAGTAATTGCATCTAGAGAAGAGACACTTGCAACTTTGCAAGATAGTATTGAGCTCTTGACATATCAAGTTCCATGAATGATTCAGAAGATGCATGAGGAAGACGAGGAAGATTCCAGTGCTGGTGCATTGATAGAGGAGCAACCATCACTGTTACCAGCAGTTGGAGACATTATTGTCTCGGTTGGAGGAACTCTTGTGGTCTTGCAAGAGGTTCCCACACAGCAGTTGATCCAAGGTATGCATACATATTCATCACTTATTGTTTCATTATATCTTATTGAAACTTATGGGGACATGCCATCAGGGCCAATACATAACCAAGCGTTAGAACAAAATGCTGATTTGAAGCAACAATATATCACTGCGCAGAGAACCCTTGATCTAATCAAGGAAGAAATGAAAAGTTATCCCAGTTTGTCATTGATGAACTACATTTAACCCTTTGATTTGAAGTGTAGAGTTTCAAAAAATGGGCTGAGCATGATCCTATGTACAATGACTGGTTACTAGATGAGCATTGTGCCTTACTTTGAGACAACAAATGTACTACCATGCATATCTACAACGCTATCACTTAGTAGCAGTGATAATGAAGAGACCCCATTATTCATGGAGCATTCTGAAGGTAGCTTCACTCATGAAGCAATGGAGGTTAAGATGATAAATGGTAGAAATCTTGAGATTATGAATCTTTTCTCCTTTCCAGATGACACTTTCTCAATGAGCATCTCACAGCTCAAAGAAAAACTTCTACCTGTAAAAGATGCAGAACCTCATTGGTTTTGGAGGGACATTGATGAAAATAAGGTCTCATTAAGAGATCTCATTGGAGGTGCACTTCAACATTTCATGCAGTGCAAAGTTCTTCATAAGTTTGGGAGGATGGTATTCTACAAAGGGAGGATACCATGTTTATGCAGTACATCATTCATCATCCACATTGGGATGAGTGGGTGAGGATGATGAACAGAGGGTTGCAAGACCACTTGCAGATACATGAAATGGGCCACCAAGAAGCTTGGTTACATTGGTTGCTCTTGGGTAAGTTTTGTTACTACCTAAAGGCTCCTATTTATTTTGTCCGTGCCTTGAGAAACACTCATGAAGTGAAGAAGGAGGCATGGCTACACTGGCTTCTCTTGGATGAGTATGGTTACCACCCAATAGGTCATATTTTTCTAATTCATGCCTTGTGTATCAATGATAGAATGCAGAAAAATAAGGCATGTTCACTTTGGTTGACCATGAGAGAGTTTGGCCATCACATGACATCCCCTATGTCTATGTGTTTTAAATTGTGTAAAATTTGGCATGGTACTCTCATTATGTGTGTTAATGGTGCTTACTTGTATTGGGCTGATGTGACATTCCACATGTCTATCAATATGTCTTTACTCCATGATGCACATGAGGAGGAGACAAGGCAACAAGATCTCTTGTTTATTTGGTTACTTTTGGGGGAGTTTGGCTTATCCATCTTGCATGGGGGAGATGGAGGATGGTAGCAAAGGGCCTTACTCCGGTGGTTACTATTGGGATAATATGGTTTAAAATCTTTGTCTACCCATATATATCTATTTATTCTTTTGCATTATGTTGGAATGATGCTTGGATCCAACAAATCCAATAGGGCCAAGGATGGGAGCATGGAAATGCTTAATCTAATTCATAATGCATGGGATGAAAATATGTATTGTGAGATGGAGCTTTTCCTTTGTGGAAAGAGCCACTTTATTTTATGTATCTCATATATTGATGATGATGTTGGACATCATATGTTTTTCACTTGGTACTTCGTGGTGGAAGGAGGACATCTAACCATACAGTTGGAGGTCATTCTATGCATTTATGAGGGACAACTTTGGAACCAAACATAAATGAAACATTGCAGAAAATGGAGGAGGCCTTCCTTATGTGGATGCCATTTGGAGGGGAATGGATGGCTTTACATCTAATATTGTAGTTTCTTGAGGACAAGCAACATTTTTCCGGGGAGGACTATAATATTCCCAATTTTTCACATGATATTTGGAATATTAGAGTTCTTAATAAAATTAATTAATTAAGTAAATAAAAGGGTGGAGGGACCTACAAACCTCAAATATGAATAGCATCCACTTTTAATATGTGTATGTGGATATTATAGATCTAGATATAAAATCATGGAGTAGTGGAGCAGCTCCATTAATGGAGATCATGTCTCATTTTTTAGATAGATTGTGGAGAATGAAACAGTCAAATAAGATCATGGATCTTAAATGAAAAATCATGAGGGTCTTTGATAAGGTCAACTGAGATCATAGTGCATTCAAAGAAGATCATAAAGCACTTATGATAAGATAGTGGAGGAAGTGATGCATTTAATGCACATATAATGGAGAGGGTGATCACCCCATGTGAACATGACAGAGGACATGGAGAAACAACACAGTCAACCATGGAGACTTATGTCCACATATACAACACAGTTTTGGAGTGGGCCTAGGCTATGGAAGGCTCATATCTATATAATGAAGGTGAAGGAACAATGGAAGGCATGATTTGGATTATTCATTTCTTGATCTGTTTAGATCTAGATTTTTCTTAGGACATTTCTATGCATTCTTGAGTTGTTTAGCTAAGATTGTAGTGTTGTTTAGCACACGGTGTTCTCGAGCGGGAATCCATCCTCTTTCATTGAGTAGCTCTTGAAAGAGGGTTGTGCTTCATTCCTTATTAGGCATTGGTGCCATCTTCAGAGATTTTTTCAAGAATCCAGCTAGGAAATCGGTGGAGGATTCATCCTAGCACTTTGTTCTTCACATTCAATCTTCTAGGAGTAGCAGATCTATATCCAAAATTCAGGCCATTTGGTTTTACCTCCATGTAGTAGCATTCCCTTCAAGGATTGTGCAGTCCAGTTCTGTAGATCTATTGGAGGAAGGAAGTTTCCAGTATTTCAACTGGAAATCCTATGAGGGATCATCTCCTCACATTGGATCTATTGTTTCCATCACTATGGAGCTGATTTAACACATCTAGAAGTAGGCTATTGAGCCTCCCTCTTTGACAGTGCATTTTTCTGAAGCTGTTGTTCATCCAACAACTATTTTCAGTGGAGGAGATTGGAGGAGCTAGATCTTGAGATTTTAGCCCAAGGATCTAGAGAAGGGATCAACCCTTCTAGCATAGATCTAATTGTGCATCATTGCAGCCATCATATCAGCAGATCTAGCTTCAGATATGCATACCTATTAGTATATGTATGAAGCCCTAACAGGGTGGTTTTCTTAGATTTATAGATCTGAGAAACCCTTTTTGGGTTATCTTGGGTATCCATCATAGAGCCCGGATCTCTTTTTTTAGCATCATCGGAGTTCCCATTCTGCCTAGATCTGAGTTTCTATATTTTAGGTGGTTGTAGTCCCAACAATTACAACAGGGACAACGCAGTTTACCTTCCAGAAGTTTAGCAGTTACGCAGTCCCTCTTGTGGGATCATTACAGGGTCATTCTAGGCCATCCCTTTGGCTTGAGTGTCTCATATTTTGAGCACTGTTGTACTTTCCTTTTCACCTACTATATGATAAAATGGCTCAGATTTTTATGCTCATTCTAACGTGTATTTAGATTTATTTTTTACTTTGTTGAAATTCTTATATTGTGTTTCAGTATTACTACAGTCTCCCCTTTGGGATATTACAACAAGTAAGGCAGGTTGTCAGGAGGCTAGAAATTGACTAAGTATTGGTTAGTTTTCTGTCAGGACAGTGTGATACATATAGCTGAATGTTGGAGGCTCTTGTGAGAAGAGAAAGACATTGTATTTGTTTCATGATCCATGCTTGATATAAAATATAATATAGTGGGGTTTTTAGCTATAATTTTTCCCCGAGAAATTATCTGTGTTATGTGTGATTTGATTATTCTTCATGTTCATGTGATTAGCAGTTGTGTTTTTAATTTCGCAAAACATTTGTAGAAGCGATTCAGTATTTGACTTTAGTACATTTTTAGATCAGGTGAATCCAAGATATACATGGTTGTTGTATAATTTCTACAATATATCCAATATTTCTTTCATTAATAGCCAAATCCTTCTCATGCATTCAGTTCCACCCCATGCACACAATTGCAGCGGTTTGTGCACACATCTACAGACTTTCTAAGGTGTCCGTGCACATAGTTGCAGGAGCCTTTCCTCTAACCAAAATAAAATATTCTAAAATAATCTTACATCCAAATGCATCTCAGTAGATCTATCGTTTAATATTGGTTGCCTTTTTTCTTATTTCTATGTCTTCTATGTAGACTCCTTATATAGGTTTGGCATATACACATTGCCATGGTCCAAAACCATGGACGAAGTTCAACGTTCACAAAATATTCCCATCCCATTGTGTAATAAGGGGCTTTGAACCACCCCAAAGCCCCTATGACTCAAAATAGACTTCACGTTATGCGCTCCGCTCCTCGATCTACAGAGACTTTCTCTGCTACTTTCTTCGATGGGATCCCATCTCCAACAATGGTTTCCAGGGAAGGAATAGAAGTGGATACAAAGAAGATAAAGGTTTTCATGGAGTGGGCCACTCTTAGGAATGTGAATGAGGTAAGATCATTCATGGGGTTAGAAGGTTATTACAGGAGCTTCATCACGAACTTCTTACATATTTATTATCCTATTACATAATTACAAAGGAAAGGTAAGAAGTTTGAATGGACAATGGAATGTGAAGCTATTTTTGAGTAGTTGAAGCAGTTGTTGAAAAATTATCCAATTTTAAATATTGTAGATCCAGAAAAAGAGTTTTTAGTATGTACTTATGCTTGCAAGATATGGCTTGGTGGAGTCTTTATGTAGGAAGGACAGGTATATGAGTCACGAAAACTGAATGAGCACAAGAAAAATTATCAAACACATTATCTTGAGTTGGCAGCGATCATCCATGCATTGAAGATGTGGAGGCACTATCTTCTTGGCATGAATTTTGTACTAATGAGTGATCAAAGTGGATTGAGGTATCTATTTGACGAGCCAAATCTGAATGCCAAAAAATCTATATGGTTGGCCACGATTAGCGAGTTTGACTTTGAGATCAGGTACATTAAGGGTAAAGAGAAAAAGGTTGTAGATTCTATTAGCAGGAGGATACAAATGCATCATATAGCACTATGAGCTCCTATAAGACATACTTATAGGATCAGATCTTGCAGGCAGGACAATAGGATGACAGGTACATGGAGCTTATGCATAGGTTACAATAGGGTACAGGTGATTAGGATGTGGACTATCATCTCACAGTAGATGGGTTGGTTAGATTTAGGGACATGATCTATGTGCCAGATAGCAGTGAGCTCAATAATATTTTCTTGAAGGAATTTCATGCTAAACCATATTTATGTCACCTATGATATCAAAATAAATTTACAATAGTGAATAATTTTTATTATTAGCCTAATTTGGAAAAGTAAGTGGCATAGTTTTTTGCGAGACGCTTGGATTGTCAGCAGGTGAAAGAATAATGTAAGCATCCAGGTGGATTACCTCAGCCAATTCCAATTCTAGAGTGGAAGTGGGAGGTCATTTACATGGATTTCATCATAGGTTTACCGAGGACATCTATACTACATGATTCCATCATGGTTGTGGTAGACAGGTTGACAAAGATATCACATTTCATTCCAGTTAATTCTACGTATTCATCTAATGATGTATCACAGGTCTTCATCATATACGTAGTGAGATTTCATGGTGTCCCATAGAGGATTATGTCAGACATGGATGCTAAGTTCACTTCTATATTATAGAAAGAGATTTTTGCAAGTTTGGGGATATATTTTTCCTTCAGTACATCTTATCATCTATAGACATACAAACCAACAGAGAGCATCAATAGGATATTAGAGTACATGTTGAGGATGTATGTGATGCACTATTAGAGTAGATGGGAAGAGTACCTTCCATTGGTTGATTTTACTTACAACAATGGGTATCAAGAGTCTCTGAGGATGAGTCCCTTTTAGGCACTCTATGGGAGGAGTTGTAAGACTCCCATGAATTAGAGTGATATAGTGAACACGGTGTTGATAGGACTAGATATGATGGAAAAAATGGAATAGGAAATTCAAGTAATCAAGAAGAATAAGAAGGAAACATGGAAAAAAAATAAATTTATGCAGATCAACAGATGGAATTTAAGGAGTTTTAGGTTGGGGACGATGTGTACTTTCACATCAAGCCCAAGAAGAGCTTTTTGAGGATTGGATCATGTGCCAAGTTGGCACCTTGGTATTGTGGACCTTTCAACATTCTTGAGAGGATTGGACTAGTAGACTATTGACTTTCACATCCTCTAACTATGAAAGTCCATGATGTTTTCCATGTGTCATTACTTAAGAAGTATGTTAAATATTTTGATCATGTGATTGAATGGTATGTATTGCAGGTGCATCTAGAAGGATAATTCTAGCCTGAACGACAGTGTATATTGCAGAGAAATATTCTCATGATTCGAAACTGATCAATCAAGTAGGTTGAAGTAAAATGGAAGCACTTTGGGCCCGATGAAGCTAAATGGGAGATGACGGATCATATGCGGGCTATATATTCTTCTCTATTCTTTGGTTGAGCGAATGGTTTTGGTATATGATGTTGTATGATGTTCTGGTATATGTACATTTATATATGGATGTAAATACTGCCATAAGTTGTGTTATAAAGCTCCATGGATATTATGTTTTACTTTCAGCAGTCATGTTGGTTGTAGGTGTCATTGAACATCGAGGATGGTGTTCCCTCAAGGGGGAGGGTTCTGCAACAACCTTGGTAAAAAATTCCATGTAATAAAGTTAATACAGGAAAAATAATAACCATGGTCATGGGACACGTATTCCAAGCTGAATTTTTGGAAAATTATCCCGGTGTGGGTGTTCATTTGGTTTAATATGGCTAAGGAAATTGGCAAAGGAAATGGAAGAGGATTTGGAAAAACATGAGGTATTTATTGGAATTTTATTTATGAAAATAATGGAAAATAGGAGAAAAGGAAGGTGAAAGGTCACAAGTTGCATATGAGGAGGAAAATGTTGGAAAATAATGAAAAATTGAATAAAATAGAGGTCTCTAATTAATACAAAATATTCTAAAGATCAATTCATGGATTTTTTCAATTTAACCCTTTTGTCAGTTCTGTTTTGGAGCTCTCATTATTTTTTCTTCTCTCTCATACTCTCGGTCAGTTAGAGCGCTCATGGAGGAGTGTGGAATACTTGGGATTTGGAGCAAGAAGTAAAAGGAAGAGCATGAAAGTGCAAGGGGACATTAGGATAAGCAACTACAACAATTTTTTCTTGTAGGTACCAAGTTGGATGTATGATTTCCTTGCTAGTTTTGGCATGCATGGAACATGCATGTGATTTCATGGTTATGATCTGTCATTGGCATGGAGGAATTCCTCAATTAACAGTGGTTTTCCTAGCCTTGTCATTTCTTGGATAAACATGATGTTGTGGGTTTGTTCCCTTTTTTTTTATGGTTGGTTCCCATATTCCTTTGGTTGTCGGTTGAGTTACTAGTTCCTGCAAGCCTTAGTTGGACAAAGGCTGGAAGCCCTGTAACAACTTGGGTTGAGTTACTAGTCCTAGAAGCCTTGTTTGCAAAAATTCTCTAGAATCCCCTAGTGGGTTGAGTTACAAGTCCTAGAAGCCTTGATTTGACAGAATCTCGAAGGCAAGCAACAACTGTGGGTTGAGTTACTATTCCTAGAAGCCCTGGTTGGAAAAAACACTCTAGATCTATGGATAGTGATGGTTAGTGATGAATAACCGTGAGATGGAATCATTGGTTGAGGCTTGAGGTGGTTTTGCCTTTGGAATCCTTGGTTTGGTTTTGTTTTATTTGTTTCATGAGATCCCACATTCACGATTGGAATATGGAACAGGGGTGATTGGATGAAAGAAAGATTTGGTTCAGCCAATTTATGGTCGGGCGGTTTGTGGAAGTACCAAACCTAGTTGAAATTTTCATTCATTAATAAGATATTCTTTTCCTTAGTAATTCATGTGTAAATGTATTGGATTATATGTAGATTTTATGGATGTCATATCCTTGATATTTATCTTGATTATATGTTAGTTATGATTATGTTTTATGACAAACTTGATGTATGGCTTTCATCATGTTTTAATTAGAAAATGAATGTACAATGAATACATGACCTAATAGGTGATAATGCAGCTATTGTGATAAAGCATCAATGCTTCTTTGTGAATCTTAGATAAGTATGAGACCCCTATGCTCATATATGTTGTTATGACCCATAGATTATGTATTTGTGACATGTTTGATGGAATTCCTGTCATGGCTAGTAGGGGTTAGATCAAGTACTTTCATCAATTTTTACATTAGTACTTTTTTTCTCCATGTTATTTATAATTCCTAAATCTCTCATCAAGTTTTGAGCAGTGACCTGAGTCCTGGGCATGAAAACGTGGCACAAATATAAGGTTGTTGGCACAAAACTAAGTGAAAAATTCCACAATCGATGGCATGCCTCATCATGGGAGTGGTTGAGGGTCCAGATCAGTCAAATGATGAGTTTCATTAGGGGTTTATCAGCTGGAAGGGTTGGTTGGTGTTAGCCACCTATAATATTTTGTTATACCAAAAGGTGGCTAAGATCTTTTTTGAGCCTCCAAGGAACAAATTTTATCACTAAAAATTGTTGGCTCTTGAAGACTCCTTGTAGGCCTCATGCCTCTGTCCAAAACTCTCATTTGCTGTCCCATTTTTTATACTCGAATTCCTCGCTACCATTCCAACCGAAAGACCGCTTTGGAAAGATCGTCAATTTCTCCTCTTCTCAAAACCCTTCATCTGCTCCCCTTTTTCTCCATCAAAAATACCTTGTTTTCATAAGTCCTCTTCTTTCCATTTATGAAAATTTCCCCTTTCATAGTTAAAAACTCACTTTTTAACTATTTCGGAACCCCCAAATCCATTAAAATCCTTAAAAATTTCTCATAAAAAATCAAATTTTTATTGCTATGGACCTAAGCCCCTTGGGCTAAGTCCTAAACCACTTCCCCCCACATGCCCATGTGTTAAAACCAAACGCCAAAGCTTTTCGGCGCTAATCGCATCGCAAATATCCAAAGGGTGCATGACTTTGAACCATTACAAAGCTCCGATTGCGATTAACCTTTCATATAGAACCCCCCGATCATATTATTTCCTCATATAACCATAGAGCCCGCAATCGGGCCATAAACCATTGAAAATCCCTCTCCGATCAATATTTTCCTTTGTAAACCCAAAAACCCACTTTCCGAAAGTTTTAAGTTAAAAACTTAAAACCACGTGCTGAATATAAATGGGTTGATTAAAAAGAGCCGATCGCGCAATCGCAATCGGAAACAACACAATGGGTTGATCGGAAAGACCAGGCTCAACGGCCCGATTGCGATTGGCCCTTGTCTGTATACACCCCGGGCATATTACATTCCATATATCCGAAGGCCCCGCAGTCGGGCGCCTGTCCGCTTTATATATATATTCTTCCGCCCGATCCATAAAAACCTTTGATTATTCCAAAAGTTTGGGTTTCATAAAAATATACAAGGGTTTCTCCCCTGATCCATTCTCCACCGTTGATCTCGTTCTTAGATCGACGGCCTATGCTCAATCGCATGCGTTTTGTTTTGCCCCCGATCGCGACTCCCCCGATTGGTTCTCCACCGTTGATCTCGTTCTTGAATCAACGGTTATCGCTAAATCGCATCGCAATGTTTCAATCGCAAACGCAATGTCTCACTCCCGATTGCCGATCCCCGATTCAATCCTGACCGTTGATCTTGTTCTCAGATCGACGGCCTGCGCTCAATCGCAAAGTTTCAATCGCATATTGTTGTGTGACCTCCCCGATTGCGATCCTCCGATTAAATCTGGGCCGTCCGTTTCCCGCCTATCCAACGGTCCTTATTCCCTCCGATCGCAAGTCTTACCACCATTTCAAAACCCTCCGATTCACTTTCCGCCGTTGATATGATCTGCAGATCAACGGCCAACGCTTAATCGCATCGCTGCGTTTCAATCGCACGCACTTACCTGCCACCCCCGATTGAGATCCTCCGATTAGATCTGGACCGTCCACGTGTCCAGATCGGACGGTCCAAAACCACCCCGCCTTATTTCTTCTCCCCGCTCTCCTTTGCCTGTTCTGCGCCGATCTCCACCGTTAGATATTTTTATCCGACGGCTACGCTCCTCCCCCGCCATCTGAAGCAGTTTAAACCTATTTCCGCTGGATTTCTTAATTGTTTTTGTGTTTTGCAGGTGTTTTAATGATTTTCCATTATAGAATGAAGGAGAGCCGAGGGTTGGGAAAGACGTTTCCTATGCCTTTGGGCTTTCTAAAAAGAACCATTCACGGGCTCTGTATCAAATAATTTATCGATGTTTCATGAGCATTGATAACCTAAAGAGCCCTGTGCGGCCCTGCACATCGACAAGACACTATTTTAATTCAAACACAGTTAAAGAGTATCAGTTTTGAAGACAGAGCACAACAGATGAAGATTGAAGACAATTTTTTTGGGGATTACGGCTAAGACAATTATCAAAAGCCTAATCCCCAATCTAAAACACAGTTTAAAGGAAAACCTAAAGTGTTTTATCTGATAGAAAGGTTTCCACCGCTTCAACTGAGGCGAATTGATTCCTCAGCTACTACAAAGAGCCACCTATCTCCTCAAACCATTCAGAACAGAGGCCGAAGTTATTTCTCGAAGGAATATCTGCCTCCAGCATTGCCAAGAAGTTATTTCTGCAAGAAAACCAATGCATAAATATCTGCAGAGTTATTCCAAAACATACACAGAGCCTCAAAGTCAAAAAAAGCTTCCACCGAGCTTCGATATTTATTGTGAAACAGTTAATGTAGTGATCCACCTGTAAATTTCTCCCTCGAGCCTCTCAAAGGGCCGAGAAGTCTTCACTCTACATTAATTATCCTTCAGATATTTTGTTAAAATATCACCTCCTCATCTTCCTATAAGTACTTCTGCATAAGATGAGAAGTTGTTGGTTGCAGAACTTTGAAATACACTTGAGCTCGAGACTTCTATTTGTACATAGTGTTCACTGGCCCTTGAAGCTCTGTTTGTGCTAGAGTAGTTAGGTTGAATAGTGAAGATGATTACTGAACTGAAACATTGGAATTGAAGATTGTAACTGGTTTGACATCAATATAAAAGCTGTTTCTTGGGATCTTGGTCTTTATCACTGGTGAAGTGCTTCTTTATTTGTTAATCGTTTTCCTTCTATGTATGCCATATTTTTCATTTTCCCTCTGTAAAGAACAGTTTAAACAGGGTTAGAATTTTCTGTATAGCTGTAACCTTATCTGGCTGATAAATATTTATCTTAATGTTTTCTTCAGATTTGTTTATTTAAGAATGATTCAATACAGTTTAAACAGTTAGGAATGTTGGCGTTCCCTCGTCCTTCTGTTTGCTCAAACATTGTTCTCGAATGTTATTTCAATTATTTGCTATTAAAGTTAGACTAGAGAAGATATGGTTTGCCCTGATTCCTAGATTCTTTTCTCCAAAGGCAGATTCTGAAAGTTTCCCTTGGTGTTGACTGAAAGCAGACTAGGTTTAAAAGTACTTTATCCGATCTTAAGTTACACTCTGTTTTTCTTATGTGTTTTCATACTTTCTGAAGGTAATTATGTGGATTACTGGATTGTTTTTCAATTAAGCTGCTTTAATAAGAACTTGCCCAAGAAGTCTATGGTTAGCCCTGTCCTTGGTTGGTTTTAAAACAGTTACTTAAGAGGATTTTCTTGTTTGGACTAACTATAAATCCTCTGAGAAATTATTATCAGTTTCCACCCCTCCAACATTTTAATGTTTCCATTTCATCATTTTAATCTCAATAATCTTGTGGTATAGATGACTTGCCCCTTGGATCACACTTGATGTTGTTGTTCAATTAAAGCCCAGATATGACTCCATAGCCTAATGGACTAAAAACCAGCGTTATATCTATCTATCTGCCAAAACTGTTCTATTTGCTTGCAACTTCTCACTTTTGAAACTTTTTTCACTTAGGACTTTCCCCTCAAGTAACATTTCATGCTCAACCATCCAAAACAAAACAAAACAAAACCCTTTTTCTTCATAACTAGCCTAATATCATTACCTTAAGCTTTTCAAAGACAATATCCATCTTTGTACATATTGGAGAGATCCCTCTCCGGATTCAGGAGGGCTAGATCCTAGAATCCCAAAGTTGGTTGAAATGATGTTAACTCTGTGATTGGACTCTCCCAATATTGCTAATAAATTACAGAGACCTAACATTTCTGGCGACTCCACTGGGGAACATCGAACCTAGAATCATTTTCATTTAAAGATAATCATACGACGTCAGAGATTTGGTTCATAGAGAATTTGCTTTATTAACCAGAGTAAAAAAGCAGCCTTTTCAAGCACTGCCTAATATAGGTAATCATGATGAAACTTGTTTGAATCAGTGACAAACTAGGTAAACCCTAGGTTTCTCTGAAGACTTCATCTAACCTTGAAAAATCAGCTGGCTTAGCCATAAGAGTAGACTGCCTTTGTCTCGCAACCTTAGCTAAGTTTTGAAACAAAGTTAGGATATTCTTAACAACCACAAAACTGAAAAATGATTTAGAAAAACCTAAAAATATTTCAGTTTGGAATTAAATAAACATGGTGGTGGACCATAAGACCTTTTACCTCTGAAAGGAGCTAAAAATTTCCACTTGGCGACTCCACAATCCTAGCAGACCTTAAGACTCCACTGGGAAGAACCCTTATCATTATAAAATCATTCAAACTCAGTTAGAGGACTGTGGGATTTAAAATTGTAAAAAAAGATTGGTTAACCTCTCCAAGATTGTCATATCTGGTTGAACTTTTCTTGTTTTAGGTCTAAACAACATAGCATATTGGCTTCTAAAAAGATTCACACTAGAGCCCACCCAGACCCTAACCCACCTGAGATAGTTGATAATCCAAGAAAGTATCCTTTGGAAGTCTCCTAAGGTTAAACTATTAACTGTTTTCAGATCACCCTTGAGAGCTAATTCAATCCCTGAAAACCTTTCAGCTCTGCAACAATCACAAACTGACTTAGTGAACCCATTTAGGACTAGGTCATTTGGTGATTTAGATCAGTTAGATTCTGAGTCTTCACATTCATCCCCGGAAAAAGGTGAACCTCTTGGGGATAGAGAATCAACACCTCCTGATTTACATTTTCTATATAATCTAGGTGTCTCTCATCCAAGATAAGCTCAGCAATCTACTGTTGTTCCATCCACTTCTGTTCATCTTTCATCCACTGTTCAAACCACTCCACTTCAACCCACACCTCCTCTTGTAAATCCACCACCTATCATGGCAGCATGGTATGCTCCCTTAGTCCTTCCTGTACCATTAGTCAATCTTCCACAGGACTATTAGTCCAAAATTCCATTGTATGATGCTAGTAATACTATAACAACATCTCAACATGTGGAAAAGATGAATGACTACTTTGACAGAAACGAAATTGATGATGATTCTGTCAAGTTGAGACTATTAGCTCAAAGTTTGGGGGAGAAGCAAGAAAATGGTTTAAAGGTTTAACCCCCCATAGTATTAACGATCTCCAAGCCTTCCATCAAACATTCTTAAACAAATGGGAAGTGAGAAAGAATCCTCTCCAAGTCCTTGCTGACTATAACAATCTCCATAGGAACCCTAGGGAAAGTGTACAATATTATTGTACCAGATTTAACAGCGTCTATAATGCACTTTCCCCTGAACTAAAACCTCCTCAGGGCTCAGCTTTAAACAAATTTCCTGAAGGGTTTGATCCAGACATGACCTATTCACTAAGAGAGAGAGATTTTGCAACTCTTGAAGACATGCAAAGGGGTGATCTTTCTGTGGAAGTGAACTTGATGGAGAAAAGAGCAAGAATGAAGAGCGAGAAGAGAGTATCTTTTAGAGAGGAATCCACACCTTCTACTTCCAACTCAAAAATGGAAAGAATGATGGAAGAAATGATGAAAGAGATGAGCATAATTAAGAAAACACAAGCAAATCAAAATCAAACTGCTCCTCAAAATAGGAACCAGAATCAGAATGTTAGAAGGAACCAACCTCCAAACAGACCTAGGGAAGATGATCAACAGATCACCCCTCCCTTTCATCAAAACTTTGTAAGTGAGGTTGAATAAACAGAAGACATAACAGAGGAAGAGGATATCAACATGTTTAGGGAAGAGGATGATGACTTTGAGGTTCATTATGATAATAAACAAGGTCTTTACACACCTTACGATGACAAAAGAGATGATAATGAAAATTATTATCAGGACATGGAAAATGTCGTCATAGAACCTCAAAGAGAATATGACCTTAGAAGCAAGACCAGCCAACAAGCCCCCAACACCAAAACCTCTGACAAATCCTCTCAAAGCAGCACCGCAGCTAAACCCAAAACAGCCAAACAAAAAGACAAAATAGTGGTTGTTAATTCTGATAAGGATAAGGAGAAAAACACTCAAAATTCTGAAAAACAGAGTGAAGACATCAGCAGTACTAACACTTCAGCTAGTACTCCTTCTACAACAGTTGTGTCAAGTAAAACAAATCAGCAAGCTGTAATTGTTGATAGAGTGACAGCTAATAAGGTTGAAACAAGTGCTTCAAAGAATCAAACCCCTTTCTGCCTTGAACAAGAAATCTTAAAGATCAAAATCTCTGTTCCATTAACTGAGTTAGCTACCCAACATGTATATAGGAACCAAATTTTGAAGGGTTTAAATATAGAGGAAAATGGAGATACAGTTAATCTTAGTGACGACCTACCAGAGTTGATTTTTGGCCCTAAGATTGAAGGGAAGTTTCAAGATGGACCAGTTCCTCCCTTTTATGTGAGTTTGAACATTCATGACAAAATTATACACAACGCTATGCATGATTCCGGGGCTTCTCATAATTTAATGCCTAAAGCTATGATGGAGAGCCTTGGTTTAGAAATTACCAGACCCTACAAAGACCTATACTCCTTTGACTCAAATAGAGTAAAATGTCTAGGATTGATCAAAGACCTCTGTGTTAACCTAGCCCAGATTCCAGCCAAATGTTTACTCATGGACATTGTTGTGGCCGATGTCCCCCCAAAGTATGGAATGCTATTATCAAGATCCTGGGGAGCTAAGTTACAGGGGACTATGCAGATGGACATGACATATGCGACCATCCCGGTTTTCAATCAGACCAGAAGACTTTACAGGGAGTCTCATATGCAATACACGGTTACAAGTCAAGACATACCACGAAACTCTCCTATATATTCTGTCAATACAGGCCTTGATTCTTTTATCATGTTTAACAATGAAACTCCTAGTGAGCAAGTCACTTTAACAGAATTAAAGGCCGACAGGGAAGAAGAGTATAATAACGCAGAAGTGTCCAAATAGTTTGCCACATGTGAAAACATTAGTAAACAAAGCATAGGTCTTGATTTACCGGTTATGAGTCCATTGTTTTTAGGACTTAACAACCCAGAAAATACCCCTAACATTTCTGGCATCATCCCTCAATCTATTGAAGAATTTGAGGAGTCAAAACAAATTCAATTGGGTGCTGCTAATCATGAACAGTCAGAAGGCACCATAGTTGAAAAGGACAATCGCCAAACAGACGAAACCGAAGGCAGTCCTTTATGGAGTATGTATTTTGATGGGTCATGCACTAGAAATAATGCTGGTGCAGGGGTTTGGATCATTAACACTAAAAACAACCACACAGAATGCATCTCATGCAAATTAAACTTTCAGTGTTCCAACAACATAGCAGAATATGAATCCCTTCTCTTAGGCTTGCATCTCTTGAAGAAATTAGGAGCCAGAAGAATTAATGTGTATGGGGATTATGAGTTAATCATTAGGCAAGTCAATGGGGAGTATAATGCGAATCATCCCAGACTTAGAGCCTATCGGAATGATGTCATGGATCTTTTGACAACATTTGAGGAGTCAAACCTGAGTTTCATCCCAAGGAAAAAGAACATTGCGGCCCATAATTTAGCTTTTGCGGCCAGGACATGTCTAACGCCATATGAGACTGGAGACAACACAACTCCGATAAAATTTAGACCGGCAGTGCCTGATAACGAAAAATATTGGCAAGTGTTTGACAATGACAAACAAATAGAAGACTTCATGCAATTCAAAAATGAGTTCGAACTGCACAGTTCAGATTCATATTATGATACAGACTGCAGTGAAGAAAACTTTCTTGGTGAAGAAGAATCGTCTCCTCAACCTGCCAATATTAACCTATTGTCTAGCAAACTTAGGAACAAAACAGAATTAAGTGCAGAGTTAGAAACGAAAGAATTACAAACTCTGCATTCTAAAGATGAAAATTTGCCGAGTGGTCTAACGCCTTTAGAGGAGTTGTTCGATTTTAACGATGTGGCCAATAAACCAAAACTGGAACCTGTAGAGACTGAAGTAGAGTAGTGCAATATAGGCAGTGAGGAAAAACCGAAAATGATCAAACTGTCCAAAACTTTGCCAGCTCACATTAAACTCAAATACATAGAGCTGTTCAAAGAATTTTCTGATGTTTTTGCATGGAGTTACGAAGATCTTAAATCCTATGGCAATGAAATAATACAGCACAAAATCCCTCTTAAAGAAAACCAAAAACCATTTAAACAGAAACTGCACAGAATAAACCCTGTCCAGTTGCCATTGGTTAAGAAGGAAATCATGAAGATGCACGATGTTGGCATTATTGTCCCTATTAGATATTCTGAGTGGGTATCTAATCTGGTGTCCGTTAGGAAGAAGACTGGAGAAATCAGGCTTTGTATAGACTTTAGAGACTTAAACAAAGCTTCGTTAAAAGACAACTACCCCTTACCAAAAATGGATCACATTTTACAAAGGGTGGTGGGGTCTAAAAGGATTTCGTTGCTTGATGGCTATTCAGGGTATAATCAGATTTTAGTTCACCCTGCTGATCAATTAAAGACAACTTTCACTACTCCATGGGGCACTTTCATGTATGTGAAGATGCCTTTTGGTCTAATGAAAGCTGGAGCAACCTTTCAGAGAGCCATGGACATAGCATTCTCGGAAGAATTGGGCTTCTTCATCATTATCTATCTAGATGATGTCACTGTGTTTTAAAAAACAGATGAAGAACATTTAGAACATTTGAGATAAGTTTTCGAGAAGTGTAAAAGGTTTGGAATATCTTTAAACCCTAAGAAGACACTATTTGGTCTCCAAGAAGGTAAGCTTCTTGGACACATTATTTCAGAAGAAGGTATAAAGATAGATCCAAAGAGGATTGAGGCTATATTGCAAATATCTCATCCTCGAAATATCAAAGAGTTGCAGTCTTTCATTGGAAAGATTAACTTTTTGAGAAGGTTCATCCCTAACTTGGCAGAGCTCCTTAGAAATATCACAAACATGTTGAAGATGGAGCAAGGGATAAAATGGACCTTGGAAGCAAAGACATCCTTTGAGCTGGTGAAACAAGCATTAACCAAAACACCGGTTCTCATAAGCCCTGATTTTTCAAAAGATTTTTATATCTTCTCATTTGCATCAGAACATACCATTGTTGTTGTCCTTTTACAAAAAAATCCACAAGGACAAGAGCAGCCTATTGCATTCTTTAGCAAGGCATTGAGGGATGCCCCTTTGAAGTATAATATTATGGAAAAGCAAGCTTTTGCTTTGGTTAAAGCATTGAAAGACTTCAGAGTATACATCCTTCACTCACACGTCATTGCCTTTGTCCCTAATTAGGTTGCACAAGGACAAGAGCAGCCTATTGCATTCTTTAGCAAGGCATTGAGGGATGCCCCTTTGAAGTATAACATTATGGAAAAGCAAGCTTTTGCTTTGGTTAAAGCATTGAAAGACTTCAGAGTATACATCCTTCACTCACACATCATTGCCTTTGTCCCGAATTCAGTTGTTAAAGACATTCTGACCCAGGATCCGGATGGTAAAAGAGGTAAGTGGATTACTGTTATTCTTGAATATGATTTAGAGATAAAACCCACTAAGCTCATCAAAGGCCAAGGTCTAGCTAAATTAATGGCTGAATCAAATTGTGAACTTCTTGATATTAATATGATCGATGCTTTAGATAACCAAGAAGAACTCTCAACTCCTATTGTTGAAGATCATTTTATGATTTCTCCTTGGTACGCTGATATTGTTTATGTTTTGCTTAATCTAAATACACCTCATGGTTTATCCAAAACTAAGGCAAGATTCCTAAAGTTAAAAGCTGTAAACTATTGCATTATTGATAAATGTCTTTATTGGAAAAATGCAAGTAGCATATTGCTTAAATGTTTGCCTGAGTTTGATGCAAAAAAAATTAAGCAGGAGTTCCATGAAGGAGAGTGTGGAGGCCATTTGTACTGGAAGTCAACAGCCAACAAAATTTTGAGGGCTGGTTTCTATTGGCCCACCCTTTTTCCCGATGTTCACAAAATGACAACTACTTGCCATAAATGCCAACTGTTTGAGGGCAAGAGAAAATTATTACCCCTTCCTCTGCATCCAATCACTGTTGAAGCTCCTTTTCAACAGTGGGGTCTTGACTTCATAGGAGAGATCCATCCCTCATCTTCTGCCCAGCATAGATGGATCCTTACTGCCACAGACTATTTCACTAAGTGGATAGAAGCCATTCCTTGTAGGCAAGCCAATGATTCAGTTATTATAAAGTTCATAGAAACCAATAGCCTCTCCAGATTTGGATGTCCTACCAAGATCATCACAGATAATGCAGCAGCGTTTGGATCAAAGAAAATGGTTGACTTCTGTCATAAATACCAGATAACCCTAGGGCATTCCACAGCCTATTACCCTCAAGGTAATGGACTTGTAGAATCTTCTAATAAAAGCTTAGTGAACATAATCAAGAAACTGTTGGAGGACAATAAAAAGTCTTGGCACACAAAGCTAGTCCATGCACTTTGGGCTGACAGATTAACTTTGAAGAAATCTATTGGTATGTCACCCTTCCAGCTTGTGTATGGTACAGATGCAATTTTTCCTAACAACCTTGGTGTACCAGTTATGAAGTTAATTCAAGAGTTGCAGACTGAAGAAAATGACATAATCAGAAGAATAAATCAGACCATTCATCTTCAGCAAACCAGAGAGGAAGTGTACAACAGAGCATTGCAGAAGCAAGACCATATCAAGAAGATTTTTGACAGAAGAACAAAGGCCAGCAATTTCAAGATTGGGGACAAAGTTTTAAAGTGGGACTCAAAGAGAGAAGATAAGGGAAAGCATGGTAAATTTGACAATCTATGGCTTGGCCCTTACTCTATTCATTCAGTTGCTAGAAACAATGCATTCTTCTTACAAGAGCTGGATGGAACAGATTTGTTTGGGGGTCCTGTCAATGGTAGGATGCTCAAGCATTACTTCTCTTGATTCATGATATGTTTTTAAGCCTTCTTTTTTCTTTTTTTCATTATGAATATTTCATCCACCATTGCATTCAATGTTATGAAAAATCAAAAAATACAAAAACAAAGAAAGAAAGAAAAGAGGGCAGAAATGAAAAACAAGAAAGGCACAGCCCCATGCCAAAAAGAGAAATAAATCTGAAAGTGTGCAACCTCAAATGCCACTCCTGCAAAACACACTTCTAGTTAGTCAAACAACCTAATCTTGACTAAATAGTTTTAAATTTTCTGCTGATAGGGTAGTAAATTTGATTTGCCAAACTATTTAATCTTGGCTTATCAGTAGATAGATTAGGATAGAAATTAAAGGTTCAAACATGTTCAAAATATGAACCAAAGTTTCAAAAGAGAGATGACTCAAAAAATGTTTTATTTTTCTGAGTCATAAAAGAGAAAAACTGGTTCTAATTTGCCCAAAATCTGAATCAGATATCAAGGAAGAGATAGCTCACAAAAAAAAAGAAAAATCATAGCTATGAAAGGAAGAAAGAAGGCCATAATGAGAAACTTTCAGATCTTAAGCCTTCCATTTTGATTTAATTTTCTGCAAATAATAATCTATGTGCATCTTGTTTTTATGCCATAGATCATAGCAAGTCGAACAGCTCAATGTTGACTTGACTATTTTTAAATTTCTGTTGTAGAATTTAGAGAATGAAAGTTTGTTGGACTGTTTAATCCCAACAGACAGTAGACTAGGTAAAGAAATATCTGAGCTCAACTATTTAATCTGAGTTCAGGGAGAAATAAGGATTAGAAATAGATTAGATTTCCTACTGTCAAAAGAATAAAATGTTGTGAATAGATTTTGCCAATCCAAGTGCACTCTCATGAAGAAAAAATGTTAGATCAGTAGGATTGGGTAGGTAGCAAGCTTGTTGATAAAGGTCCATTGTTTTCATGGCTGCCAAATATGTTTTTAGAGAAGATCATTCAATCATAGAAGGACAGCCCAATGGATGAGGCAACTAGTCAGCCTCCCAGAAATCAAGTCTGAATTCTTGATGCCTTCAAGAAGGCACCATCCCCAAGTGGAGCCACTGTTAGCCACCTATAATATTTTGTTATACCAAAAGGTGGTTAAGATCTTTTTTGAGCCTCCAAGGAACAAATTTTATCACTAAAAAATTGTTGGCTCTTGAAGTCTCTTTAAGGCCTCATGCCTCTGTCCAAAATCCTCATTTGCTATCCCATTTTTTATACTCAGGAATTTCTGCTGACTCCAACTGAAAGACTGCTGAAAGATCGCCATTTCTCCTCTTCTCAAAACCTTTCATCTGCTCCCCTTTTTCTCCATCAAAACTACCTTGTTTTCATAAGTCCTCTTCTTTCCATTTATGAAAATTTACCCTTTCATAGTTAAAAACTCACTTTTTAACTATTTCGGAACCCCCAAATCCATTAAAATCCTTGAAAATTTCTCATAAAAAATCAAAGTTTTATTGCTATGGACCTAAGCCCCTTGGGCTAAGTCCTAAACCACTTCCCCCCACATGCCCATGTTTTAAAACCAAATGCCAAAGCTTTTCGGCGCTAATCGCATCGCAAATATCCAAAGGGTGCATGACTTTGAACCATTACAAAGCTCCGATTGCGATTAGCCTTTCA
This sequence comes from Pinus albicaulis, assembly GCA_034641835.2. Lineage (NCBI taxonomy): Eukaryota > Viridiplantae > Streptophyta > Pinopsida > Pinales > Pinaceae > Pinus > Pinus albicaulis. Next base: position 931,510,539 of record CM076575.1, on the reverse strand, counting down.
TATAAAACCCCCCGATCATATTATTTCCTCATATAACCATAGAGCCCGCAATCAGGCCATAAACCATTGAAAATCCCTCTCCGATCAATATTTTCCTTTGTAAACCCAAAAACCCACTTTCCGAAAGTTTTAAGTTAAAAAATTAAAACCACGTGCTGAATATAAATGGGTTGATTAAAAAGAGCTGATCGCGCAATCGCAATCGGAAACAACACAAATGGGTTGATCGGAAAGACCAGGCTCAACGGCCCGATTGCGATGGGCCCTTGTCTGTATACACCCCGGGCATATTACATTCCATATATCCGAAGGCCCCGCAGTCGGGCGCCTGTCTGCTTTATATATATATTCTTCCACCCGATCCATAAAAACCTTTGATTATTCCAAAAGTTTGGATTTCATAAAAATATACAAGGGTTTCTCCCCCGATCCATTCTCCACCATTGATCTCGTTCTTAGATCGACGGCTTGTGCTCAATCGCATGCATTTTGTTTCGCCCCCGATCGCGACTCCCCCGATTGGTTCTCCACCGTTGATCTTGTTCTTGAATCAACAGTTATCGTTAAATCACATCGCAATGTTTCAATCGCAATCGCAATGTCTCACTCCCGATTGCCGATCCCCGATTCAATCCTGACCGTTGATCTTGTTCTCAGATCAACGGCCAGTGCTCAATCGCAAAGGGCTCAATCGCAAAGTTTCAATCGCATATTGTTGTGTGACCTCCCCGATTGCGATCCTCCGATTAAATCTGGGCCGTCCATTTCCCGCCTATCCAACGGTCCTTATTCCCTCCGATTGCAAGTCTTACCGCCATTTCAAAACCCTCCGATTCACTTTCCGCCGTTGATCTGATTTGCAGATCAACGACCAGCGCTTAATCGCATCGCTGCGTTTCAATCGCACACACTTACCTGCCACCCCCGATTGAGATCCTCCGATTAGATCTGGACCGTCCACGTGTCCAGATCGGACGGTCCAAAACCACCCTGCCTTATTTCTTCTCCCCGCTCTCCTTTTCCTGTTCTGCGTCGATCTCCACCGTTAGATATTTTTATCCGACGGCTACGCTCCTCCCCCGCCATCTGAAGTAGTTTAAACCTATTTCCGTAGGATTTATTAACTGTTTTTGTGTTTTGCAGGTGTTTTAATGATTTTCCATTATAGAATGAAGGAGAGCCGAGGGTTGGGAAAGACGTTTCCTATGCCTTCGGGCTTTCTAAAAAGAACCATTCACGGGCTCTGTATCAAATAATTTATCGATGTTTCATGAGCATTGATAACCTAAAGAGCCCTGTGCGGCCCTGCACATCGACAAGACACTGTTTTAATTCAAACACAGTTAAAGAGTATCAGTTTTGAAGACAGAGCACAGCAGATGAAGATTGAAGACAGTTTTTTTGGGGATTACGGCTAAGAGAGTTATCAAAAGCCTAATCCCCAATCTAAAACACAGTTTAAAGGAAAACCTAAAGTGTTTTATCTGATAGAAAGGTTTCCATCGCTTCAACTGAGGCGAATTGATTCCTCAGCTACTACAAAGAGCCACCTGTCTCCTCAAACCATTCAGAATAGAGGCCGAAGTTATTGCTCGAAGGAATATCTGCCTCCAGCATTGCCAAGAAGTTATTTCTGCAAGAAAACCAATGCATAAATATCTACAGAGTTACTCTAAAACATACACAGAGCCTCAAAGTAAAAAAAAGCTTCCACCGAGCTTCGATATTTATTGTGAAACAGTTAATGTAGTGATCCACCTGTAAATTTCTCCCTCGAGCCTCTCAAAGGGCCGAGAAGTCTTCACTCTGCATTAATTATCCTTGAGATATTTTGTTAAAATCTCACCTCCTCATCTTCCTATAAGTACTTCTACATAAGATGAGAAGTTGTTGGTTGCAGAACTTTGAAATACACTTGAGCTCGAGACTTCTATTTGTACATAGTGTTCACTGGCCCTTGAAGCTCTGTTTGTGCTAGAGTAGTTAGGTTGAATAGTGAAGATGATTGCTGAACTAAAACATTGGACTTGAAGATTATAACTGGTTTGACATCAATATAAAAGCTGTTTCTTGGGATCCTGGTCTTTATCACTGGTGAAGTTCTTCTTTCTTTGTTAATCGTTTTCCTTCTATGTATGCCATATTGTTCATTTTCCCTCTGTAAAGAATAGTTTAAACAGGGTTAGGATTTTCTATATAGCAGTAACCTTCTCTGGCTGAGAAATATTTATCTTAATGTTTTCTTCAGATTTGTTTATTTAAGAATGATTCAATACAGTTTAAACAGTTAGGAATGTTGGCATTCCCTCGTCCTTCTGTTTTCTTAAACATTTTTCTCGAATGTTATTTCCATTATTTGCTATTAAAGTTAGACTAGAGAAGATATGGTTTGCCCTGATTCCTAGATTCTTTTCTCCAAAGGAAGATTCTGAAAGTTTCCCTTGGTGTTGACTGAAAGCAGACTAGGTTTAAAAGTACTTTATCTGATCTTAAGTTACACTCTGTTTTTCTTATGTGTTTTCATACTTTCTGAAGGCAATTATGTGGAATACTGGATTGTTTGTCAATTAAGCTGCTTTAATAAGAACTTGCCCAAGAAGTCTATGGTTAGCCCTGTCCTTGGTTGGTTTTAAAACAGTTACTTAAGAGGCTTTTCTTGTTTGGACTGACTATAAATCCTCTGAGAAATTATTATCAGTTTCCACCCTCCAACATTTTAATGTTTCCATTTCATCATTTTAATCTCAATAATCTTGTGGTATAGATGACTTGCCCCTTGGATCACACTTGATTTTGTTGTTCAATTAAAGCCCAGATATGACTCCATAGCCCAATGGACTAAAAACCAGCGTTATATCTATCTATCTGCCAAAACTGTTCTATTTGCTTGCAACTTCTCACTTTTGAAACTTTTTGCACTTAGGACTTTCCCCTCAAGTAACATTTCATGCTAAACCATCCAAAACAAACCAAAACCCTTGGCCTTCATAACTAGCCTAATATCATTACCTTAAGCTTTTCAAAGACAATATCCATCTTTATACATATTGGAGAAGATCCCTCTCCCAGTTGCAGAGGGCTAGATCCTAGAATCCCAAAGTTGGTTGAAATGATGTTAACTCGCGATTGGACTCTCGATCTTGCTTAATAAATTACGGAGACCTACACACTTTGGATCTTGAAGGTTCCGCAATATGTGGAAATTTTCAGATTGGTCATTTTCCATCGATTCCACTTCCTTAAGGTGACCTAGCAGCTTGAATCACATCATAGTATACTATCATCACATGTTTACCCCAGTGTACCGGGTAGCTTGGGTAAATGTGGGAGGAGTTGGTTACAAAAGTAGGCGACTTGGTGAGCTTGGTGTCCAACAATTCCAAAAGGATCGTACAAAATCTACTTAGAATCCAAAAATGTACCCACACTCATTCGAAGAAGAATTTGGTAGTGGGTTCTACTGTGATACTCTTCTTGTAGGAAACAAATATGGCCGTCTTATAAAACCTATCAATGACCAAAAATAAACGGTCATTAACATTCTTGGTTGAAGGAAGGAAAAACATATAGTCCATGGAGATGGATTCCAAAGGCCAGCTAGGATTAGGCAGAGAAGGGTACAAGCCTTGGTTCTTAATTCTTAGCTTGGAGATGGCACAAGAAGTGCAGGATCTTATATATTTTTCAAGACCTTATCATATTTTTGACCAATATAAATACTTCTGCAGTACTATCACTACCTTCTGCAAACCAAAGTGTCTTGTGACTCGAATATAGTGTGCCTCCAAAAACATCTTGGCATTCTCACTTGAAGGAAAAAAAAGGTGTCACAGGTAGCATAATAATTTTTCCTAGAGGTGGAAGTCTATAACTTTCTTATCATCAATCAACATATGGTATGTGGTGGTGAATTCTAGATCAGGTTTGTATAGCAATGGGCATCCAAAAGTCCCATGCCACCAAGAGTTGAGAATAGTGGCCAGCGCCACAATCAGGGGTCAAATAGTCAATCTACAATTTTATTAATGTTTCCCTTATTGTATTTAATTTTCAAATGGAATTTTTTCAAATATGTTTATCATTTTTGATGGTGGTGATTTTTAAAAATTTTCGGTATCTGCATAAACTTAAGAGGTCAGTGACCTATGTGGGTGATCATCTCCTTCCCTATAATGTAATATTTCCTCTGTTAGCCAAGATACATGATGGAATACATCTGCTTATTATAGGTTGGGTATTTATGAATAGTATCATAGAGTGCCTCGTTGTGATAGGCCATTTGATGCCTTTTCCGGGTGAGAACTGAACCAATAGCATAGCTAGAGGTATCTGATTCAATTTCAAACGATTATTACAAGTATGGAAATGTGAGGATTTACATAGAGCAAAGAAAATGTTTCAACTCAACAAGTTCCCTTTGTTGTGACTCGAACCAAAAAAAACATTGTCTCAGTTTTCCCTTGGTAACTTGACTCAAAGGCCAAGTGATATGAGATAACCCCAACTTGAATCTTCGATAGAAAATTAACAATGCCCAAAAATATGTGAAGCTCTATTAGAGTCGTCAGAGCTGTTCAATCCTAAATGACTTGGATCTTAGCTAAATCCACATGCATTCATTTCTCATCAATTATGTACCCCAGATATTTGACGAGGTTCATGCTAAAGGAGCATTTCTCCAAGTTGGAAAATAGTTTGTGTTGTCACAGGGTTTGAGGAATTTTTGAATATGTTGCAATTACTTGGCCAAAATATTATTTAATATGAGGATTTCCTATAGATAGACATCCATGAATGAGTTTGTGAAAGTCCACAAGATGTCATGCATTTTCCTCATAAAAGTTGCAGGGGCATTTTTCAACCAGATAGGCATGACCAATCACTCAAAGAGACCCTCCTTGGAATTAAAGGCAGTCTTCCATACATATATGGGTTGTATTGGAACTTGGTGATAAATGTTCTTCAAATAAATACTTCTTAATTACAAATCACCCTTGATCTGGTTAAGAAGGTCATCAATCTATGGGTTCAGGTATTTTATCTTAACAATGATTTTATTAAGTGCTCGATAATCAATGCAGAGTATCCAGGTCCCATATTTCTTTTGTGCGAGTATAATTAGGTTCCCAAAAAGTGAGGAAATTGGTCGGATGTGCCATTTTTTTAGCAACTCTTAAATTTTCCACTTGATTTTCTTATTTTCTAGAAGAGAGTGGTTGTATATTGGCCCATTAGGTATAGGTGCTTTAGGAGTCATATTGATTTAATGTTTGACTTGACAGTGCAAAGGTTCCCCTCTGGGTGAGGGGAAGATGTACATGTACTATACCATGACCTTATCAACTTGCTTATGTTTAATAGACGAACCCTATCTCAGGGCTATGGATGTAACCACGATCTTCCCCTTACTTTGAGATTGAATTAGGAAAGAAAACAATTTTCATGGTCTGAATGATGATCTTACTACATTTATCAGTATAAATCAAAGAAATGATGGTAGTCAAGGCTACCTCTACTATCTTGTATAGTCTTCTATCCAAATTAATAATAACATTATGAGATATGGACTCATAAAAAACATGACTTTTCCACAAGTATGGTTGGCCTAATAAAACATCACAAACATCAAGGGGAGAAACATCACACAATACCTCATCTATAAAAGGCTTTATGTTGTATGGAAGGAAACACTACTGGTTGACACATAGATCTCACCCTTGGTGGAGCCACCTAATGGTGTATGGATATGGGTGTGGTGTTTCCAACATGCCCAACCACTTAAAAACCTTTCCTTAGGTGACGTTCTTTTGACTCTCACTACCGACAATGACTTACAATGGAGAACCCTTCTCCACATATATGAGTGGAAGTGACGCTCACCCTCCTTTGAATCTTAGGGACCAATATTATTGAACTTGGTGGTGGAAATGGCAGCACTAGGTTTGAAATAAATTATTTGTTTCCTTTTTAAGGTTCTATCTTAGAGTTGGAACAAGCACTTCAATATTTTAGCTCAGCCACTAGTGACTACTTTGCATGATACTCATTTCTGTTGTGAGTGGGGCTCTTGTGGAACTCACACCACTTTCATGTGTCTTTCTTCATTTTCCCATTGTTATTATTTGACTATGGCTTTCATGGGTTGTCCTAGGTCATTCCTTCTTTTCTTTGTCCTTTTTTTTATGGTTTGGAGGTGCCTTTTCCCTCATTTAGATTCATAGATCCAAAGTCTCTCTTACTCTGTTGATTTTTTTGTTCAATATTGACAACATATCGGTATGTTGAGCCAAGCAAGAAGATGCCAAGGAATCCTATTTCTACCTATATTTATTTGTGAAAAAAACCACGATACTTGAGTACAAAATGGCACTCAGAGTCCTTGATGCCCAACTTCGTGTGTAGGGTATGAAAATTATTTGTGAACTCTAACACTTCTTGGTACCTTTTCTCTCGTAGTGTGGTCCGTTTTATGTACTTTTCTTCATAGCTCCCAACAGGGTAATATTTTTCCTTGATGGCATTTGAAAAATAATCCTAAGTGGGTGTAGATAGAAGTAGTGAGGGTTCCTCTTCATATTTTTTCTCACAGTAAGTTTCTTGCCAATCCTTGACATGGGGGGTGGTCTCAAGGAGTGAAAAAGTAATTTTTCCCTATTAGAAAAATTATGGATCAAAACATATTTTTCTAGTAGATTTAAGCATCTATCTAGAGAATATTTTTCTATATGGCCTTCAAATACAGTTATTTCAATTTTAATTTGTACCTTAAATGGGGCGGCACCTCAGAATTGACTGCTGCATGAATATGCTTCACCCACTGGTATCGGCTGAAGGGCCTAGGAAAACTTATACATCATATTGTTCCTTTGTTTCTTGAAGGATTCTTCGAGTAAAAATTTGAAATTATCACTTGATGCATCACCTTTCTTTTCTTCCACCATGGGCGGTCATCGAGGTCGGTGAGGCTAGTCTTGCAAGGGCTCAACTAGTTCAAGTCCCAATTCCTTTTACCCCAATCTCATTGGGGACATGCATAGAAAAGAATAGAAAGAGAATACCAATTTGATACCACTGATATGGATTTATGAAGGAAGGAAATGAAATACAAATTTAAACAAAAACACAAAGATATATCAAAATAAAACTTCAATTAAGAAATAACAAATGCTTAAAATTGTTTACATGTAGAAAGGAAACAAAACATATTAATGATGGTAGATTATATTTGAGAAGAGATGTATAAGCTACATACCTTCTGAGTTGAGTTATAATGAGGCTCTGAAACCTTTTTATCAGGAAGAGACAATGAGAAACCCTACACATCCAAAAACTTAACCCTAGGATATGAAGTTCCAAAAGCTTATGGGCCCTGATAGAGTTAGTTGGAATGTCAACTTCCCGGGGTTTTAACTTTGGCATATGCTCTCTATTTGTGATCTGAAATTAAAAATTGAAGGTTTCTTAAAAAAATTTGCAATCTATTTTATGTATTGTGGGCAATGGATCAAAATTGAAAAAACACATAAACTTAGTAATTTTAGTTAATTTCTGCTAATATAACCATAGAAAAATAGATAACATGCAACATCAAAACACAACAATTTGATAACAAAGTTCACCCCTATTGGGCTACATCTCTAGGTCTAGCTTTGAATGTTGGCCCTTTAAATTATATGCTCAAAATATAAATGACATAAACATACAATGATAAAATCACAAAAATAATGTTGCCATTGTGTCCAGAACACCCAAAAAACCCTGTGTAGGCTCTTCTTAGGCTCAAAAAGGCGGAAAATGGAAAATTTAGGCCTCTTTCTCCATTTCTCTCCTATTTGTCCTAAAAAAATAACCAAACTAGAAAAATAGGAAATGAAATGCCTCTTTAGTAGAATAACTAGACAAACATATGGCATGGGAGCGGAAAAAATTTCGTCGAAGTTAGTGCAAATTGTTGAATGGTTAATCGAGCAACTGCACCCTTGTTTTCATACCTTTTCATCGATAACGTGGCATGTCATGTGGCTCAGGGCACAGGCCGAAGGCAACAATTCCGCTATCTCTCCCACTCCTGGTCATGTGTGTTAGCACTCTGTAATTTCTTAGGTTGAGGAAGAAAAGTACAAAGGTAACCATAAACCACTTTTAAAGATGGGATCTAGCCCTTCCAGCGTTAGAGAGGGCTCTCTCTGTATGATTTAATTTGGATCTTATGCTAGATTTTAAAGTTCGAGTTGGTTTTTTTCAAAATTTTGGTTGAAAGATGTAGGAAAAGTCCATTGGGCACGAAGTCATTTAAAATTATTGGTAATCAATCACAAATTTACAGAGTAGTTGTAACAAAGCAAGATAGAAAAACTCCTGGATATTAAAATATTTATGGTGTGGGTGAGATGAAAAAGGTATAAGATCAATTAAATATAAAACATATTGAAATGAATTTAAATATAATCTCAGAAGGAAAACATTAATATTGTTTCAAACAAGCCAGAGAATAGTACATTTAAGTAAATTCAACTCTTAATCTTCTTGCAATAATCAGGAAGGAAATTAATAAGGAAACTGAGAAAGGATGACAGTTCAACATAAGAAAGAACACCATGATTTATTTGACATAAGAATCCTGGAACAAAAATGTCTCTCTATTTATGAAATTTGATTTCTTTGAGTACAATCCACAACTTACATCAAGGTAGAGCTATTTTCTTCATAAATAATCCAACCCTTTCTTTATTTTATTACAAAATATTTATATACTTTATATTGAACTAAATTCGGATTCCAAAAAGGAATTGATTAAAAAAGAATATCTAACAAATATGTAGATATTTTTGGAATAAAAATAAAAAAATAGGAATTCTGGACAAATTTGGCTTTTCTGTTGAATCTTTGGAGGAAATGTGTTGTTGAATGTGGCTACTTTCCAACTCCTTTTGTTTTTTCTATTTGAAAAAATGTTGGATTTTCTATTTACTTTCACTCAATTAATTCCAGTAACTTATTTGACAATTCTTCACTTGCGATAGAAAAATTCACCATGCTTTTATTTCTTTCATCTACTTCTATGTTAAGTTCGTAAAGTTGGCTTGCTCAAAAAACAAATGATGAATCTCATGCTGAATATAAAATGTTGGAAAAAATACTCGAGAGGGGGGGGGGTGAATCAGCATTTAGAGTTGATCGACAATTTTCTTTTTGTTTTTCTCTTTCTCTTAAAACCATATGTTACATTACCGCATCCAACTTGTATGTCCGTAGATCTTATTATGTCTTTACATAGATCATTGCATCATTTATTCATCGTATAAGCGGTATATGAACATAAATAATAGTAACAAACCATCAAACATAAGAAACACATATGAACACCAGGATTTAAGGTGGAAACCCAATTCAGAGAAAACCACCGCCGTTTAGTTATCTCGACTTCAATATTTATTATAAAGAAAAGTTCTTACAATTTTATGTCAGGTTCGTACTCATACCAAAGCATGTGCACCTCACCTGCAGTAAAGTTACAACCTTTCTCTCTTTTACCATTTTTTCCCGAAAGGCAGCTACAACCCCTCGTTTCTCATTTACTACATACCACTCGGAAGGGAGCTACAACCCCTCTACATCAAGGCTTCGACCCTCGGATTTACTACGGACCATGCTTCATCAACTTCCACACAACATACCTTGTAGGCCACCGTATTTATTTATTTTCTTCGAGGTGCATCCTTAATTCGGTAAATGCATACTCCATTCCATACATATATACTTCCGAGTGAAGTATTCATTCACAACCCTTATACGTTCTTCATGATTTCGTCAGACGATTGAGCTAGGAATTAATCATCATCTGATCTAAAGATCTTGATCAATCATCATATTCATGTGCACCATAGATTCAGATATATCGTAGTTTATTCATACGAGATATCTCTAAAAGAGATTCGTTTATTATCGACCCTTTCACACACACACCTTGTTCTCTATTTCTCTTCTCCTTATATAGTTTTTCCTTTAGTAAAACCATGAGTCAAAACCACGAACCGCTAATGGTATTCCTAGACGCGGTCAAAATAGATAATCCAGAGTGTATTAAAAATCGAGCCAATCCAAATTGAAACCCCAACCTTCATTCTTCCATGCATGAATCATCCCAAAGGTAGTCTTTTATCTCCACCATATAATATTATTTCAATTCGGGGGCTTCCTTCACACTTCATAACAAAATGTTTGAATTTTATAACTATAACCCCAATGGTTAATAAATCCGCAAATCTTAACCTTGACCAACGCATTCATATGCATGGGCCCCGATGTTAGTGTTCATATCCATCCAACAGTTGTTATCATGTCGCACCACCTCATTTGATCGGACGAGATATCGCTGCAGCTGAAAGGTCGCAAACAATAACGCGCTATGGCATGCCGTACTTTTGGTTAATCTTCGCGCATCTTCCTCATACGACCACCTGCTCGATGGCTTCCCTCCAGATCAACGTGCACAACAATATCATCGAGCATCTTGGATCGAACAATAACGCCGTGATGGCACGCAGTGAGAAGCGGTTTTTTTCAAGTCGTATGCAGGGGATGTGTGTCACCCATTCTATGGAATCGGAGCCAACCTCTTTGAATACCGCTCAACCCTGCAAAAGCTGATGCGATATGGGAAATTCGCTTCCGCAAATCCACTGCATGTTTTTAAACAGTGATCAACCGTCCAATCAAATTCCCGCTCCGCACTCCGAGTTCCGTCTCACGAATATATATGAACTCGCCCTTCATGTGCAATAAATTAACAAATATTGCTTGGTTCCATATGAATTATATATAAACTTTGGACCTTTTTGAGATATGTAATGGGCTATATATGCTTTTTATGTTCCGATTTAGAGTATCCTCCAAATGGGTAGGCGATTCTCGTAATTTATATATATATATATATATATATATGATGCGACTAGGTAATGATTCCCTGAATAAGGTTTTATATATACATACATTGCCATTGCTTGTTTAATCTGATCTTTAAGAATAGCGTCAATTCCTTTTTAAATGATTTGGCACTACATTTCTTAAGTTCAACTCTTTTGTACCCAACCTTTGGAATATTATAATATACACTTGCCTACCGTAGGACCCATATCCTTATATCATCGCATCGCATCACATATTCGTTACTCACTCTGCTTTCTTTGCGATTGCGATATGCGATCTCATCGCATTGCATACAAATATCACATCGCATCGCAGATCAATCGTGATACTCGCCTCTCTATTTCTTTCACTCGATTGATGATGTGCGATCTCATCGCATCACACATACAAATATCGCATCGCATTGCAGATCAATCGTGATACTCTGCCTCTCTATTTCTTTCGCCGATTGCGATAGTGCGATCTCATCGCATCGCACATACAAATATTGCATCGCATCTTCATTACATCGCTTTGTCTCGTCGACCTTTGTTCTCTGCCTTGCTTTTTCTCTTTTCATAGTTACTTGTTTCGGATGCTCCTTCTTTGCCAATTCCTTTGCCATCAATGACAACATTTCCAACAATTTCCCCTTTGGCATTGATGGCAATATTATTCCTTTGTTTGTATTTGAGAAGCCCCTCTTTTCCTCCCCCTTTGACATCGGTGGCAAAGGGTTGATCAATATCCTTTGTACCAACAATACCATTCTCCCCCGAGATCATGCTCGCATCTTCAAAAAATAATATTCAATGAAATATCATAAATGACTTATACAGATCAAGATCAAAGATTCTCAAGCATGAGATCGAGATTACAACAAGTAATGCATCCTTGCCACGTGACCAATGCTCCCCCTTAGCTCGTGCATCCCCGACCACCTTCAACAGGAACATATTTTTCAGATATTTAAGTAGATCCGATCTTCGCATGGAAAATACTACTCCCAACTTCGTACGAGATATTCGAACGCTTCCCCGGGTAAAGGTTTGGTAAATATATCAGCAACTTGTTCTTTGGAGGGCACATACTCCAACTTCACCTTTTGTTCAAGCACTTGTTCACGTAAGAAGTGATATTTGATGGGAATGTGCTTGGTCTTGGAATGCATAGTAGGATTCTTTGAGATACTGATGGAACTTGTATTATCACACATAATGGAGATAGGAGGTGAACATTTGATTTGAATGTCTTGTAAGGTTTGCATCATTCAAAGAAGTTGAGTGCAACATGATGCGGTAGCCACATATTCTGCTTCTGCTATAGATAAGGCAATAGAGCTTTGCTTCTTGCTGAACCAAGATACTAACCGAGGCCCCATATAGAATGCACCACCACTAGTGCTTTTCCGATCATCAACATTTCCAGCCCAATCTGCATCAGTGTAAGCATGAAGAGTAAGATCAGCATTCTTTGGATACCATATTCCAAAGTCTTGAGTTCCTTGTAGATATTTGAATATTCTTTTGACAGCCTGAAGGTGAGACTCTTTTGGATTAGCTTGGAATCGTCCAACAATCCCAACTGCATGCATAATGTCTGGTCTAGTCCCAGTGAGATAAAGTAGAATTCCTATCATAGATTTGTATTCTGGTTGATTCACCGTGGGAGAATCATCATGAGAACTGAGATTACATCCGGTTATCATTGGTGTACTTACAAGTTTGCACTCTTCCATGCCATACTTCTTCAGAATTTGCTTAAGGTATTTTTCTTGTGATAAGAATATACCATCTGTAGTTTGATGCACTTGCAAGCCAAGAAAGAATGTTAGTTCCCCAAGTAAAGACATTTCAAATTCTTGCTACATGACATAAGCAAATTTCTGACTCATAGATTCTTCATTACTTCCAAAAATGATATCATCAACATACACAACCACAATCAATAGTTTATCATTTTCAATTTTTGTGTATAAGTTGCTATCAACGGTCCCCTTTGAAAATCCTTGTTGATGAAGATATTTGTCAAGACGATAATACCATGCCCTTGGAGCTTGTTTGAGACCATATAGAGCCTTTTTAAGTCTACAAACAAGGTTTTCATCATTTCCCAAAATGAATCCTTCTGGTTGTTCTATATAAACTTCTTCTTCTAGATCACCATTGAGAAAAGCAGATTTAACATCCATTTGATAAAATTTGATTTGTTGGAAGCTTGAAAAAGCAAGAAACATTCTTATGGCTTCAAGTCTAGCTACAGGAGCAAAAATTTCTTCAAAGTCTATACCTTCTTGTTGAGCATACCCCTTGCAAACAAGTCTAGCTTTATTTCTTATAACATCCCCATTCTCATTTAACTTGTTTTTGAATATCCATTTAGTTCCAATGACATTTTTGTCATGAGGTCTCGGTACTAATTCCCAAGTGTGATTCTTTTCAATTTGATCAAGCTCTTCATTCATGGCTTGAATCCAACATTCATCTTTGCTAGCTTGATTGACATTGTGTGGTTCAATAGTGGATAGAAATTCCAGATAGCTAGAAGATCCTACAAGAGTCCTTCTTGTTTGTACACCTGATCCCTTTTCTCCCAAAATTTGAGATTCTGGATGATTATTTTGAACATATCTGGATGGAGCCTTTTCAGATAAATCATCTTCGGGTTCTTCATTGGGTTCACTGTCTACATCATTCCCATTTGATGTAGAAGGATATATGTCATCATCGTCTTCTGTTGTTTGTTTTTCTTCTTTTGGAGTTGCAGGAGACTCATCAATAACAACATCAATACATTCAAAAATCTTTCGAAGTCTTTTATTGTAACATTTATATGCTTTACTCCTAGAGGAGTAACCAAGAAATATTCCTTCATCTGCTCTAGGTTGAAATTTGCCAAGTTTTTCATCATTATTTTTGATAAAGCATTTGCTTCCAAAATTTTTAAAATGCTTTATAGTGGGAGGATTACCATACCAGAGTTCATATGGAGTTTTATCACTATTTACACAAACATGTGCCTTGTTGAGAATGTTTACTGCTGTATGTGCTGCTTCTCCCCAAAATGTGTCAGGTGTTCTGGAATCATCAAGCATAGCTCTAGCCATTTGTTGAACTATTCTATTCATTCTTTCTACAACATCATTTTGTTGTGGAGTCCCAACTACAAAAAACTGTCTTTTTATGCCATGTTGTTCACAAAATTCAAGGAATTTATCTGATGTATATTCTCCTCCTCGATCAGATATGAGACACTTGATTTTTAGATCTAATTCAATCTCAACTAGAGCCTTGAAGATCTGAAATTTCTCAAATGCTTCATCTTGGTGTTTAAGCAGCCCAATCCAACACATTCTAGAGAAATCATCAATGAATAAGATATAGTATTCTTCACCACGTGGTGACTTTCTCCTCATAGGTCCACATATGTCAGTATGAATGAGTTCAAAAGAATTACTTGATGATCCTTCCTTCGCATTAAATTGTACTCTGGTTTGCTTACCAAATTGGCAAGATTTGCATATGATATTTTCAGGTAGAGTAATATTGGGAAGATCACGAACAGCTTTAAGTCTGCTTGATTTGTTGATTTGGGAGAAGCTCAGATGCCCCAACCTTCTATGCCATAGCCAATTTTATAAATATTTACTCAAGTAACATTGTTCTTTGCAGTTCTTCAATACATACAGGTTGCTTGGAGTTCTTTTTCCTTTTATAGTTTCTTTACCTGTATCAAGATCACGTACCACACATTCTTTTGAACTAAAGACAACTTCAGTTCCTTGATCACACATTTGACTTACACTTAACAAGTTATGATTTAATCCATCCACATACATGACTTCATTAGATTTAACCTTTTCTTTTAGAAAAACAGACCCTTTTCCCTTAATGACCGCAGGAGTATCATTTCCAAATGTAACATTCTTTTCTTTTTCTAGAGCACTATATGCAAGAAGTTTGGCTTTTTCACCTGTCATGTGTCTTGAGCATCGACTATCAATGTACCATTGGTTTTCTTCATCTTCTACAAATAACGCTATGCCACAATTTTCAACCTGTAATTCCTTCTTTTTCCATACTTTGGAGCTTGAAGGAACATGTTCTTTTGGCTGAACTTTGCTCCTGCATTCAGATTCTTCATGGCCAAAATTATTGCAATAAGCACATTCAAATTCATTTTGAAGAGGAGAAAAGTTGTTATAGGTATTCTTCTTTGTTACAATATCAATCCTTTTCTTTCTTGCTTCTCTTGTCATGATAGTTTTATATGCTACACATTGAACAGCTTTATGACCAAAATTGTGACATGAGAAACATTGTCCATTGAAGAAGAAATTTCTTCGATCATAAAATCTCCTTCTTGAATTTACCTGTTGATTGGTGTTTCTTTGAAAGAGATTCATGTTAGTGTTCTTTGAATTGAGATGATCATGCTTTACCTGCAAAGATTCTTTATTCCCTTGCTGAGTGGCAGCATGTTGTATATCAGCAGTAGCTGCTTTTAGATAATTTGGTGCTGAAGCCTGAGAAGATTCTCCGATATATCCAAGACCTGTCTTTATAAGGGGAGAATGTTGTACCTTGATAATCTCATCTAAGGTTTCAGATCCTTTAGCAAATCTAAGATTCATAGTCTTTGCTTTCTCAAGTTCTTTTCTTAGACTTACTACTTCACATTCTAATTTCTCATTGTGTTTCTCTTTTTCTTCAAGCTGATTTTTCAAAGTTTCTATGATTATTTTACTCTCTTCTAAGCAAATTTTGAGTTGATTATTTTCATCAAGAAAATAATTATCTTCTAGAGAATCCACAAAAGTATCCTTTTCTTCTCTAGATTCCTTTTCAAATGCCATGAGAAGTCTAAGATATTGTTCACATTCTTCCTCACTATCAGATAACCCATCACTGTCTTCATGAGTATAGTAACTTTTTCTAGTGCTATAACGATTCTTATTCCTTCTTACTACTTCCTTCCCCTTTTTATGTGTTTCTTTATGAGGACACTTAGTAGAATAATGACCAACTCTTCCACAATCAAAACATTTGAAAGGGAGCTTACCTCTGAACGGTCCTATGCCTATTTGAAGTTTCTTTACAAAGTTTATCTCATCTTCTTCTGAGATATATCCTGATCCTTCTGTTTTTTGTACTTCCTTTCCTTTTGTAGAAGTTCTAAAGACTGCTTCTTTGAATTCAGATGGTCCTCCTCTTCTCATTTCATATGCCGTTAGTATGCCATGAAGTTGCACCACAGTAAGATTTTGAAGATCCTGCTTTTCTTCAAGAGAAAAAACTTTTGACTCAAATTTTGCGGTTAGTGATCCTAAAATTTTCTCAACCAGAGTAGATTCGGTTATTGTTTCTCCCAGATTTTTCATATGATTTACAATATCATCAAGACGTAGAAATAAACTTGCAATGCTCTCCTCATTATCCATTTTTAGATTCTCATATTGAATTCTGAGAGTTTGGAGTTTAGCACTTTTTACCTTTGCATCACCTTCATAACTTAGAATGATTTTGTCCCATATTGCCTTTACAGTATTCAGCTGCATGACTTTGACAAACTCTGATTCAGTTAGACTTCCCAATAGTGCATTGACCGCCTTTGCATTGGTTTCATAATTCTTTCTTTCTGTCGAATCAGTTGGTACTACAGCTGGATATTGATATCCTCCTTCAACAATTTCCCATACATCTGCTCCCAGAGACTGAAGATAGGATCTCATCCTTGTTTTGCAAAAGATTAAATTGTTTCCGTTAAAGAGTGGAGGCCTGATAGATGCCGTTCCATCTTGATTGCTCATCTTGCTTGATCTTCCTTCTAGCGGCTAAGCTTTTTCAGAAGGACCTGCTCTGATACCAATTTTTGGAAAATACTGAGAGGGGGGGTGAATGAGTATTTAGAGCTGACTGACAATTTTTAGTTTTCCTTTCTCTTAAAACCATATGTTACATTACTACATCCAACTTGTATGTCCAGAGATCTTATTATGTCTTTACATAGATCATTGCATCATTTATTCATTAGATAAGCAGTAAGCATGAATAGAAATAATAGAACAAACCATCAAACATAAGAAACACATATGAACACTAGGATTTAAGGTGGAAACCCAATTCGGGAGAAAACCACCGCTGCTGTTATCTCACTCTTCAATATTTATTATAAAGAAAACTTCTTACAATTTTATGTTGGTGCAGACTCATACCAGCATGCAGGCACACACCTGCAGAAAGCTACAACCTTCTCTCGTTTACCAACCTTTCCTGAAAGGGAGCTACAACCCCCTACTCTCGTTTACCAGCTACTACTGGAAGGGAGCTACAACCCCCTCACTGAAGGCTTCGACCCTCAGATATACTGCGGAACACGCTTCATCCACTTCCACACAACATACCTTGCAGGCCACCAGATTTATTTATTTTCTTCAGAGGTGCATCCTTAATTCAACAATTTGTTACCCATTCCATACAGATATACTTCAGAGTGAAGTACTCATTCACAACCCTTATACGTTCTTCACGATTTCGTCAGTCGATTGAACCAGGAATTAATCATTATCTGATCTAAAGATCTTGATCAATCATCATATTCACAGGTGCACCATAGATTCAGATATATCAGAGTTTATTCATACATATATCTCTAAAAGAGATTCGTTTATTATCGACGCCTTTCACACACACACCTTGTTCTCTATTTCTCTTCTCCTTATATAGTTTTGCCTTTAGTAAAACCATGAGTCAAAACCATGAACCGCTAATGGTATTCCTGGACGGGGTCAAAATAGATAATCCAGCGTATTAAAAATTGAGCCAATCCAAATTGAAACCCCAACCTTCGTTCTTCCATGCACGAATCGTCCCAAAGGTAGTCTTTTATCTCCGCCATATAATATTATTTCAATTTGGGGGCTTCCTTCACACTTCATAACAAAATGTTCGAATTTTATAACTATAACCCCAATGGTTAATAAATCCACAAATCTTAACCATGACCAACGCATTTGTATGCATGGGCCCCTGTGTTAATGGTCATATACATCTGATGGTTGTTATCGCGTCACACCACCTCATTTGATCGGACAGATATCGCTCGACGAAGGTGCGCGAACAATAACGCGCGATGGCCTGCTGTACTTTGGTTAATGTTCGTGCATCTTCCTCATATGACCACTGTCCGATGGCTTCCCTCCAGATCAACGACGCACAACAATATCGCTCGCCATCCTGGATCGAACAATAACGCGCGATGTCGCGCAGTGAGAGGCAGTTTTTTGAAGTCGTACAAGGACGCGTGTTGCCCGTTCTATGGAATCGGATCCAACCTCTTGAATACCACTCAAACCGCAAAAGAGGTACGACATGGGAAATTCACTTCTGCAAATCCACTCGCGGTTTTTAAACAGTGATCAACCGTCCAATCAAATTCCCGCTCCATACTCCAGGTTTCATCTGCGAATATATATGAACTCTGCCCTTCATGTGCAATAAATTAACAAATATCGCTTGGTTCCATATGAATTATATATAAACTTTGGACCTTTGTGAAATATGAATTGCGTTATATATGCTTTTATGTTCCAGCTTTAGAGTATCCTCCAGCGGGGTAGGCGATTCTCGGAATTTATTTATTTATATTATAAATACATACATGTATATATATATATATATATATATATATATATATATATATATATATATATATATATGTATATATACATATATATATATATATATATATATATATATATATATATATATGATGCCCGGCTAGGTAATGATTCCCGGAATAAGGTTTTATATATGCATACATTGCCACTGTTTGTTTAACTGATCTTTAAGAATAGCGTCAATTCCTTTGTAAATTATTTGGCACTACATTTCTTAAGTTCAACTCTTTTGTACCCAACCTTCAGAATATTATAATATACACTTGCCCTGTAGGACCCATATCCTTATATCATCGCATCGCATCGCATATTAGTTACTCTGCCTCTCTGTTTCTTCGCTGATTGAGATATGCGATCTCATCGCATCGCACATACAAATATCGCATCGCATCTTCATTACATTGCTTTGTCTGCTGACCTTTGTTCTCTGCCTTGCTTTTCTCTTTTCATAGTTACTATTTCAGATGCTCCTTCTTTGCCAATTACTTTGCCATCAATGACAAAATTTCCAACAGAGAAAGCATTGACAATGTTGGTGAGCTGAAATGTGAGAAAGGGGCGGCCTCATTGTTCACTAAAACTGCACCATGTGCTAAGGTAGGAAAAGAAATGGGTGCAGTGAAGGATCACAGTCAATAGTGGGAGAAAGACTAAGCCTTGTTATTGTTCCATGCACTGGATTTAAGGGAAATCCTCTATGCCAACACAATTTAGCTCAACAGTGACTAAATTTTCACTAGGAATGCATTATGGGCCCTATGATAGTGCAATTTTACTTGAAAGTAATTGATACAAGGCCTCATTGTGCACTAAAATTGCATTATGCACTAAAAAAGAGGGGTAGGGCTGAGGCTAGCGCAAGTTTTCTAAAAAATTGCCCATTGTTTACTTGAAATGCACTCTATGCCCTATGCTAGTGAAATTTTCTTCCAGAGGGGTTGTATATGTAAGGATATTGATCAGTTCAGTGAGGTAGGTAGCAGAAGGTAAGTAATTTTTCCTAAGAGTGTTCTCATTGCATTGTGAAGGGAGGAGGGTATTTTTATTATGAAATTTTATTTTGTAAGTGGATGAAGGAGGTCATTTTTGTTAGCTAGTAGTACTCTATCCACAATGCAAGATAGAGATGATAGAAACTCAATGCAGTGAGTCAGTGCACAAAAAAAGGGTTAGGTAACTCTTCTTTGAAGGCTCTCAATGTACAAACATAAGAGCTTACCTTGCATAGGAATTAATGCACAGGTGTAAGAGGGATATATATAATCAATTAGGTTCATTAATAGGCTATTATCATTACCTAATGAGAAATTGAAGCTTTCATAACTTGCACTAGGTAGTAGGACCAAGAAGGGCACCAAAATTGCTAAGTGAGGGACCAGTAGAGTAACAAATGGAAAATCATATGAACAAAAATCAATCACGGATCACACACATGAAAACCATCTATACAAGACATGGGAATTCAAAAGACTCCTAAACATCAGTCACACCTTGAAAAGACAACAAAGGCACACTTATTTCTAAGTGCCACAGCTGCGAAGACACATTATGACACTTACAACACAAGTATTGTCTGTGACTAGAAAGTGCGCTAAGATGTGGGAATATGTATAGAACATATTATTATGATATACATGAAAATATCATGCATAAGAGTGTGATATATATGACTCTAGTGATGTGAAAGGGTGTGATGCATACAAGAGTGAAAATAGTTAGGCGTGACACTTGTGATAGTAAGAAAACGTAAAAAAAACACTTGCAAACACTAAAGAAATTGAAAGCGACACATTCCAAAGTAAATATAACATGAAAATACCACTTGTTAAAGTTAAAGCAAGAAAAAATTATAGTCACAGGCGAGAAAGTGACACTTATGAAATAAAAGGTGAAAAAAAGAGAAAATTGGGAAAAATCACCGAAATAGAAGCACGATTGCAACTAAAGTGAGAGATACTCTCAATGGATAGTGCACATTGATTGTCAACTATCTAGGCTTGCATAATAAAGGTGTGTTTATGAAATTATACAGGACCAAGAATGTGTGAGCAAGTGACTTTGACGCTTATAATCTGGGAAGAATAATTGAGCTCTTAGCCAAACATCAGTGGACAATAAAGTGACCATGGAATGACAGATCATAAGATCCTCAATAAGCTCCAAAATTCAAGCGTGGGAAAATTTTTGGAGGGTCTTGATCATATCATCAACACTAGGCAACACACTAGTGGAACTTCAACTTCTATATTTATGTTTAACCTTTAAGTGCAAGGTCTTAGTCTTACAATAGGTATTGATTTTCCAAGTAGATTGCCCCAATTTTCAGCCACTTATCCTAGCTTAAAATAAAATATATTCCTTTCCTTTCTCAACTTTAAACACAATTATAGGACTATTCATGACTCTATTGTTTAGATAGGGGAGAGGTATGGTAAGTGTATCTATCTTTTAATAATCAAAGTTAAGCACATTCCCTGGTGTTGCTATGTTTCCAGCAAGTATGTTTAGTACCCTAGTAGAGTAACCTAAAGGAATCATAAGCATCACTTCGTTGTTAGCATGCTTGTTTGGTACCCTGGCGAAGTTGCTCGCTTCAAATTTCTGCAAAATAAGAATTTGTCTTCTTCGCCCTTTATTTAGTTACTATTAGAATGTGCTAAGGCACTTATTTATTTTGAAGGTGGAAAAGGGATCCCATATTATTTAATTTGCAAGAGAGTTTGGTTCTTTGTTTAAGGGATTTGAAATATTATTGAATTTAATATTCTTATTTTAAATTTTTTCTCCTTTCCATTCTCTACTTAGTTGAGTCTAGAGGTTAAAATACCATTCAGTAAAATACCGAGTAAGGAATGAAGATCTTGATAAAGATTCATGCTTCATAGTTTGACCAAAGGATTTCCGTCTGGAACGAATAATATTTTCTATTCATACATCATTGACTTTAAAGATGTATAAACCCAGATAGGGAAGAGGATAGTAGATAAGACAAGAATTTTTTGTCATCACAGTTTACATTTTCAATTTTTTCCACACCGTGTTTTGAGCCAAAAGTAGTATATTTCATGCAAATTCTTATCAAACAAAACATGAAAGAAAATACATTACAAAATAATGAAAAAATATCAAAAGAAAAAAGAAACTAGAGGAATGAACTAAAACAAAATGCGAGAAAAAATTAAGAAAACCATGGAAGGACAAACATAGAGAAAGTGCACGATGAATGTATAAGGGAAAATAAAATTAAGCTAGACCTGCTCCTAACCTAACCAGCTAGAAGGCCAGGGATAAGTGTAATGATATTTATAATTTAGCCACCGTAGGTCCTAATGTGCAATCACAAATATACAAGCAATTAAAAGAAACATAAAGTAATGTGCAAAAGAAAAGATAACTTGAAAATCTTGCACAATGAAATGAAGGTCTTTCTTATCAATGAAAATGTTAGGTCCCTATATTACTAGTTTAGCCCCTTATTGTTATTAGTATAGCCCCCTTATTGTTATTATTGTAGCCCCCTCTAACCCCAATATTGTTATTATTGTGCCCTTACATTGTTATTGTTAGGTCGACTAGGATTACATTATGGCCCCATGGACTCCTATATATAGAAAGGAGGTTTTGTCATTTGTATCATCGAATAATTGTTCATTCATGTAATATATTGTAGGTTTCCCCCTCGAAGTGGCTTATTTATAAGGCATTTATATCTCTTTTCTTCTATTTTTGGAGCTGTTTTCACAACAGAAAGGATGTTCCATACCGACTAGTTTGAGCCAGTATGGAACTTTACCTTGTTGATTGAAATGTCAATCATACAAACCTTGAAGGCTACTTGCGAATGTATATTCATATATGTTTTTGTTTTTTGCGAACATTAAGAAAGATCAAGACTTATTATTAGCATAAGTGCTTACTAAGTAGGATTTTTATAACCATTTGATGATTGGATCTTGATACTCAAAACAACAATTTGAAAACCCTGAGACTCATTAGAAAATAAATATTCAGTTAACACATTCAAATCACAAAGAGAATCTTTGGTATTATGATCAGATTTTTTGATTAACATAAAAGGTTCTCGATTCTCATGTGTCCATTTGAATATAATATCCATATCTACACAAGGGTTTTGATCCACTGAATGATCCATATATTTTCAAACACTCAAGAAGAGATATTGTGCCAGGAATATGATTAAATTCATGACATGTGTTGGCCCTCAATTTTGATTATTAAAAATACACCTAATTACCATAATTATCCAAATTATATCATCCACATATGACTTATTTTGACCTTATTATGCATATTTAGGTAAATAAGTTATGTTTTTCAATTTTTAGATATTTTTGTAAAATTTGGGTTTTAAGATTATTTTTGGACAGAACTGAAAATTCCCGTAATTGCTTCATGAAATTCATATATGAAGGACACATGGGCACACGCTGAGCATGGATTTGGAAATATTGGGAACCATAAATGAAAAATAATCTATTGGTTCGGTCAAACTGAGCTAAAATGGGCCCGACCAACCCTGGTCAAACATGACCTATTTTTTAGGAATTCCTACAAAATAGGGAAGAATTAGTATTTTTTGGGAATTTTCCAGATTTCGTGTAACTAAATGGATGAGATCGATCTATATGGACGTGATAATTATAATATAAGGCTCTTAGATACATTTTATCATAGTTTTTTTTATCATTTATCTATTTATACCAAGCTTATGAACCATTCAAACATGGAGAATTTGTATAATTTCATATTGACACTTCTGAACTTTGTGTGTTAATTTGAGGAACCAGTTCTACCTTATTTTTTCTTTTCAATATTGTGGATGATTGGTTGAGTTTGCAGTAGCTGATAAGTTCTTCAAGTGTGCAAGGAAAGGGTGGAGGGCCCCCACACCAAGCTAAGTACACTTCTTGGTTAATTTAGCTTAATTTTCATGAACTAGTTTTGATTCAGATTTGTTCATTTAAATAGATGAATGATGATTTATTATATTTACTAATGAATCTTGGTTTGCTTCTAATCTACATATGAAGGGACAAACATGTGTTTAAGTTAAACTCTCCTTCTATCTGATCCAAGAACAATAACTAGAATTCATCTTTTTTTTCCTTGTTGAGTTATTTACTTATGCTTGCTAATGAATCTTGGTTTAATTCTAATCTGCATATGAAGGGACAAAAAATTGTTTAAGTTAAAATCTCCTTCTATCTCATCTAATAAACATAGCTAAAATTCATCTTATTTTCTGATTTCTAGTTTTAAATACAATGGTAACAATGATGAATAGAATTGTAAAGAAGGACAACATGAACCTCCTTAGTTAGGATCCTATTCTCCTACTTTTTATGCATCATAAACTATTTTCCATAAGTTATTTGGTTTCTCTTCATGAAAGTACTACTGTGGGGAAGGAGAAACAAGATCTCCTAAGTTAGGAGCCTCTTCCCTCACTTATTACATATTGAATCAGAAACTACTTAGTTAGATTTTATATTTGTAATATGCATTTCTTCTATAATTTACTGCATCTAAAATCCATATATTTTGGACATGCTTCCAAGTTTACAAACTTGGATTGATAATTAAATACTTGTGTTAGTTTACTTAGTAAATTGACCCAACATTTTGGCGTTGTTTCTGGGGAAGCATACTTAGATATAGTCAATTAGGAAGATTGTTTAGAAAACACATAAAAAAAATACAAAAACAAAAAATAAAAACATACAAAGAAATCAAAAAATAAAAACACTTTTCATTATGGTTTTTAGTGTTTAGACATAGAAATTAGAAAGGTATATTCCCAAAACAAAACCCCCAACAAAAACAAAGAAAAACTAAATACCTACAAAATCCATTTGCAAAACAAGATCTACAAAACATGATGTTAAAGAAGTAATTTAGCGAAGGAGGGTATGGCACCACAAGGATATTCTCAAATCCTTGTCCACAATTTATAATGGTCACTAGGGATGAATCTTCATTTCAAAAGATAGAAGAGGAACAAAACATCCATGAAGAGGATCCACAAGAAGAGAACTTAGAACTTTATTCTAGCTATCTTTGTAAGGAGGTGAATGAGTCATGGATCACATGAAAATAATATCAAACATTAGAGCCATAAATGGAAGAATTTCTAGCATATATATCACAAGATCCGTTGTGCATTCAATATTTTGAACAAGTGCCACAAAAATAACTTTGTGATATGACAATTAAGGAAAGTCAAGCAAACAAAGATCATTTCAAAACTTGGTTCTAACTAGTCATTAGGCCACAACACCACTCCATTTTTAAACATTATTTAGCATCATATATTTATGATCAAATAATTCTTCATGTCCAAGCATTCATTAAAATATATTTTTCAAACTTGGATGTGAGTTTACTTATGATCTTGCTACGCAAATGGATGCATTGGAAATTATCTTATACTTGAGAGAATGACTTATATTTATACAATAGAGTAGGATATAATAACATAAATAAATAAATAGGTAAAATGATTTCACAATAAGACTTTTGGTTTAAACTCTCATGAATAAATATTCACATCATTGTTCAATACTCATTTGAAAGGATTCCATTAAAATTTGCATTAAGGACAATCTTATTTTGGGCAACCATATGGGATCATTTAAAATTAAAAAAACAAATTTTTTAAAACAAGTTATCTCTTGAAACTTAGTTTTTAAACCATTTTGAAAATTTCAATTTGGATCACAAATAAAAAAATGACCAAAATAAACACTAGATTTCAAGAACATTTTTAAGGACAGATTTAATACAGCATTGATTTGAGGGTTCTAATGGAAATTTTTTTAAATGATATTCATAGATAATATATCTCTTGTAATATAGTTTCCAAATCAATTTGAAACACTTAAATACGACATCATATGAAAAATATATGCTCAAAATACTAACTTCTTGTCGAAAAATATGCATAGTGAAAAATCTAGGTCTTCACTGTTCATTTGCATATTTAACATACTAAATTATATTATTTTCAAAAAATATTTCTAAGGGAGATATATATTGAAGTCTAGTTTATGAAATTTTTTTAATCATCTCATTTGAAGAATAGGTGAAAAAATTATTCCACATTTAGTGACTGCATGTCTTAGAATCAGCGCAGTCAAACTTTGCCTCCTAGGTATGTTCATCACAAATTTTGTGATATCAAACCTAATTATTTTAAGAACCTGTTTCTATGGTTTAGTAAAAATTCACAAGAAGTTATATCAAACATGGTACTTCTCACCATTTTTAGCATATAATATTAAAACATTTTTAAAACATGTTTATACATGAGGTATCCATATTAATTCACTTCAACTTGGATTTGGAATCACTCTGATTTAACATAAAACGAATATTTTGTGAAAAAAATACCTCTAGGAGGTCTAGGTTGGCCACCATTCCTCAAGGGGTAAACAAATGCATTTTCTTTGAATATCATCTTTGGACTTGTTTTCAAG
Organism: Pinus albicaulis; assembly: GCA_034641835.2. Lineage (NCBI taxonomy): Eukaryota > Viridiplantae > Streptophyta > Pinopsida > Pinales > Pinaceae > Pinus > Pinus albicaulis. Next base: position 931,484,457 of record CM076575.1, on the reverse strand, counting down.
AATTTATTATAATTATTTTACATATTTCTTGGAATAAGAGAGACTGTACACCTCTCTTCATCCATCATCTAATATTGTGTTGCAGGAAAATTCTATGTTTTGCAGGTCATAAGAAGATTTAAGAGGAGAACTCCATGGACAAAGGAGTTTTCAAAGTCAATTAATAAAAAGATTCATATTTCATAATATGAATACAAATGTTAATCAATTCAAAGAAAAGTTGAATTCACAGGATGTTGAGTTCATCTAATGAAACTCAAAACTCATGAAGCTTGCTTTCAATTGCTGACCAACAACACCAACAACCCTACAAGATGATCAAGATTGAGGAAAAAGACATGAATCTAATAATAAGAAGCAGAAGTCAAGTTTTGTACCATGTAAATTCAGATCCATTTTCAAATAAGCCTTTCATAAGCCATATTGTTCATGATGTCATTCATCTACCATATTGTATGTTAAGTTCCGCAATCATGCATGCTGAAGTCCATACCTATTTTCTATCTATATATCCATATAATCTTAGATGATAACTTCCACCTATCTTACTTTCATAAGAATTCCATACTTCCCGACTCCATTACACCCAGCTTCGATCCAGAAAAAAAAAAAAAAGAAAAAAAAAAAATCCAGGAAACTGGCACAATACAAACTCGAATTCATATCGGAAAAACAATTTTTTTGGCCAATATGAATTCTCTATTATGTTTTACTTTTACTTCAGTTTGATTTTTCAGAAATAATCCTCCAATAATTCCAAGAATTGAGGACAATTATTAACATAATCAAGGGGGAAGTTTGTAATGAAACTATGCAAATAGTTTGAGCAGCTGCATTGTAGAAGGGACTTGCATAACATTGCAGAAGGGACCTGAAACATCATTTACAATATCATTGCAAAAGGGACTTGAAAAAAATCAACATTCATTAGAAGGAACCGGAATCAATAAGCAGATTCCAAGGAGAACATGAAATAACATAATATCAAGAGGTTCAAGTAAGCAGTTACAATTCTCTATATTCCATCTGAATTCATTTTTGAAGAACCATCATCATGAGTAAAATATGGACGAACCAGCAAAATTCATCATCAATCAGTATGAACATCAAACTATGTTATGAAAGAGAAAGTACATTAAGTAAAAAAAATGTTCTTAGAACTTTAGATTTTGAAAAAAATTCTGGAGTTGATAAAACTAATTTAACTTGAGTATGCATTATATTACATTTTCTCCAACATCCTACATTTATCCTACCCTCATTATCCTATTATCTCCATTATCCTACAGTACCTACACTCATTATTCCATCATCCTACCATACCTACACTCATTACCCTACCATATATTCTACATTGAAAACTTCATTTTCATACATTCATTGCATATACCCTTATATTAATTTTTTTAAATTTCATACACCCCTACATATCCTTTAACATATCTTATAAGAATTTTGATCAAATATTGAAGACTCAATATTGTCCCCCTTTAGGAATTTGATTGACCTACAGAACCACACAAAGGTTAGTGTCATAATAAGAATAATTTGATTTTAAAATGACCTATCCTATGGTCATTTTAAAACAAATTAAGAAGAAAGCATATAAATGACAAAGCCAAAAAGTATGACATAAGAGATCAATATGCAAAGCCTCAAGTATGAAAATGCAAACATAATAATCAAAATGAAATACAACATGCAAACAAGTGGAAGGTTGAAAAGACATGAGAATTATTATGTAAACAAAACAAAGGTGGACATGTAACGTAATGAAGGTGGCCATGAACAAAGAATGAAACTACAAATAACATGGGTGATGGGATGTTACAATGATAAGACAGGCATGAACACCATGGAAGAAGGACTGTACACAAGTAGAAGAACGCAACCACAGGGGTACGCAAGTCAGAAGGTGAGTTGGCATGGAAAACGGTCAAACAAATTCAAAACTTTGTGTAATACCACATTCAAAACTCTGTGTAATGCTTCGTGTTAAGCCTTCACCATTAAAAACGAAAACCAAGCTTTGTGTTACATCTTTCTTTCACCATCACAGCTATATTCAAGCTCAATAAGAGGAGGATAACGTTGTGCAAAACACATGCACGCATACAACACCTCATGAAAGAAGGAGATAAGAGAGAAAATGCAAAGAAGGGTTGTGTAAAATAGAGAAGATTGAACTAAGAAAGAGCAGCATAAGAAATAGGTGAGGAAAATGTGGAGAAATAAGAAGGATAGGCATCGATTTTAACAAGAAAATTAAGGCGAAGATCTTTGGTTTCCAAGTTGAGTGAAGCTCACCAACAAACTTCACAAATTCTGCACGAAGAGAAGGTAAGAGATCACTTCCGGATTTCTATAATAGATTGAGTGGATTTCAGGTGTAGTTTAGTTCAGAATAAAAGTCTGAGATGTGTCATGTTATAAAGAGTGAAACTCCAGCTCTGAAATTGAAATCTTGACACCATTAAAACCACTCTGCCACCTGTGTATAAGTGAATCCTTAGAGATGTTGGAGAGGAGTTCTAACTAAAGTAACATTGTTTAAATTGAGTAGCATGAGTATTAACTCAGATAAATCTTCGAGTTTGCTTCCAGATCAGGTAACCAAGGTCAATCCTCCATGCACAGTTAAAAATTTGTCACATGTAACAAAACAGAGTTTCATACTTTTTTTTACACATAATGTGACTTTCATAAAACATAATGAGAATTTTTCCTTCATTCTCATACACAGTGAGATAAGTTCTTCATTATTCTACACACAGTGAGTGAATTTCTTCACTCTCATAAACACAGTGAGCCATTTTTCTTCATTTTTCATACACAGTGAGCTCATTTATTCATTTTCATACACACAATGAGAGAATTTTTTTACATACACTGAGAAATTTTTTCCTACTCTTCATATGCACAATCAAAATTGTTAAAACAAAGAAGGAATTTTTTAGGTCATTTTTGGCAAAAATGAGATTGAGACATGAATTATGAAGCAATGAAACCAGTGTTAAAGAGTTTTTATGATCTTTTCACATAGAGAGAAATTTTTTTTTCAATTTTTAAGAAGCAATGGAATCATCTAAGGCGGAATAGAGGATTGAAGAAGACTCAAAGAAAGGCAACAATTTCATCTTTTAAGGAGATTCAAAAGAATAGGTAAGCATGATGATTACCCATGAATACAAATTACAGAAGAAGGAAGGTATGAGGGAATTGACTATATCCTTCAGGCTGAACAACAAGAAACTACAAGATTAGGTACAGTGGGCATATTAACACTCAGAAGTTCAAAGAGGAGAAAGCAAGCATGAGGACATGCTTGAAGATCAGCAAGGGGGAGATGTTGGCCCTCAATTTTGATCAATTTTTCTTATTAAAAATACACCTAATTCCCATAATTTTCCACATTATATAATCCACATATGAATTATTTTGAACTTATTATGCATATTCAAGTAAATAAATTATGTTGTTCAATTTTTAGATATTTTTGTAAAAATTGGGTTTTAAGCGTATTTTTGGACAAAACTGAGAATTCCCATAATTTCTTCAGGAAATTCATATATGTAGGACACCTGGGCATGAGATGAGAATGGATTTGGAAAGCTTGGGAACCACGGATGAAAAATGATGTATTGGTTCGGTGAAACAGAGCTAAAACAGGCCCGGTCAATGCTGGTCCAACATGACCTATTTTTCATGAATCCCTAGAAAATAGGGTATAATGAGTAGTTTTTGGGAATTTTCCAGATTTTGTGTAACTAAATGGATGAGTTAGACCTAGATGGATAATATTAGGATAATATAAGGTTGTTAGAGACATTGTAACATAGTTTTTTTTATCATTTATCTATTTATACCAAGCTTATGAACCATTCAAACATGGAGAATTTGTATAATTTCATATAGAGACTTCTGAACTTTGTGAGTTAATTTGAGGAACTATTTCCACCATATTTAATCTGTTCAATGTTTTGGATGATTAACTGAGTTTTCATTAACTGATAAGTTCTTCAAGTGTGCAAGGCAAGGGTGGAGGGCCCCCACACCAAGCTAAGTACACTTCTTGGTTAATTTAGCTTAATTTTCATGAACTAGTTTTGATTCCGATTTATTCAGTTAATTATATGAATGATGATTTATTATATTTACTGATGAATATTTTCTTACTTCTAATCTTCATATGAAGGGACAAACAAATTTTTAAGTTAAAATCTCCTTCTATCTAATCAAGAACAATAACTAGAATTCATCTTTGTTTTCCTTGTTGAGTTATTTTCTTATGCTTGCTAATGAATCTTGGTTTAATTATAATCTTAATATGAAGGGAAAAACAAGTGTTTAAGTTAAACTCTCCTTATATCTGATCCAATAACCATAACTAGAATTCATCTTATTTTCCTTATTTTCTGAATTTCCAGTTTTAAATACAATTGTAACAATGATGAATAGAATTGTCACACGAAGGACAACATGGACCTCCTTAGTTAGGAGCCTCTTCTCCTAAGTTTTATGGATCATAAACTATTGTCCATCAGTTATTTGGTTTCTCTTCATGAAATTAGTACTGTGGGTAAGGACAAATAGGATCTCCTAAGTTAGGTGCCTCTTCCCTCACTTATTACATATTGAATTAGAAACTACTTAGTTAGATTTATATTTGTAATATGCATTTCTTCTATAATTGACTACATCTGAACCCATATATTTTGGACATGATTCCAAGTTTACAAACCTGGATTGATAATTAAATACTTGTGTTGGTTGACTCAATAAATTGAACCAACAATGCTGTTTATAGATGATTAATTGTGACAACCCTAACCATGGTTATCTTGTAATTGACATTGTAAATATTTCATGGAAATATAATTAAATGGGATGAGTCAAGGGAACAAATTCCAGAGGCCGGGGAGGTTGCTTGCTTGAGACTACTATGTTTTTATTATGTAAGAAATATGAATGGTTTTAGGACAACCATTAAAAGAGCTGGTTTCTGAGCCTTAATGGAATGCCCATGAATTTAATATGGGTTGCAAGGAGGTACATAATCTATGCTACCTGAAGAAACACTCACAATGTAAGAAGGAAAAAATTAATGCAGGTTTGACAATGTAGAAAGTAAGCACATGGGGTCAACCCCTGTGCAGCAAGAAAAACAACAAAAACAAAGAGGAATTTAGGGAGATCAGAGAGAGAGGGAGAAAAAAGGAATACATAGAGATATTTTCTAGTTTTTGGAAAGCTTTGTGAACAGATGGTTTCTCCTTGGTGAGGAGCAATGCCTTCGGAGTCCTTATAAAGCGAGAGGGTGGAGATTATCTTCTATGGATTCCCTTAGTGGTGTGAGTAGACGATTGTGTCCTTGGATTCCTCGAGGAGAACGTATGAAACCTTATTTTTGTTGACTAGTAGTGTGTTATGGAATCCCTTGAGTGGGTGGAACCATTGTGTGTGTGTTCTCAGGGGTGGAGAGGTTAATCTATGGATTCCCTTTTTACTTTAGGGTAGAGGAAGTTGGATTCTGGATTCCTTGCATTCTATTGAATACTAAGAGGGTTGTGGGTGGAGGAGAGAGTTCCTCTAGAGTCCCTATTTTAGCTAGAAGTTGACATTATCTCAGAAGAAAGGCTTCCAATCTCTGGAATTTGGC